>CM031963.1:17142946-17742946 GCA_018749465.1 Paracanthobrama guichenoti | reverse complement strand
TTTTTAGATTGGCTGACAAAAAGTTTGGGAAAAGGTTTGGGAATTTGGGCTGCAGGATGACCTAAAAGTATTTGAATTAATGCATTATTACCCATATCTAAAAAAATTAAATAAAATTCTAATCTAAATTAAAATAAATAAAAAAACTATAAACTATAAAATCAAGATAACTATTTTAGTTTTTTTGAAGAAAATACAGGTCTATAAGCTTCTAGAATCACAAAATGAATTGTGGTTAATTTGATATATCAATACCTCTAGTTTCTGTAAATAAATGTCTGATTTTCACATACAATTTGTCTGTTCAAACTAAGGCTGGGTATTGACAAATTTTCACAATTCGATTCGATCAGATTCAGTATTATTTTGGATATATATCAGGTACAATACATGGCAAATTTTTACAAGGAAAACAAATCTCTTAACTATGGGAGTCAGCTGTAGCCTACTATAATATTGAAGGTGAAAATTAACATTTGTATACAAACACTTAAATTACACTCAATTATGTTTTTTATAATAATAAAGTTATATGAAACATAAACATTTAAATGGTGGCTGTCATAAATACTTGCCAGATTTATTCAAACATGCATTAAATATTGAAGAACATTAAAAATTATAATGAATATGTAATATGCATATCTTTAGCAGAATGCTCCTCTCTAGAGTTATTTTTTTCTAGCTGACTAACGAGTTTATGGACACTGGATATGGTTTTTCTGAGGTAAATGTGACGTTAGGCTACACAAGTAGGGAGAGTGTTTGTGGTTTTTTCCTCTGCTATTTACTGCTGCTTAGCAAAATACTAATTGTGAACGCCAACAAGTCATAGTTTTATATAAATGCAGCTGCTCTGGGCACATGATCAAAAGAGAGAATCTTATTGGTTGGCCAGTTTTTTAGTCACAGTGCGAGGAAATTAAATTAGAAAATTCTATCGCATCGATGGCATATGGCAGTTAGTGTCGGTCTAAAGAGACACATTAACAACCGTTCATTCAAATTAAAATGTTTATCACACAGAGTATTTATCGCTGTGTGGACAGGCCTATACAATAGTAAGATAATAACTGTCCTAACCAAAGTTCTCATCTCATCAGTTTAGCTTTTTCCCTTCCATTCTCTTGACAGATATGATGCAGACGAGGGCAAAGGGGAAGAAAACAATTTCTGCATTCATCATGCATTTCTTACCTCCTTCATTGTCCTTATTGTCATTGCAGGAGGTCTCCATGGCAACACTGCAGCCTGGCCCTCTCCAGCCAGTGTGACACTCACAGTGCCAGCTGTTCTGACCCATGATGCACTGCCCATTCCCGTTGCATAGCCCTGGACAACCATCTGCAAGAGGAGAGGCAGAGATTGATCAATTGTGTGATTGATCTATATTGGATTTGAGATGATTAGGTTTGATGCCCATAAGAAACACAAGGAGAAATGTTACTGCCACTTAAAACTCACTACCATACCGACGGCATGCAAACTGTCAGACAAACTCTTGATGGACATCAATGAAGCCAAGCAAAACCATTATAGATGACATTGGTTTGACTGCTGCATTTTGGATGGTGAATTCAGTGTCAAGATTTGTTGTGTGCTCAGAATCCATCAGCTATAATTGTCTGAAAACAATGATGTGAAAACGGTGGCAGAGAGGGAGAACTGTACTCATTAGCATGACAACAAGCATACTAACACATGCAACCAAAGCGGCATCCATTAGTATTCTTCTTCCGGCTGGACTCCAGAGCTCAACAAGTCATTTAATATTCTTACAGATGTGGATCACACAGTGAAGACTGTGTCCTTTGCTCTGAATGTGATTATAAAACAATGACAACACACACAAACATAAGCATACGCACAAATATGTTTATGTACATGTGCTGATGCAAACATGAGCAAATCAATCAAAACCAAACAACAAAACAGCAGCTGAAAAGTCACAGAACCGAGGGAAATGCCTTTGACTAGTTCAAAGCTTCAAAGCAGGATAAGAGCCTGTGTGTGTATGTGTTTACCAATGGTGCAGTGTTCTCCGTTCCAGCCCTGTTCACACTGGCACTTGCCATCCCTGCAGGTCCCATGTTTCACACACTGTGGGTTACACAGTCTCTGGTCACAGCTTGTGCCTGTCCAGCCCTCCTCACAGTGGCAAACACCCCCAACACACACACCATGGCTCCCACAATCTGCTGAACACACCTCTGGAGAGAGAGAGAGAGAGAGAGAGAGAGAGAGAGAGAGAGAGAGAGAGAGAGAGAGAGAGAGAGAGAGAGAGAGAGAGAGAGAGAGAGAGAGAGAGAGAGAGAGAGAGAGAGAGAGAGAGAGAGAGAGAGAGAGAGAGAGAGAGAGAGAGAGAGAGAGAGATTAGTTTTTTTGATGAGAGAGTTGTTTTTACTCTCGTTTTTCATCTCTTATATTTTTCTTTATTTTATTCCTTCTCAGTTACTTTAATTATTATTGTTTCTTTCAAATGTAAGCAATTAGCATTTTTAGGGCCAGATTTACTAACATCTTGCACTAGCGCAAACCCTCTTTTGGTGTCGAAAAACTACTGCTGTCAGGATTTACTAAAGACACGCAGTGAAAAATTAGCACTGAAAAGGCATGGTCAGGGTTATTTTTGCATATGCATTTGTAGGAGTTTTCCTTTCAGATGCAAAATTTATGGGAGGAGAGTATTTAAATCAATCATGCAAGGTTATTTACTATGGTTTGTGCTAGTCAATTTACTGGTATTTGTGCCATTATTTACCTCTTAAACCAGACGCTACTTTGCACTGCCCTTGGTAGATTGCGTTGGTCATTATGTCGTCAGTAGATCACGCATTGAACTTTCCACTCCCATCTGCGTTTTTTTAAAATTGCACTCTCACACTAATTTGCCATGTTTAGTGAATCTGGCCCATATTTTGTTATTTTACTTAATTGCTATTTGGCTTTGCACTGTTTTAATGATCTGCAGCAAAGCTGCAAAATGCTTTGGCAACTTAAATAATTACATTGCTAAAAATAACACAAATGATTGTACTGAATGCCATTTATGTCAATAGCACACTAAAATACCTGTATTATTGACATTACTGTTCAAAAGTTTTAAGTCAACAAGTCTTTTATTTAGCAAGGATGCATTAAATTGACCAAAGATGACAGTTAAGATATTTATAATAGTACATCTATTTCAAATAACCTATTAATCAAAGAATCAAAACCCTTGGTGAGCATAAAAGACTTAAAAACATTTTTTAAAAATTGTACCAGCCCCAAACTTTTGAAAATGTGTGTATATCTACATTATCTATTACCTATAAAATATTTGTAAATATGCATATTTGAGAACAAAACTGCATCTTATTCACTAATCACCAATGTTCACCATGCATATTTCAACCAAATTAATGTTATTATTAAATGGATCTCTTTTATGTTAATTAGAATATAAAAAAAATATTTTAGGCATTTTGGATTGCACCTCATCCACAAAAGTGAATTGTGTCTGACTTTCATATGAATCAGGTGCTAAAACAGCACACGCAGCGAGTGCAAATAAACAATGCTAACAGCGAGCGCAATTCATGCTTAGTGAATCCCTCCCAAGAGTGTAGATGGATGAAAATGAAAGACTGGAATAAATCACAGCACAGCTTGAGAAAGAAGTGAGGAGGTGGAAATCACTGATGGGAACATACCCGTGGAGCAGTCAGGGCCCATCCAGTTGGGGTCACAGCTGCAGAGGCCCGTGTCAGGGCTGTAGGTTCCGTGACCGTTGCACTGATCTGGACACTGGGCTCTGGACACATCACATAGAGGCCCAGACCAACCCGGTTTACAGTGGCACTGACCGGACACGCAGCTGCCATGTCCAGAACATGTGGGGTCAAGACAATCCACTGGAGAGAAAGAAATAGAGTGTTTGAAAAGTCTTTTTCTCTCATTCTCTTTTTTCTTTTCACTTTCCTCCTCATCTTTCACTTCTCCTTCCTAAACTCACCTCTGGGATTTCAACACTTTCAGAAACCAGCTGCTCATATGAACATGCGCTCAGAGACTCCGTTTCTGCCCAATTTCTTAAAAGCCCGATCAATAGACTGGATTTCATCACTTTAACAAAGTTTATTATGCTTGTATCAGCATGCTTTTATAGCAGACATTTGGAATCTGAGATTCTCAGAGGAAGAGGTTTTTCAGAGAGTGCTGAAAAAAGTTTTGAAAATGAGAAGCTGTCCACACGCTCATTACCTTCCTCGCAGGACTCGCCACGGTAACCCGCTTCACAGGTGCAGCTGCCCTGGGCGCAGGTCCCGTGACCACCACAGCTGGGGTCGACGCACTGGCCCTGAGGCACGTCACACTCCAGACCCTTCCAGCCGCTGTAGCACATGCACACACCCTTGCTGTACTGCCCGTTCCCACTGCACAGCACGGGACAAGCCACTGCAATGGAGACAGAACGAAAGGATGCAGGAGGGAAAACAAATGAGGGAGTGAGGGAAGGACAGAAGACGAGGATGTTTGAGAGGAATTAGTGAAAACCAGCTGCATTGAGAAAAGTTCAGGTATGAAATGTAAGATAAGAGAAAAATGAAGCATACAGTTAATTCATACAAATCAACTGAATTGTATGAAAACACCTCAAACTATGATCAAATGCACCCTCCTAAACTACCCTGACATATGTGACCTTGGGATGTCAGATTTGTTTTATTGAACTGGTTTGTTCTTTTGACTTATCAAAAGTCATTACTTAAAAACCCTCATTGTTTTCACTGCTGATATTAAATTATAAATAGTATAATCTGATACATATCATACACTACCGTTCAAAAACTTTGGTGTCGGTATGAGTTTTTTGAGTTTCTTATGCTTACCAAGGCTGCACTTATTTGATAAAAAAATACAATAAAAACAATAATGAAAAAAAAAAATATTGTGAAATATTATTACAATTTAAAACATTTTAAAATGCAGTTTATTTCTTTGTTGGATCATTACTCCAGTTTTTCAAAATCATTCATTTGGTGCGCAAGAAATATTTCTTATTTTCAATGTTGAAAACAATTGTACTGCTTAATATTTTTGTAAAAACTGTAATATTTTTTTTTTTTTTCAGGATTCTTTGATGACGAACAGTTCATACAAACAGCATATATTTGAAGTAGAAATCTTTTGTAACATTATTGTTTTCACTGTCACTTTTGATCAATTTAATGTGTCCTTGTTGAATAAAAGTATTCATTCCTAAAAACCTCTGGTGAAATTTTGTATCTTTTGCCCCTTAAAAAAAGTTACAATGTAGTTAGCTAATTTTGTAGCCCTTAAAAAAAAAAAGTAGCCCGACTTTAACAAAGTAGTTTTATCTTATTAATGTCTTTTTGTTTGATAGTTTCTCCAACATTAGCCAGCATATACTCAAGCTGCGCAGAAACATATCAGAAAATCTTGCTTACAATGAATGAATGTAGAAAAAGAAGAAAAGAATCATGCCTCACTCTTTCAGTGTGCGATATTCAGCCTCAAAGGCAGCATAAACGCTGCATGATCTCTCTGTATATAGTGATAAGAAAGACTATGCCATGTGTAATTAATGTAGAGAGATTCAGAGGCAATATCAACAGTGCTCTGTGCTGCAGAGGAGACAGCATTCGACAGTAATAAACTAGCTGTCTATAGCCTCAGGTGAGCTCACACACATATTTCTCTTTACGAAGCCTCCACTGAGAGCACTTCATCACTCAAAAAGATTGGTCTGGCATAGTAAAGCCAACAAACCCATCAGACATTTTGGCATAACTGAGACGGGATTAATCAGTGATGTTGTAATCCATCCGTCTAGATCTCAGAGTGATGTGACAATGTCATAGAGCCGTTACAACAAATGGCCAAAGCTTATGTACACTGATGATCTGATGACAAATTTTGAGCTTGAGGGACAATTCTGACATATGTTTCACATCAATAAATGCTTCTGAGTTAAACATGTAGAAAGTCATCTATAAAACTTATGGCAAATTACACATAAAAACTCACTTTAAATAAATCCAGTGGATCACAAAGGTTGTTTGTAAGTCACGGTAAATAAAATTGAATATAAAGTTTGATATTACTTAGTTAACATATCACATGTTCATGTCGCATACACCTCTTAAAAAAAAAAAAAAAAAAAAATATATATATATATATATATATATATATATATATATATATATATATATATATATATATATTATTTATATTTATACATTTATATAATAATATATTTTTGATTATATATATATATACATATATATTATGGATGTCAATAGATTACATTTTTAATTGTACACTTATCGTGAAATTAATAATACGCCATTTATCTAATTAAACACATTAATTTTGTCATAATTTGCTATATCCAAAGTAAACAATCAGATTGAAGGGTGATTCTCACAAAACTGTACTTTCAAGGATCATTGGAGACTCCAAAATGACACCAAATAACTAAATATAAGTCCATATAATTCTACTATACAATACATTTATACACACCTAAGCACCCATGAAAAAAACATTACAGAATTCACAGTGTATAGTATGTGTACACAGAGCAACTACAATAAACGAGATTGTTTTCATTTTGAGAAGGGTCTGACTGCAGAGCTGCAGAGCCACAGTTTTACCCCAACTACAGTTTTACCCCACAGCAGTTTTGCCCGCGCATGCACATTTCGTTGTGAGAGTTTTATGTCGTCAAGATGCATGTTACGGTGTTCTGTCGATTTGTCCTAGTTTGTCAGATTTTGCTACCTCCCATTAAAACAGTAGGTAGCACAATTCAACAGCGAAAAATGCTACTTATTAGATTGTGCTACCAGCATCACATTCATGTGGTTTGAGGCTTCTTTTTTTTACATCCATACCCATACCCACCCCTTCCCTAAACCTACCCTTAAACAGATGCAAAAAAGACATTTTTTATTTTTATTTTACCAAACAGGATCACACAGAGACGCCAAAAAACCTCCTAAATCAACCGCTTTGACCACAAAACCTACGATTACTAATTACAACAACGTTCATGTGAAAAATGAAACATTGTCCTTCCTGAGTGTGTGTGGAAATAACGCAAATGTACTGTGTGCCTGTACATGGATGCAGCGTGTGATCAGTGATTGAGAGTGTGCACACACGGTTTGTTGTTTGTTGCATCAGACACTCACATGCTTACTATACAACTCTGGTACGTCACCGAAATTGCACTCTTCAGAAACAATCACAGAATACGACAGAGTTCGTGTTTTAAAGCAAAGCACACACTGGAACGAATAATTCACTAAAAATGCAATGTGAGTCTCTATTCTCTCTGATATGTGTGATGTAATCAGCCTGGCCTTCTTTACATTAGCACTGTTTTGGACTGTTTGAATGATTTTGATTACTGGATCACTGAAAACTTTCCCAGAGTTTAACGGCTTTAAATGGCCTGATCACCAACAGAGAAGCAGAATCGAGTTAGAGAATGGACATTTCCTCCTACCAGGGTTACATGTGCTGTAGATGCTCAGTACGATTGTGATAAACTCCTGACTTCTAACATCATCTAACTGCGTGATGAAAACTATGTTAATGACGCAGCTTCACGTACTTCTGTAATTTATTTGCGGTAATTGCGTTAAATTATTTTAACGTGTTAAGGACTTTAAAATAATCGCATGCGTTAATGTGTTAACGTTGACAGCCCTAATATATACAAACACACACCGATCAGGCATAACATTATGACTACTGATAGGTGAAGTGAATAATGCTGATTATCTCTTCATCACGGCACTTGTTAGTGGGTGGGATATTTTAGGCAGCAAGTAAACATTTTGTCCTCAAAGTTGATGTGTTAGAAGCAGGAAAATGGGCAAGCGTAAGGATTTGAGCATGTTTGACTAGGGCAAAATTGTGATGGCTAGACGACTGGGTCAGAGCATCTCCAAAAGTGGTCCAAGGAAGGAAAAGTGGTGAACCAGAGACAGGGTCATGGGCGGCCAAGGCTCATTGATGCATGTGGGGAGTGAAGGCTGGCCCATGAGGTCCGATTAAACAGACGAGCTACTGTAGCTCAAATTGCTCAAAAAGTTAATGCTGGTTCTGATAGAAAGGTGTCAGAATACACAGTGCATCACAGTTTGTTGTATATGGGGCTGCATAGCTGCAGACTAGTCAGGGTGCCAAAAGTGCCAACAGTGGGCACGTGAGCATCAGAACTGGACCACTGAGCAACGGAAGAAGGTGACCTGAATTAATGAATCACGTTTTCTTTTACATCACGTGGATGGCCGGGTGGGTGTGTGTTGCTTACCTGGGGAACACATGGCACCAGGATGCACTATGGGAAGAAGGCAAGCCAGTGGAGGCAGTGTGATGCTTTGGGCAATGTTCTGCTGGGAAACCTTGGGTCCTGCCATCCATGTGGATGTTACTTTGACACGTACCACCTACCTAAGCACTGTTGCAGACCATGTACACCCTTTCATGGAAACGGTATTCCCTGGTGGCTGTGGCCTCATTCAGAAGACTAAGACTAAGACTAAAAAAAAAAAAAAAGTTTAGGAATGGTTTGAGGAGCACAACAAGAGTTTGAAGTGTTGGCTTGGCCTCCAAATTCCCCAGATCTCAATCCAATCGAGCATCTGTGGGATGTGCTGAACAAACGAGTCCAATCCATGGAGGCCCCACCTCACAACTTACAGGACTTAAAGAAACTGCTGCTAACAGCCAGATACCACAGCACACCTTCAGGGGTCTGGTGGAGTCCATGCCTCGACGGGTCAGGGCTGTTTTGGCAGCAAAGGGGGACCAACACAATATTAGAAAGGTGATCATAATGTTATGACTGATCTGTGTATATATATCTAAAAATATATTTAGCATTTTTATTAAAATGTTTAAGTAATTTATTCTATTCTCATTTTTGTAACGCACTAAATATGATGTTATTGTACAGTCATTTTACTGGGTGGATGTGCTTAATTTTTTAAAGGGATAATGAATTGAGAAATAATATTTTCCTTGACATATAAAGCCGTGTTTCCACCGGCCCTGCTTGCGAGGTAGTACTTTTTCAAAGTTCAGGAACTTCCGGGGGTGGGACTTGGTTGCTGATTGGTTCACACAGCATTTTATTTCAACCTAAAAGTCTGTTGCGGTGCATGCAGTAAGAGTTGTTTGCTATTCGAGTCAACAATGGAGTTAAAATGGACCGACAACGAGGTTCAGCCTTTATTAAGCTTATATGTGGAGGATGAAATCCAGTGGGCTCTGGAAAGTCGCGCACAGTCCTACGTCACCGGACTAATTTTCACGGTACTTTAGACCACTATGAAAATGCAGACAACAGCAGGTCTGGGGGAAAAAAAGAGTTCCTGGGACAAATTGTTCCAGGTATTTTCGGTGGAAATGGTGTTTAAGAGGCCATTATAATATAAATAAAAAATATCCTGTAAGTTTTAGAACTCAAAAGTTAGTCCAAAAACAGGTTTTACTGAAGCTGAAGCTGCCAAAATGACTGATTTCGGATTTTGTCAAATTGTGACGTCAAAGTGCGACAAAAGACCACCTATGCAGAAGAAGATCAACACCTACTTCTACATCATTGCTTCTTTAACCCCGCCCATAAATTAATTCATGTCATGTAGTATTAAATTTGAGAAAGACACAAACACTGTGAATAGCTGTGTGAATAGTTGTGATTTGCTGTTCTTTCTTTTGCTTCAGCATTTATGGGGTTAATGCGTTGGATTGTACAGAAGAGAGCACAGAAAACTTTTGTTATTGTTTTGATCAAAGCCATTCGCTGTAATCCTGAACAAAAGCTTCAGTGAGCGACATCTTCTGTTTATTGCCAAGTTTTAAATGTGACAAGCCAGATATGTTCACAAGTCTTTCATCTGGAGTCCGAGTCAAGTCTGGAGTCTTTATCACTGGAGTCTGAGTCTGAGTCTGAGTCAAGTCTGAAGTCTTTATCACTGGAGTCCGAGTCAAGTCTGGAGTCTTTATCACTGGAGTCTGAGTCAAGTCTGAAGTCTTTATCACTGGAGTCTGAGTCCGAGTCAAGTCTGGAGTCTTTATCACTGGAGTCCGAGTCCTGAGTCCAAGTCTGGAGTCTTTATCACTGGAGTCTGAGTCAAGTCTGGAGTCTTTATCACTGGAGTCTGAGTCAAGTCTGGAGTCTTTATCACTGGAGTCTGAGTCAAGTCTGATCTTTATCACTGGAGTCTGAGTCAAGTCTGAAGTCTTTATTACTGGACTGGAGTCTGAGTCCGAGTCAGTCAGTCTGAAGTCTTTATCACTGGAGTCTGAGTCAAGTCTGAAGTCTTTATCACTGGAGTCTGAGTCAAGTCTGGAGTCTTTATCACTGGAGTCCGAGTCAAGTCTGGAGTCTTTATCACTGGAGTCCGAGTCAAGTCTGGAGTCTTTATCACTGGAGTCTGAGTCAAGTCTGAGTCTTTATCACTGGAGTCTGAGTCCGAGTCAAGTCTGAAGTCTTTATCACTGGAGTCAGAGTAAAGTCTGGAGTCTTTATCACTGGAGTCCGAGTCAAGTCTGGAGTCTTTATCACTGGAGTCTGAGTCTGAGTCAAGTCTGAAGTCTTTATCACTGGAGTCCGAGTCAAGTCTGGAGTCTTTATCACTGGAGTCTGAGTCAAGTCTGAAGTCTTTATCACTGGAGTCTGAGTCCGAGTCAAGTCTGGAGTCTTTATCACTGGAGTCCGAGTCAAGTCTGGAGTCTTTATCACTGGAGTCTGAGTCAAGTCTGGAGTCTTTATCACTGGAGTCTGAGTCAAGTCTGGAGTCTTTATCACTGGAGTCTGAGTCAAGTCTGAAGTCTTTATCACTGGAGTCTGAGTCCGAGTCAAGTCTGAAGTCTTTATCACTGGAGTCTGAGTCAAGTCTGAAGTCTTTATCACTGGAGTCTGAGTCAAGTCTGGAGTCTTTATCACTGGAGTCCGAGTCAAGTCTGGAGTCTTTATCACTGGAGTCCGAGTCAAGTCTGGAGTCTTTATCACTGGAGTCTGAGTCAAGTCTGGAGTCTTTATCACTGGAGTCTGAGTCCGAGTCAAGTCTGAAGTCTTTATCACTGGAGTCAGAGTAAAGTCTGGAGTCTTTATCACTGGAGTCCGAGTCAAGTCTGGAGTCTTTATCACTGGAGTCTGAGTCTGAGTCTGAGTCAAGTCTGAAGTCTTTATCACTGGAGTCCGAGTCAAGTCTGGAGTCTTTATCACTGGAGTCTGAGTCAGTCAGTCTGAAGTCTTTATCACTGGAGTCTGAGTCCTGGAGTCAGTCAAGTCTGGAGTCTTTATCACTGGAGTCTGAGTCTGGAGTCTGAAGTCTTTATCACTGGAGTCAGTCAGTCTGGAGTCTTTATCACTGGAGTCTGAGTCAAGTCTGGAGTCTTTATCACTGGAGTCTGAGTCAAGTCTGGAGTCTTTATCACTGGAGTCTGAGTCAGTCTGAGTCTGAAGTCTTTATCACTGGAGTCTGAGTCAAGTCTGAGTCTTTATCAGTCTGAGTCAAGTCTGAAGTCTTTATCACTGGAGTCTGATCTGAAGTCTTTATCACTGGAGTCTGAGTCAAGTCTGAAGTCTTTATCACTGGAGTCTGAGTCAAGTCTGGAGTCTTTATCACTGGAGTCCGAGTCAAGTCTGGAGTCTTTATCACTGGAGTCCGAGTCAAGTCTGGAGTCTTTATCACTGGAGTCCGAGTCAAGTCTGGAGTCTTTATCACTGGAGTCTGAGTCCGAGTCAAGTCTGAAGTCTTTATCACTGGAGTCAGAGTAAAGTCTGGAGTCTTTATCACTGGAGTCCGAGTCAAGTCTGGAGTCTTTATCACTGGAGGTAATGTTACTAACTTTTGTGGATGTGATGTCTAATAAAAATGTTATGTTGTTCTGGTGTCTTTAATTATTTTCCACAGATTCTTTGCATCTAGCTGATCTAACATGGTAATAAATGCAAATGTGAGAATATATGGCACGATGGATCCTGTCATGTTTCATGGGACTCTTATGACATTTCATTTAGTTTACGAGCAAAATACACGGTTACATATGTAATCAAATTCTATGACAAGGGTCAATTATCAAGGTAATATCAATGCGCTGCTGCACCCATGGTACGACCGCAAAGTTCCATGATTATTACGCAGGAATGATAGTATAGTTCCAAGCCTAGTCTTAGTACACGATGTAACTACAGAAGAATCTAGTTTAAAATGTAAAAATATCATCAAAAAATATCATTTTTGAGCGAGATGCTAATGGTCTAATCAGAATCAATGAATTATGCTAAGCTATGGTACTGCCAGATCCGGAGATCGGATGAATGGATTAAAATACGGTAAAACTCAGCTGTTAAACTTTAACTCTAAAGGAGTTGTGTAAAAAAAGTGGTGTGTTCCTTTTTAAGGATTTAAGACTTGAGTTGGTTTTAAAATATTCACGAGTCCTTTTTGTAAAGTCGAGTCAAGTCTGAAGTAATTTTAGGTCTAGTCTGAGTCAAGTCTGTGAAAAATGTGAGTCACTAACTCGAATTCCCATCTCTGCGACACGCCGATCAAAACTGAGTGTTTGAAAGAGAGGGTCAAAAACAGGATAGAAAATAGCCTATTACTTATAAATTGGAAAGATTTTTTATGTAAAAATCTTGGTAACATTATAAGCGAACCTCAGAGAACAAAAATATAGGCCATGACCCCTTTTAAAAATATGCCACAATGTTAAAAATCCTAATAAAAAAAATAATAATTTATCTGCATTTATAAATGTGAAAGTGAGGTGTTATTTAATGCACAAAATGTTTTTATACAACACAGCTTTTCTGTAAGACTACAAAAAATGTTTTGACAAATGCTGCAGTGTGAAACAACATTATTTGAATGTAAACATTCCTGTGGTGTGACAGTAAACGGTACCTTTGGAGCAGTCCGTGCCGTGGAACCCTGGGAAGCAATGACACGCTCCTGACATGCACTCTCCGTTGCCATGGCAATTCTGGGGGCACTCTTCCACTGAGTCTGATACGACACATAAGAGACGCACACATTTTACAACCCTCAGTTATTAATGAGGGACAATGGAATGTAACATTCACAAACCTAGAAGACCTTTTAAACGCTGCTGTCTGACAGAAGAAAGCGAGTTCACTATGAACTGTCTTGCATTTTGTGAGATAATCTTTTACACAGCATGGTGCAACTTTCAGTCAGCATTATTGACAGTTCAGTCAAAATGTGTGAATTACTGTGACACATTTCACCAAAGCCTTATGGGAAATTTAACACTATGACTGTGGTAAAATTATGCTTTTCAAATCATCAGTAGCCATCAACTGAATGTTAGATACACACATTAATACAGTATCTTTGATCTCCAGATCTAAGAGGCCACAAGATCACAATGTGTGTGTGTGTGTGTGTGTGTGTGTGTGTGTGTGTGTGTGTGTGTGTGTGTGTGTGTCCAAGTAAACCCTATGTTACGAGGACAAAATGTCCCCACAAAGACTGCAATATCCGAAATCCTTGTCCGTGTGGGGACATTTTTTTTGGTCAGCGTTAGGAAAACAGCTTATAAATCAGACTAAAGGCCCTTTCACACCGGACGCGTAATGAAAAAGCGACTTCAGACCACACACTTCAGGAAACCAATCGATCTGGAGCAGCTATGTTTCCAGTCACAATGTAACGTTTAAAAAAAAAAAAAAAAAAAAATTTTTTTGCCCCAGCACATTCGTGTTTGATGTGGAAGCACTCATTACACAAACAGCTGATCAAAAAATAAAATCATTGCGCAAATTATTCACGTCAAAATCGTGTCCAGTGTGAAAGAACCTTAAGTGATGCAGAAAGTTTTGTGTGATGGGTAGGTTTAGGGGTAGGGTTAGTGTAAGGGGATAGAATATATGGTTTGTACAGTAGAAAAATCATTATGTCTATGGAAAGTCCACATAAAACATGAAAACACAATGTGTGTGTCTGTGTGAGTCTGTGTGTGTCTCTTCAAACTGAATAGTTAAGCATATACACTATTATGAATATAGTGGACCCTTAAGCCACACTTAAAAATGTATGAATGTCATTCTATTAGATAGTAATATCAAAGTGGCATCTGCAAACAAATGATGATAGCGCTTTTTTAATTTCACTTTTTTAAATAATTTTTTGCAGTGACTTGTAAACAACTGATCTCAAGGTTATTTTGAGTGGATGTATGAAATTGGCTCTCCTCAAGTTCACACAGGTGTTTTAAGAGAAAACCACAGGTGCAGTTTATGACAACCAGAAAGTGTGCAAATACTTTTTAGTCTTTTTTGTTTGTTTGTTTAAACCAAACATACTTCTTTTGTGAAATCCCTTGAAAAGTGTGCATGTGCTACTTGGTTTGAAACTCTGTTATATAATGCATTCATTCATTTTAAGTAGCTTAAGTGTCCAAGTACTTTTAGCACTTTATGGACTAATTCAGACAGCAGACAATCTGAATTTATTTTTTTATTTTTTTTACATACAACTTAAAAAGTTTAGTTGTTTGTAATTTCATCAGCAAAAAACAAAACAAACAAACACACACTCACACACACACATGTTGGTGCACCTATCATTATGAGGACATTCCATAGGCGTAATGGTTTTTATACTAACCCTACCCTAAAACCTACCCATCACACAAAACTTTCTGCATTTTCAAAAACACTCACTCTGTATGATTTATAAGCTTGTTTCCTCATGGGGACCTCAATTTAGTCCCCATGAGTCAGTGCAAATTCAGGTTGAACTCCCCACTGGGATAGAAAAACATGAACACACACACATCAAGCGTATAGTGTCAGTTCTGGCAGGTCATGTTGTCTGTCAGCTGATCACGTCTACCTATAGGAACACGACGTCTATCACAGCACACATATAAGCTCCATCAGCAGCTATCGCGTTTCTCCAGAGCTCATTTACCCTCCTCCACCCCCAGCTCCTCCTCTCGTCCAGTCAGGATTTGATATTCTAATTTTCAGAATTATTTTGTACATTTAATATGAACATTAATGACACCTGCAATACATTATGTTGGTTCTGTTCTATTTACCCTAAGCGGGGTTATTGCTGCTCTCCCTGCTCTTATCCATGCTAGAGAACCATACCGCCAATAGTCAATCAATCATCTTTGACGATAGTGGTCCTGACAGAAACACAGTTCAAGATTTTGAGGTTGGTAATATTTTTTCATGTTTTTATAAGAAGATTATTATGCTCACTAAGGCTGCATTTATTTGACAATATTTAAAACAAAACCAAAAATTTACAATTCAAAATAATCGTTTTCTACTTACTAATATATTTTATTTTCTACTTTAATATTTTTAATGTATTTTATTCCTTTTATGGCAAAGATTAATTCCACATTCCATGTTTTATTATTGCACCTTACATTTCTTATTATTATCAATGTTGAAAGCAATTTTTCTGCTTAAATATTTTGTAGAGACTTAGAAGATAAACTTTTTCAGGATTATTTAATAAATACAAAAGAACAACATTTCTATTCTATTGTTATTTTTGTAACAATGTAAAACAATATAAAAAGTCAATTTTTGTATTCGAAACACATTCATATTTGGTTATAAATCTGATTAATATAAGATTTTTGTTATTTTTTTATTACTTTATATGCTTGTTTTTTTTTTTTGTTGATAATTTGGGACAAAATTCCTATGCATATTGAAGCATACAACAGTTGCTATGTTCTGAATTTTGAATGAGTGAACAAGTGAGAGGTTTATGCATAAATATTGAAACACAATATATACAGTACATGAATATGTAAGAGACAGCAATGCCTCCTATACGTTTCATGAGATCTGCATCACTGCCTGATATCATGACAGACATGAGGTCAAACTTCCACTTTTCCATCCCTTACTGACAGCTCCTCTCAGCTGTAGAAGAAAGCCTCGAAGTTGGCATTGCGCTTATGCAAAGTCATCACTATGACAACCTATGTAGATATAGTGAATATTGACTAAACTGCCAGAACAAACATATTTCAGTGCTTACTTTTATTTTACAAATACAACGATTCCTTGTGTGGCCTAAAGAGAAATGTAAGTGAAAGCAATAAAAGCAGCTCTCCTTCAACTACACACACTCAAACTGAAATATAATATGAGGTTACGGGTGGATCATGTGTACTGTGTAACCTGCTTGGAGTGAAACGCATCCCTTCAAATAGCAGGTCACCAAGCAAGCAAGTTTCTATTTTACCATCTTCTTTTTAAATATGTTGACCTTAGTGTGTAAATAAAAGCTGGAGGTGTGTACCTAGAGCCACAGTACTGAATGAGACTGCCTCTTTCTCTTTGCCATCGTTGTAGAAGGCCAAGTGCCAGGTGCCGGGGTCCAGATACTGCACAAAGATTGCCTCATTCTGGACAACGGTCTGAATACTGCGCCGCTCACGAGGAGATTCAATAACGCTCCACTTCTCCTTTCCATCCAGCCTTTCCATAAAGTCATACTGAAGAGACACAGAGAGAGAAGTGAGGACAGAGGGAGAAAACAATGTAGCTACAGGACGTCATCTTCACTAAACACTGTAATGACAATCAAAATAGTCAAATTAAATCAAAATGCAGAGGAGATAACAACTCTGAAATGTGACAAGACATGTGTAAGAATGCTGCAGACAAATATGCAGCGATAATTTGGAAATCATTTATAATTCATTATAAAAAGTTGCAAACAAAAAAAAGTCTGTCTACACAGATGGTCTCTTCATGGTAATTAACACAAACCTGTCTTTTTAAGGAGGAACATAATAGAGAACCAGATTTCCTTGCTCTAAAAATGCCAGCTCACACACTGTCCCATGAAATGGTGATAAACCACAATTTCCAATGGTTGAGTTTTGTCGGATCAGCATGTTAACCCATTTGGTGTTTGCTGGGGCAGTGTGAACATAACAGTGTCAACCAATAGATTTAGATATCAACACTTGAGTAGTCTCAAAAGCACCCTGTTTATTTCTAAATCAGATAGATTATGGAAAATGTTCATGAAAAACTAATTAGGTTTATTAATGGTGCAAAAATATTAACTTACATTAGTTAGGATGGAAATCATCAGGATTTTAATTATTCTGATTTAGATTCTGATTCCAGTTCCTAAAAATTCCATTAAGGACTCTTATAAGGAATCATTAAAAAGAAGCGGCTCATAAAAGTCATCATTTGCAACACAGTTGTCCTAGCAAAGATGTAATGTCTGTTTAGTGCTCATTATATTATTTCTTGCTGCCTAGACTTCGTCTCTCATCATATTCAATTCAGACATTAAGCTTATGAGCGTTAAAGGAATAGTTCACCCAAAAATGAAACTTCTGTCATCATTTACTCACCCTCAAGTCGTTCCAAACCCTTAAGACTTTTGTTCACCTTCAAAACACAAATAAAATGATTGTTAATGAAACCTGAGAGATTTTTGTCCCTTCAATGAAAGTCCATTCCATTTCATCTAGTCCAAGTTTTCTAAAGAAACAAGATCACTTTATATAATGCACAGATTTAACTTACTTTTATTTACATATAAACACACATACAATAAGCAGATCAAATATGGTAAACAGAACAGATTTATATGGATTATGTTTATATGTCTTTATGTACATTTTGTGGAATGGACTTTTAATGAACAGACATAAATCTCTGAGGTTTCATTAAAATATCAACATTTTGTTTCAAAGGTAAACGAAAGTCTGGGTTTAGAATGACATGAGGGTGAGCGAGTAAATCGTGACAGAATTTTCAGTTTTGGGTCAAATAACCCCTGAAACAAACATGTTTTTAGTATTTAAAAACTGGATACTCAACCTTTATTATAAGTGGACATGGCTCCTTTAAGAAAAGAAACAAGACATGAGGTGATTTTCTCACCTGAGCATGTGAAGGAGGCAGGCCTTTCCGCATGTAAACCCCAAACAGTGCGTCCTTGCCCAGGGAGATGTTAAACTTGAGAAAGTGTGGCTGGCGCAGGTGAAGCAGAGACCTCCAGAAGATGCCTGGAGGAACATCCTGACTGACACGCTGACCCAGCTCCAACTCCCCACTGTTTATACTGCTGTTCTTCAACACCCACGGCCCTGAGACGGACGCAGGGAGAAGAAACAAGATTTGTTTGATGAAAAAAAAAAAAACACAAAGAAAGTCTTTCCAAGATGGGGAGAATGGGGAATATCCTCAGCTCTGTGTGAAAATATTTGCAGTGTGTACAAAGAAAAATCAACATATATTATTCCACAGAGACGCAGCTCTGCGCTAATGAGTGTGAAGTGTGGGCTGCCAAAGTCGTCAACCCTAAATCAAACCCCGTCTTTTCCCTTGAGATCATAATACCTCTGCTTGACAGCACTGGCCACACACACACACTTCCCTTCCCACTACACCTGCTAAGTCTGTCCTCTAGAGAGAAAACTGCTGCAATGTTGACAGCGCAGATAGATCGCAGCAACTCCAATCAGAAAATAACCCAGCAAACGGGCCTTGATGGTATCAGAAGCAACGTATACACACACAAACACACTCATTTGTGTCTGAGGGGCCAGTGCAACATGAGTGGGCTTGGTGTTAGCTGTCAGTCTAGTCAGCGTTCTCGATGTTTGATGTGCCCTGATAAGCAGAGACAATCTGTTTCCTTGCCTGCAAAAACCTCTGGCTGCATTTAAACGAGTTATGGAAAGAGAGGAATTGAATTGAGAGAGCGCAAGCAGGCTCTTTCCCTAAATGGATCAAGCCTTCATTTTGCCAGAGAACATGCGCACGTACATGCAGTGTCAGGTCTGAGTGACAGGTCGGTTAAAGCGGCCCATTCTGGTAACCAGTGGGAGCTCGCACCAACCTCCCTCATTAACACGGAGCATGGATGGACAGCTCTGAGCTGAAGGAGAGCAACACATTCAGAGAGTAAGAGAGGGAGAAATGGAGAAAGTGAGATAGATAAAAAGGAAAAGAGAGGAGAGAAAGTCCCCTGGAGAGGGCGTATGAGGAGAATCTTCTGCTCTGGAGCTGAAGTTCACACTCCTCATGCTCTCAATCAGCCAGAACTGCCCATGAAAAAGGCTCTTTTTTCCCCTCTTACAAGCATACACGTACACCCAGGTCTTGGTATGGATGGACTTTCTTGTTTAGTCTAGACATGAGTAGGTCAGTCACTTCAGCCTGTCTTTTCTAAACATACAACAGCTCTTATGAATTTATTAAATAACATAACATAATAAATTATTAGCTATCCTTAGAGAAAATGTCAGATTGTATCAGTATCTGAGGAGTTTGAGGGACTGAAGAAAGGTTGAATGGGGTTAGGCAGCCTTTCTATCACCACATTCACAACCCTCTGGGGACATTCCACGCAAGCCCATATAAAACTCCTAATTCTGGCATGTAATGCCCACAATCCAACTGATTCTGTAAGGTTTCCCTATGGTGGTTCAGGCTATTGGATTACCAAATGACTAAAGAAATGTTATCATCAAGATGGTAATAAATGTATGTAAAGAATCAATCACTGCTTAGAAGGATCAAAGATTCCTCAAGGTTTCAGAAACAGGGGCACGGGAATTAGGGGTGCTGCAACACCCCGTTTTCACAGGAATGTAAATGCAACGCAAATTTTTGTTAATTCACATTTATTCATTTTTAACATTTAGTCATTTGTAATAAACACTTTAAGTGGGCTATTGAAAAAGTGTTATGAATTATGCTTTTTTAATACATTGTTATATTGTGACCGTTACAGTGTGCGTCCACCTTCGGTGTTGTGTAAGGTAGGCAGGTTTTTTGTATTCAGTTTTATTTGTCACACTTTTATTTTATATGACAGTATGAACAGCTCAATAACCCTTTTATGTAAAGGCTTATGTCTTAGAAACCCATACATTGCATCACGATTGCAAGCAGTATCAAAAATGTGATGTGCGGTCAAATGTTCTGGTGTGATGAACCCCCAAACAAAAAACATGTGCGTGTGTGTGTTTGACTGCTCTTGTTTTCCCTTGGGGCACCTCGTCTGTAATTTTCCCCAACCTAAAACATGTTCCCATGCACCTGTTCAGCGATATATTTTTCTGTCAGTCTTGACCTCTTCTGCTTTCTTTCTGTATTTTCTGTGTCTGGCTTTCACACATAAAATTGCTCGTCCGTGACGCTATCAGAAGCACTTTTCATGTGGAAGTCAAAAAGGTACATGATGCTTGTGTTGAGAGATTCACTGAAGTCCTGACATGAGTCTTGTGAAAGGGCCTTGTATATCCTCATAACAACAATATTCAAACTGGAGAACGGTGTGAGTCCAGCATCATGCTTCTTCTCCCCCACTGACAGCTCACCATAACACGTGTCTGTGTGCATGTGTGTCTCTAGGACAGCTAGCCCTTCTCTAGAAAGCTCTCCATCAAAGTAAAGGGGAAAACAACACTTCAGAAAAAGAGAGCAGGAGAGAAAGCAAATGCACTCTAAAGCCTTTGCACATGATGTCCTTCCTCCCACATTATGCTCATCTAGTATCAGACAGAAATCCTTCCATTACCAATCTAGGCTCATTAGAAAAAAGTGCCTGTGGCAGTTCTGCAAAATGATATTGCGTTGCTTCTTGCATGTTCTGCTGCATTTTCAAAGTGACGTGCAGTGTGTGGTACATGTTAAATTTTCTCCAAAAAGGATTCAAGATTCAAGATTCAAGAGTTTTATTTGTCACATACACAGTTATATACAGAATATACAACCGGCAGTGAAATGTAAACAGGTCCGCTCCATGGACAGTGCAAATTCACAGTTAAAAACACAAGGAAGAAATTATAATAGAAATAGGATATAAAAAAAGTACTCTCTATATATATATATGTCTATATCTGTAGAATTATAAATAATCAAGTCAAGAGAAAAAAAAGGTAACAAATAAGGATAAAGTGGAATAAAATAATTGAAGTAGACTTTGCAGTGAGTAAACTGTAGACTTATAAATATGTGGTTAACAAATGTATAAAGAGTATAATGTGCAAACAGGTTTATGACAGGTTGTTACACAGTAACAACGAGAACAGAAAGTGCAGTGCAATGTCAGTGTATCGATGTTTATCCTGGCGTGAAGTCACGTGATGTTAAGTGACTGAGTTCAGGAGTCTGATGGCCTGGGGAAGAAGCTCCTCCTGAGTCTCTCAGTTTTGGCCATCAGGCTTGGAAGCGCTACAGATGGCAGCAGCGTGAAATGAGGGTTTGCAGGGTGATTCGAGTCCTTGATGATCTTGGTAGCTCTACCTTTGCAGCGTTTGGTGTAGACGTCCTGCAGAGACGGGAGAGCTGACCCTGAGATACGCTCGGATAAGCGCACTACTCTTTGCAGGGCTTTGCGGTCATGACTGGTGCTGTTCCCATACCACGCTGTGATGCACTGAGTTAAAACACTTTCTATCGCCCCTAAATAGAAAGTTTTCAGGATAGCTGGTGAAACCCTGAATTTCCTCAGCTGGCGCAGGTGGTACAGTCTTTGCCTGGCTTTTTCACCTGTGTCTGAATGTGAGCAGTCCAGGTCAGGTCCTCGGAGATGTTTACTCCCAGGTACTTGAAGCTGCTCACTCTCTCTACTGGTGACCCGCTGATCATGAGGGGGAGTATGTCCGTTGCTGTCTCTTCCTGAAGTCCACAATCATTTCTTTGGTCTTGCCAACATTCAGAGAGAGACAGTTGTCCTGGCACCATGATGTTAGATGCTCCACCTCGTCCAAGTATGCCGTCTCATTGTTGTTGGAAATGAGGCCCAGGACAACAGTATCATCAGCAAATTTGATGATAGAGGTGGAGCTGTGTGTGGACAAACAGTCATGCGTGTAGAGAGAGTAGAGCAGGGGGCTCAGGACACAGCCCTGTGGAGCTCCCACACTCAGGGTGATGGAGGTGGAGGTGGACTGGCCTATTCTCACCACCTGAGGCCTGCCAGTGAGGAAGTCCTCAATCCAGTGGCAGAGAGAAGGATTCAGGCCGAGATCCAGGAGTTTGGAGGTTAGCTTGGTGGGAACTATGGTGTTAAAGGCTGAGCTATAGTCAATAAATAGCAGTCTTACGTAGTTCCCACTTTTGCTGTCGATGTGAGTGAGGGAGGAGTGGAGGACATGAGAGATGGCATCTTCAGTCGATCTATTGGGACGATAGGCAAACTGAAGAGGGTCCAAAGTGTCAGGAATGAAGGCGCAAATGGTGTTTTTAATGAGTCTCTCAAAGACCTTCATGACTATAGACGTGAGAGCCACTGGACGATAGTCATTTAGGCAAGAGGGTTTACTGTTCTTAGGGACAGGGATGATGGTGGATTTTTTGAAGGAGGTGGGGACCACAGATGTAGCGAGGGACTCATTAAAGATAGATGTAAACAACCCGGTGAGCTGATCAGCACAGGACCGCAGAACACGACCTGAAATACCATCCGGCCCGGCAGCTTTCCTGACGTCCACACGCTTGAGTGCCCTCCAAACTTCATCCTCCGAGACAGAGATCACGTGATTGTTGCTGCTCTGAGTAATTTCCTCTAACGCGCCACTTGGCGGAGTCGCGTTGCCGCGGTTACAGTCAAAGCGAGCATAGAAAGAGTTTAACTCGTTCACGAGCAACGGATCAACGCTTGCCTCTGCAGAGGATTTAGATCCAAAGGAGCAGATGGACCTCAGACCTTGCCACATGCGCCGCGAGTCGTTGAGTTGGAAATGAGACTCCACTCGGTCTTTATAACGGAGTTTTGCGGCTTTAACTGCTCGTCTGAGAGCATAGCAGGACGATCTGTATTCATTCATATTCCCTGAATGGAGACCGGCGTTGTAAGCAGCAGTGCGTATGCGTTCACTGCCGCGCGGATTGAATTGTCCACCCACGGTTTCTGATTTGAGAAGGACGTTATTGTTATTGTTTGCGTGGCTTGCTCTGTAAGCGTGTTGATGAAGCAAAGCGCCACGTCCTGTGAACTCGCTTACGTCCAGCTGAACTCGCTCGGAACATGTCCCAATCCACATCGCCCAGAGCTGCCTGTAGCGCGGTCTCTGAGTGGGGTGACCAACGCTTAACTTCCCGCCTCACCGGGGGTTCCTGGAGGAGCTTTTGTTTGTATTCGGGAGTGAGGAAAATGGCGGCATGATCCGATTTGCCAAGCGCTGGAAGTGACCGCGCTTTATAGGCGTTCTTAAACGGAGTAGCAGTGATCCAGTGTGTTTGCTCCTCGTGTGGGGCAGGAGACGTGCTGGTGAAAGTTTGGCAGGACTTTCTTTAGGTTTGCTTTGTTAAAATCGCCCGCGACAATGAATGCCGCGTCGGGATGTTGGTTTATGACGCCGCTGGCAACATCATGAAGGCCAGATAAAGCCAGCGCTGTGTCTGCCTGCGGTGGGATGTAAACGGCGGTCGCGACAACCGCAGAAAACTCCTCGGCAGATAGAATGGGCGGCAGATGATTGTTAAATGTTCCAGATGAGGTGAGCAGGACCGCGAGAGAATGGTGATGTTCTTGGGATCGCACCATTTCTTGTTGATCATGAAACACACTCCACCGCCTTTGGATTTACGGCCTCGGCTGTTCTGTCCATCCGAAAAACAGAGAAGTTCTCCGGCGGCGTCACAGCTGTGTCCGGGACCGCGGGCGTGAGCCATGTTTCAGACAAACAATAGATATTACAGTCTCTCATGTCCCGTTGAAAACTTATCCTGGCTCTAAGATCGTCCATCTTATTATCCAAGGATTGAACATTTGCTAGAAGAATGCTCGGGAGAGGAGGTCTGAATGCCCTTTTCCTCAGTCTGTTACGGATACCAGCACGTTTCCCACGGTGTTTCTTTGTTCTACGCCGCTGGCTCTGTCCATTGTTCAACTCGGCGTTCCGAAGAATCTCAGATGGCCACAGAGGATCGGCGAAAGTGTCCTGAAACAGTCCAGTGTAGAGGTAACCAATGTCCAAAAGAGTTTTGCTGTCGTAGTAGATCAATGCAGATGATAAGTTTGTAAAAACTGAGAGTAAAAGAAAGTAAAATAGTAAATAAAAGCACAGTCTTCGCGGAGCGACCTGAACGGCGACCAAACACAGCGGCGCCATTTTGATGAATTTGATGAAGGTTTGATGAATTTGATTTTGATGAAGGTTAATCACATCTAAAAAAAAAAGTAATAACTGATAGTGTTAACAAACACAAATGTGAGTAAAAAAAAAACATTTGCTGAGCCAACCATGCCATTTTAGCTTGCTTGTACAAGTGTTTGAGCTCTTTTATTGAGCGTTGTGACACTCGTGTTCCTCAAGACTTGTACCCGAACGCTCCATATCTTAACTTCAATGCTGTGCCAGGTGAGCTACCAAGCAAGTTTACTATGTCAGAAAAGCTATACTGTGATGCAATCGGGAGAATGTATTTGTTTAGAAATCATAAGTGTTTTGAGGCTTTAACAGTATTGCTCAAGAAACCATGCAAAAAGTATTTATTAATCGATAAGCTGTCCTGTTAATCATAATTTGTGTGAAAAGAAATAAAAGTTGTTGGTGTTTTACTTCCACTAGTGTTCATTTCAGTTGGACACTGTAGTGAAATGGTACATTTTTTGAGTTTTGCTAAAATGTAGGTAAAAGCCTGTTTTCTCAATGAGCCTATGCTGTGCATTATACAGTCCAAAACAAATAGGATTGTGCACACACACTCCCAAATTAAAAACATATTACCAGCACCTATGTGTCCTCTTCCATAAAGAAGCACTCTTTTAGAGCTATCTAAAGGGAGAAGAAGCTGTACTGTGTGTGAAGAACGTCAATACTGGCACTCTCTAAAGGTCAGTAACAGTCGTTATCATCAAAACGTGTTGACACTGATAATGATAAATCATTTGAGGTGAAAGCACAACAGACAGAGAGATACTTTGTGTCGGAGCCACTGAGAGTTAGCCAGAGCTTTGAACCATTAACTAAAGTCTATTGAGATCCAAAACGTCTAATCTAAACAACCCTGTTTATCAAAGGTCGCTGTGAGAAAAAGGCACACAAGACTGTGATTTTACACTAATGTACTCTCTCAATATACAGTAAAGAACAATCACTGGTTGGGCTCAGATGATTCTTACAAAGCCCCAGTGACATAGTCTAGCATGTGTTATAACAAGCAACAGTGACTAAATCCAGCCATCATTTCAAATAACTTCATTAGCATTACATGCAGGAGGAGCACTGAGAAGAGTTGGACCAATTGAATACCATACATAATCAATCATAATGTGGCATATTTCTTAGTAAAACAAAATACTCAGTTAGAAGAAAATGTGGGGTTGAACTTGGGCTATAATGTTATTGTTAATATTTTATTACATAGTTATTAAGTCATTACATATTTATCAAAAAATTAAATTAGTGAAAATATTCAGCAACAAAAATGTATTCTACTGAAATAGTTTATGATGTAACTGATTTATATTTTATTACACTTTTAAGTTAGCATAATTATTACATTACAAAATTTAAATGTTCAATTAGTAAAATAGTCAGCTAGAAACATATTTAGGATTGGACTAGATTTGTGAAACAGGCTTACTTGCATTACATTGTTTTAATATTATTAAAAAAATATTCAAAAAATAAGCTAAAAGATTACGCTAAAAAACATGCTTACGTTTATTACATTACAATTATTATGTTATTACATAGTTATTACAACCACAGGACTAACTTTTTTACCCCACTAGAACAACATGAATGCTCATGAATGATGGATGTGTAAACAAAGGGCAATTTGGATTTCATGTTATCAGGGGGTTTGCATTTCATGTCATCAGGTGATTTGGATTTCATATTGTCATTTTGCTTTTACCTCTGCCTCCGGAGGGCACTGTTGCCACATCGCCAATGCCAGGAATACTCATGCTGAGGCCAGTGTTCACTAGATGCCCTTCTGTGGGCTTCAGCCGCCAATTCAAGCCAAGCAGATTAAGAGCTATGAGGGAGAGAAACAGAGAATTAAAAAATAGAACATGACACTACATTACACCTTCCAACTACTTTATGTATACACGGATGACACGTCCTGACAGCTGAGAGCCTACGACACCCAAACATTATAAGTCTTGCTGACAGAGGTGACTTTAGCATACAAATACACTCATTATATAAAATGACACCTTGACTGCAGTCTGTGCTTTGTTTGGGCTCTGTGCCCAGACAGGTTTAGTTGGACCAGGTTTAATCCAAACCACTACAGGAATACTAAACTTGCCATAGATATGAATATGTCAGACAGAAGCGGGTGGAAAATGAGCAAAACAAAATGTCAAATGCGACACAATAAGATTTCAGAAAGGAAATGACACTTATCTTGATACTGCAAAACAAAGTGTGAGAGGACAAGAAAATTGTCTTGGAAAAAAATAAACTGAAGCCAGTTTAATGTTGGTGACAGATGCCAAATATTCTCAACACATTCTTGTGTGTGTGTGTGTGTGTGTGTGTGTGTCTGTGTGTGTGTGTTAGAGAAGATTTTGGCTAGCTGCCTGCTTCTCTCTGCACCCCATATGTACTATAATCAGTGCTTCAGCGCTTCCAAGACTTTGTAGAGACTGATTAGCTCCAATGGAGATCACTCGATATGCAATATTCAAATATGTCAAGACGTGTTTAAGAAATATGATAATGATCAGAAAAAGTTAGTTGTGTGATGTGCTGGTGGAAATTACAGACGAGGTGCCCCAAGGGAAAACAAGTGCAGTCATACACACACGCACACACATAATAACTTGCGGGAAAATGCTGACGTTTGCAGAATCAACCCTAGCACCTCACCTCCGCCCCCTAGTTCTTCTATCCCTCCCTCAATCTCATCCACACAAAATCAATGCCAACTCAAGTCTTTTGGTACCTCCTGACTGTACATCTGAGGGCGTGTTATCACTCTTGTGTAGAGGGGTCAAAAGAAAAAGCTGACTCCTTCAGGCTGTCAGATGCTCTGATGCCATCTAGTCATTGTCTCACATGCACTATTCCTCATCTTATCTCTCTATCCTCTAATCAGCCGTATCTCTCATTTATTCAGTGTTCTTTTCACCTTTTCTCGTATCCTCCATCCCCCCGCTTTCTCTTCGTCCATTTCATTACAGTGGTCGCTGACAGAGATGGTCTGTTATGACCTGAAACATCTTGTCGCACTAAACAGTGCTGTGGAGAAACTCTTAACATAATGTTTTATTCCTCTGCAAGCCACACAAAAGCAATATTTCATTTATATTATATATTTAATTAAATATACCTGTACATAATTAATTTCTTGTTTTTTTTTTAAATATAATATAATAAAGGCAGAAATGGCTTTAATGTGAAATAGATGTATGTTTTATAAGAGTCATCAGTCATATGCTTTTGGAGTTCTCTTTAAGCAAGATGTCAGTGTCCAGGTTGCATACAGGGTAGGAAGCATCGGTGAACCATTGATATGAATTGAAAGGCTAATGGGTTGCTCTCTCACGTATATATATTAAACCTTCTTGAATTCACAAAAAAAAAAAAAATTCAATCAACCTTTAAATATCACTGAAAAGCATTTTAGCATCAGTTTATCTTCTTCTAAGATCAAAGCACGAGATTCTGAATTTTCAACACAGCTGAAAGGAAGTGAGAAAACAAATATTAAAGTCCACAATTATTGGGGAGCGGGGGGGAGGCTGGGGGGGAATCTGTTGTACAGGCCAACTTCTTAAAGGGCACATATTATGCCCTTTTTTACAAGATGTAAAATAAGTCTGATGTCCCCAGAGTGTGTATGTGAAGTTTTAGCTCAAAATACCCCACAGATAATTTTTTTGGGCATGTTAAAATTGCCACTTTTTGGGAGCGAGCAAGAGGGCGGAGCTTCAATAGCTCGCGCTCTGGTGTCATGACAATCTCATATCACAGAATGAAAATGTCAGAACAGAAACTGTCAGTAGCTGTGTTCAGTGCGAACCAGAGTCAGGCAATAATACCTACAAAGCCAGAGAATAAATACTGCACAGAGATAGAACGGGTGTAGTTCTGTTTAATTACGGTTATAACTTATTTGTTATCTTGCTTTAATCTACTATTGGTACAAGCCTTTTGTAGAGGACCCTGTCCGAATGGCCAAAACTTTACTGGTGAGTTTTATAAAGTTTATTGTACTTCACATAAAAGATGAAGCGTCTGTTTTACTCCACAAAATCAATGTAAGAGATGAATACACAGTACAAGTGCACATTTAACTCTTATCCATAAACTCTCTCTCTCGCTCTCTCTCTCTCTCCCTAGCATTATTATCACCAGCATACACAGCGAATTACACAAAAACACTTAATACAACTAACAGTAAACAAATTCATACAGACCTTTTCAGGGGGTGCTTAATAGGTAAACTTGTAAACTTTATATCCGTAAAACAACTCTGATGAACTGTAATAAAGTGTACGCTCTCCCTTTAATTAAAGGGACCAGTATCGCTCCGGAGACTGTAAGCTGGATCACGAACAGTTGGTACAGATCCATCCTTGAGTAACAACTTTTTAGCAAAGCCTGCCCCTCGTTCACAAAGCCTGGAGTTTGGAGTGAAATGATTTGCGCAGACATAAACTAACCTAAACCTGCTCTGGCGTTGAAACAATGGCAGATCTGTGTACAGCTAATTCAGGGCGGATCTATGCTGAAACGGCAGTGTCAATGTGGGAGGGGCCTGTGCAAAGTGACATCACTTTGCCCAGAATCTGCGAACGCCTTGTTCTGAGACAGTGCTTATGATTCACGGGGATTTAAAAAAAAGCACTGAGGGATTTTTATCATTATAGGGTGGTTGCGTACACATTTATGTTCAAACACCATGTAAAAGTTAATTTTGCATAATAGGTGCCCTTTAAACTCTCTGACCCTTTAGCTTCAAAGGTATTTAACAATCCAAGTGAATTCATATAAAGTATGTCACTGCGTCATGAATTTAAATGTCATTTCTGTTACATGTCTAGTCTGTTTTGCTTGTCTTTGAGTTTGTTCCTTCGTTCAGTTTTCCCGCCATTGTCATAATGAGTTCACCTGTGTCCAGTTAATTAGTGATGTCTAGCACCTGTGTCTTGTCAATTACCTCGTTTGCCTCTGTGTATTTAGTTCTCAGTGGGTTTTCAGTGTTTGTCTGTCGACGTTCATGATAACTGGTGTTTCTGAGTGGTCCCTGTGAGTTTTGTTAATTAAAGTTCCTATTCCAAGTTCTCCTTCGCCCTCGTGAGTTGTGATCTACACTACTTTGTAACAATTTCAACAGCATGTTTACAAGTTTTCATTTGCTGCAAATGTGTTAACAGGGCAACTATTTGTCAACAGAGGATATAATATTAACAGTAACAATAGTAACCACAGTAACAGTGGAATAAATAAACACAATTATAATAATTGTAACAATTTGCATAGTGGAGGTTCATTAGGCATCTATCTAGAGAATAAATCTGACAGCACAAGAAGTACCTTGATATTTCATGTCCTCTGTGGAAGAATGTGGACAGGGTTAAGGGTCTTCACACTGGTCAGCGTTTCCGTCAGCATTAGTGTCACTTTGCACTTTTTTTTTTTGGTTTTGTTTTTGCTAATCAAATCTGGAGGAGATCTTCAACAATTTCCGGTCTACGCAATAAGCATTAATTATTAAGAGAAAATGTGTTAAATGTGAAATTCATGAGATGCTGCATCTCACTTTATGTAATCTCTATGTATAATTCACCTCTTCAAAGTGATGAATAATATTACCTACCTAAAGCACGGAGAAAGAAACAGGAAGAAAGAGAAGGAGTGAGAGAACAGACGGGGATACAGATGACAAAAGTATTCCCCTGTCTTGCCTGAGTAAGTCTGCATCTTCAGTCTGGAGTTCTTCTCTGACTCAAAAGCACACTGAGAAAATGAAATCTGAGCTGCAAAGCTTATTTCACTGAGCTGTACCAGCTGAGTTGGTGCTGACAGCAGCACTGCAAAAGTGGAACTCTTTCTTTAATGCATTTTTGACTTAATGCTTATATGCATCACATATTCAGTTTAGGGAAAGAATTAAAGCTTTCATCTGACCCTATTTGCACTTGAATGTCTAATCCACAGATCTGATATTTGACAAAAATCATATCTTTTTATCTTGCCTTATTAAAAAATTTTTACTGACATAACCATGGGGGTTTACATTAGGTTCACCAATATTAAAATGATGGTAAGCTAATAATTATTTTCATATTGGTCCATTACCACTGAAATTACATAATATTAATAAAATATTATAAATATATTAAATATGCATTACTGTTCAAAAGTTTGGGGTCAGTAATCATTAATTTAATTAAGGATACATTAAATTGATCAATGTTACAAAAGATTTCTACTTCAAATATTTATTTATTTATTTTTAAAAATTTTTACTTTCTATGCATTAAAAATGTTGAACAAATCAGCATATTAGAATGATTTCTGAAAGATTATGTGACACTGAAGACTGGAGTAATGATGCTTTGCCATCACAGGAATAAATTACATTTTCAATATATCAAAATATGAAACTTTTGTTTCAAATTGTATTAATAATCACAATATTAGTGTTTTACTGTATTTTTGATTAAATTAATTAAATAATTAAATGTCTGCCTTTACCTGGAAATACCTGAAGAGACTTCTTTCAAAAACATAAAAAAAATTCTTGCTGGCCCCAAACCTTTGAACAGTGGTGTATATTAAAATATATATAAAGTATATTAAAACATTTGGTAGAATTAAAAATCAATAGTTTTGAATGAAATTATGCATCACAATAATAGTATGAAAAATGGATATTGATTTTGAGATCTGTTGGTCAGACAAACTAAGCACTTGAACACTAATAATACTGCAGAAAGACAGTACTCACCACATTGCTTTACTCGGTACATACATATACACTGCATGTATTTTGACACTCATACCCAGAATGAACTGCATTTTGACAAGATGTGCTGTTCAAAACCACTGGCAGTCCATAAGGGGCCTCTGATAGATGTGTACAGTATATGAAGGTGCTGCTGATGTTATAGCTGTGAGCTAATGCATGAAAAGCACTGCCCTCAGGCACGGCCCTTAAAACCAAGCCACGTGTAAGGTAGCTGATCTCCTTCGTGAGCTCACGCTTGCAGAATGACTGGAGAAAAGAGCTGACTTACCTTTGACAGCATGAGAGATGCTTGGAAATTGAGGACGACACTAAACAGATAGTGGTGTCAGCTTTATTAAACATCTATACGTGGTCGGCGTGCTGCTGAGGTGCTCTGCAGAAAGTCTCTGGAGGCTTGACGTTATGCGTGAATGTCTGTTTGAGAGCATTACTGTTTTATGATTTAGCTCTTGCTCTGCATAGAAAAAAAAGCTATAGAGGCTGCACAGAGGCTAAAAGTATTTACACAGAGTTCAAAACAAGGGAGACAATATATCATGTGCTTAAATGTTGATTATTGATAGGGTGTACAACATACAACAAAAACACACTAATTAACATGATCAAGCAGCATCTGTAACGACAGTAGGGCAAAAAATAAAAAATCTTTTTGCTGGATTTCCTGGTTTCACTGTCTGGTCTGTTTGGCGACAGGCGGCTAAGAGACAAACGGCGGTATTCAAGCAATTTCTCCCTTGCCGGTTCCAGAAGTCAGAAGGCCTTAGCTCTTTCCGGGGGAGGCCAGCATTGACCCACAATCAAGAATGGGGATCCGGGAGCCACAAACAGCCATTCAAGCAACCTGACCTGAGACCGGTCATTTCCGCAAGGATGGCCAAAAAGAAACAGCCCTGACGGTTGTGACCTCAGGCCGTCAGGGGCGTCTCCAAGCAGCAACTATCCCACTGGATCATGGGCGCTTTCACCTTTGCCTATGAGGCAAGGGTTAGCTTCGCCTCTAGGTGTTAGAGCCCACTCCAGCCGGGGTGTGCCTCCTCATAAGCTTAATCCAAGGGTGCTTCCTTGCAGGATGTTTGTACTGTGGTAGGCTGTCCTTTCCACACACATTCATAAGGTTTTATAGTCTGGATGTGGACTCAAACCAAGGGTCTCCTTTTGAGTTAGTTCAACCTTCCAGCCGCTAGGCCTAGTTTTCTTTTTGGCCAGTTATGAGGTGCTTGGTATGCTTCGCCTTTTGAGTATTAAGTTCACTGATATCAAATTATGTGATTTTCTCTCAGGTTGCTTATCATTTGCAGCCTTTGTATGGTTGTGTTTGTGGCAGACTAGTCCTTTTCACACACTTTACATACATTCACCTAAAAGATTATTAGGAACACCTGTTTAATTTCTCATTAATGCAATTATCTAATCAACCAATCACATGACAGTTGTTTCAATGCATTTAGGGGTGTGGTCCTGGTCAAGACAATCTCCTGAACTCCAAACTGAATGTCAGAATGGGAAAGAAAGGTGATTTAAGCAATTTTGAGCGTGGCATGGTTGTTGGAGCCAGACGGGCCGGTCTGAGTATTTCACAAACTGCTCAGTTACTGGGATTTTCACGCACAATCATTTCTAGGGTTTACAAAGAATGGTGTGAAAAGGGAAAAACATCCAGTATGCGGTAGTCCTTTGGGTGAAAATGCCTTGTTGATGCTAGAGGTCAGAGGAGAATGGGCTGATTCAAGCTGATAGAAGAGCAACTTTGACTGAAATAACCACTCGTTACAACCGAGGTATGCAGCAAAGCATTTGCGAAGCCACAACATGCACAACCTTGAGGCGGATGGGCTACAACAGCAGAAGACCCCACCAGGTACCACTTATCTCCACTACAAATAAGAAAAAGAGGCTACAATTTGCACAAGCTCACCAAAATTGGACAGTTGAAGACTGGAAAAATGTTGCCTGGTCTGATGAGTCTCGATTTCTGTTGAGACATTCAGATGGTAGAGTCAGAATTTGGTGTAAACAGAATGAGAACATGGATCCATCATGCCTTGTTACCACTGTGCAGGCTGGTGGTGGTGGTGTAATGGTGTGGGGAATTTTTTTTTTGTGGTACACTTTAGGCCCCTTAGTGCCAATTGGGCATCGTTTAAATGCCACGGCCTACCTGATCATTGTTTCTGACCATGTCCATCCCTTTATGACCACCATGTACCCATTCTCTGATTCTTCCAGCAGGATAATACACCATGTCACAAAGCTCGAATCATTTCAAATTGGTTTCTTGAACATGACAATGAGTTCACTGTACTAAAATGGCCCCCACAGTCACCAGATCTCAACCCAATAGAGCATCTTTGGGATGTGGTGGAACAGGAGCTTCGTGCCCTGGATGTGCATCCCACAATTCTCCATCAACTGCAAGATGCTATCCTATCAATATGGGCCAACATTTCTAAAGAATGCTTTCAGCACCTTGTTGAATCAATGCCACGTAGAATTAAGGCAGTTCTGAAGGCGAAAGGGGGTCAAACACAGTATTAGTATGGTGTTCCTAATAATCCTTTAGGTGAGTGTATATTGCTGTAATTTAGGATTGACCCCAGAACTGACCTCTGAGTTAATCCGTTTCCAATAGCATTAACACCATAACGCAGCGCTGAGTTCCACTCGAAAGGGACGGTCTCAAGTTACACCATACTTGAGCAAAGCCTGAAACACTTTCCTTCAGACAATAAGTATCTGATGACACGATTTTTAGGCATCTATTTATGGTCTTTGTGACGCACTGATGTTACGTCACCTGACCTTTCTCCGGCCAATGTGATTGGCTTGTTTTCCACACGTGCTTCAGACACCGGCTCACACAGATGTGTTCCCATAGCGTTAATGTCATAACACAGTGTCTTGTTCCCTCTCAGAGAACCGGGTTACCTGAGATGTTTTTAGATCAGAGCTCCATACTAGAATAGCCTACCTTTCATTTAGGACTGAGTTACAGTAAAAGTTTACTGAATAGATAAAAATTTACATATCAAGCACTATAATAATAATAATAATAATAACATATTATTATTATTATTATTATTAATTTTCCTATATTTTTCTGATGTCAAAACAACAATTCATATTCAAATAACTGCATTTTTTCCTGAGTATATCTGCCATTTCTTTCTTGCTGTGTATAATAACAAATGTTATGTTACACACAGTAGAAAATGTAAATAAATGTTTATAGTCTTAAAAAACTATGTAACTATGTCTAAACAATTCTAAACTCTTCAGGGTTACAGCTACAAGAAAAAAATCGATGCATCCTCGAATGATCAAAGTTGACAGTAAATGCTTTCACCTTGAGCAGCAGAGTATCAGAGGAAGATGAATGTGCAGGACATTTGAAAAGTAACTGTCACACACAGCAGAGAAAAAAAGTAAAGAGACTAGAGTTAATAGACTCAGGAAGGCACTATGACCGTAAAAAAATGTATTAAACAAAATATGAAGCGGAATATTGCCCCAGGAGACCAAAACTGTCTGTCTCTATGCTGTTCCACTCACTTACATGCACAAAAAAAGCTTGTGCATGACGTCACAATTTGTGGGCGGAGCCTCATCTTTGCAGGGAGGGCCCAGGATTTGTAGTACACCATTGTTTCAGAAAATCCAAACATAGCCAGCAAACCCAGTTCCAATGATTCCCAATGATTATATTGCCACCCTTTGGAACACGGCTCACTGCCAAACTATTTAAATCAGAAACTACTGATATTTGCCTGCCGTTTCATTATTTATTAGGCCTTGTGTTGCATTTATACCCATGGGGGATATATATGGATGAAACAGGCTGCTCCCTATGGGCACCATTCCAGCAAAAAGCAAATAAATTGCAGAATCTGAAGCCACTTTGAAGTCCTGCTACAAAGGCTGGGAGGACCAGAAGACAGCTAGATGGCTAGTGAGCCCAGTGAGAGGGAAGCTCACCAGAGGATGAGCCCTATTCCTGGAGCTCCAAAGCTTCATCGCTCCCTCTTTGTCTGGGAAGAGTTGCTACCTGAATGAGCTGTGTAAATGAAAACAGTCATGCAAGTGTGTCCCCGTGGAGCTCACGTGCACGCACACATGCGCAAACACACACACACTGTTGTACCTCAATCAACCTGACGCAACTCATCCTCACTTCACAGCAATCTTCACCTGATGTTACAGGACTTGTTTAATGTCTACAAGGGCTGCACAATGAATTCAAATACAATCAAAATAATACTGAAGGCGATTATTATACTGCAAAAGGCGGTGATTTAACTAAATAAATCTATAGTCTGCATGCACTATGTGCTTCAAAGTAAAAGAGCAGCACTCTGTCCTGCCTGCTGTGTTCTACACACTACAAACATTCATGGGGCTCATGATATAGTGTTTTTATAGTCTTTAGAGCAGCACTCAGTTTGTAAAAGCTCCACACAAGTGGTTTGTTTTGCAAAAAGAATAAAGACTCTGGGGTTCAACCAAAATAATGTTGCATAAAAGTAAAGAAATTACAGCAGAAACATTTTAGAAAAAAAAAAAAAAGTAAAATATATATAAAACTCTAATATTCATTTGAGTGGTTTATAATAGTGGTTTGTTTGCAAAAAAAGACTCAGGAGTTCAACCAGAGTAACTCAGCATTAAAGTAATTGGCAGAAATAGCACATACAATTTAAATGAACTCTAATATTCAATGATAATTAATAATATTAATAATTTTGTGGTGACATTATGCACAAGCATTTGTATTGGGATGAAATAGTATTTCTGATAAAGACAGAATGTTATGTATTCTTTTTTGTTATGGTTATTATTAATAGTTTTTAAAAATATAAAACATAATAAACCAAAAATATAATATTCATGGGTACTGGATTAGACATGGAACAGTCTAAGTGAAAATGTAACTAAAAATAAGGTTTGTTTAGTTGGTGTGAAAGCAGTTTTCTGAAGGTAGAGTACATTTGCAGATGGTATGAATGCAAATACATTTTCTTTGTAGCTTTTGCACTTCCGAAAAATTCCTTAATTCTATTACTGCAAAATAATTACAATATGATTTCTGACCAGATCATGTAATTCTAGTTTCTGCCAAACTTCCTAAAACTTCCTAAACTTCCTCTCTGACTGACCATGAAAGGAATGCAAAAGCAAAAAACACACCGGCCTTCCATATCACCTTTGAAAGTGGACACACACACAGTCAGCCTCTCGCTGAAGGTGAAACGTTGTTTTCATTGCTGCTGATCTCCTTCGAGTGTGTGTGTGGCTTTGATGTGTGTTTTGATTTGAGGTGCACAAGTCCTTCTGCTATGAATATAAATGAAAGGCTACAGTGAACCGCCGCACCCCGAAGACCAGCTCCATCTGATTACATCAGCTCACTCAGTCTTGACTGTTGACCAAAAAAACTCTCAAAGCACCCTGGGAAAACTTCCGATCCCTAGATAAAACTTGTCCTATAATGCCACTCACACATGCGCTCAAAAAAAAAAAAATTCAAGGATGTTGCTTCAGGCATGAAAGGTCTATGAGTTTAACACACACACACACACACACACACACACACACACACACACACACACACACACACACACACACACACACACCTCCCTGAACCTCCTGCGTGGGCATGACGAGATGGATCCAATCTATTCCACTCAGCTTGTCAAATACTCAGAGCACAACAATCACTCCCCACGGTATTAACACACACGCGCGCAAGCAAATTCACCTCTTCTCCCTCTCTCAGTCCTATGCACAAGCGGAAAGCCTGATGTTTTGACTGACAGCATTTTTTATCGCAGGTATAGAGTGACGATGGGGATCCCACAATCTCTGTCCTGCAATCCGAGCGTATGCACGCAAAGCTCTAATCAAACTATTTCACTCTCCTGTCACTCAGTGGCTTTAATATTAAGCAGATGTCAGAAAAACAGAATATAGGGGAAAGTAAACATAAAAGAGAAAGTAAAAAATGAAAAGTGTCATTTTAATCAGCTCTGGGCATGTACGCTGGAGTGTGTCAGTCAGGCAGACGGCGCAGGGCTGCGGGTTAGAGATTGGCTGGTGAACAAATTATCTCCACGAGACAGAATCTCCAACATCTCGGGATATGTAGGTGTATGACTGATTGTTGTGGTTGTTTGCGTGCCCGTATGGGCAGAGGAGCATGCCATGAGGCTCCTAGGGTGTGTGAGGACAAATATAAAATGGGCAGGTGACACTAAAAGTCCCTGCTGACAGAGAGCAGTGGTAAATGGACACATAATGACTCATTCTGACTGACATACAGCGTGTTACCGTAGTCTTGATCTGTTTTCATAAACAAGTCACTGTTTCATTGGCAGGAGCTGGAATGGTGAGTCATTACACTTCCTGCTCACATCACTCTGCAACTGAATAGATGATTTACAATCATCATGAAATCAAATATGACTAACTACTTTATTAATTCACATGCCTGATCTTAATGTACATGATTCATCAGTAAGGGCTCCTTACAATTCATAGAATCGATTGAAAGAATCACTATTATAAAACAATTCTAAACGCATCTCAATTTTTCAACAAATCTTTACCGACCTGAAACACATGAAAGCATGAGGTGGGATATGTGTAAGGTTATAGGGACAGGTTTGGTAGTATGGACTTTTTATGATTTAAGGGTAGGATAATGTGTAATGGAAGGGTCTACAATGTGATTATAGATGGAAATAGAGAATTGAATTACATGCAATACAGAGTTTTTATTTTTTTATATAAGTAGAATGTAAAAACAAGTACACAATGAGTGCTTTTATCAAATGATTAATTTAAATGCTAGTAAATAGTAGTTAAAGACACTTAGTGAGTCTCATATTTCCATAAAATATTGTGTTTATGACACAGAATGTTGGTTGTGTCAGTGAAGTGAGAACTCAATGGTGCAATGTTGATGGGCTTTTTATTATTTATTTATTTATTTTTACTCCAAATCTTTTTTATTGGTTTTCGGTAAAATTTGATAGTGCAGAATAGTACATCATAAAAACAGCTGGGCTTTTTATTTGTAATAAAAATAAAACAAAAACAAAGAAATCTACCCTATGGAGGAAAACCGGACCAGTTAGCTGGACTTGGCAGGACACAAATAGTGTATGCCAACGAACTGGCACAGGACAGGAGAATAAGGCCCCGTACACACAGAGATGCGTTTAGCTGTATACATAAAAGATTTTGTATCAAATCGGCGTTTCGTCCAGACGGATCCAGCGTTTTGGAAGGCTGAAACCGCTATTGTTTAAAAAATGGGTCCCAGAGTGGATAAATCTGAAAACGACACCCTTGCGTTTTCGTGTGTATAGCCAATCCGTATATTTTGTGAAACGATGTCATCACCCCACGTCTCGACCCTAGTCAGACACCGCGGCTGCGTCCGAAACCTGGAAAATGCTGCCATCGGAGGACACATTTCAAGGTAGGAAGGCATCAAGGCACGTCCGAATCTAATGTTAGCTTCACTTCCTGTCTCCTGAAATACCTTCATCTGATCGAGTTTTGAAGGCAGCATAAATGTATCCTTCTCTGCCCTTTGATATCCCACAATCCTGTGCTTTGATATCTGCCCATTCGGTGACAGTTGAGCGAGAAAAAAAAAGATGGCATCCGAAAGTTGTGTTTGCTGGTCAGTTTGTGTACAAATGTAAATTTTTCACTTCTGATGTCATTTCTAGCGAGAAATTACTACTGTAGTAATTAAATATTAGTTTAGTTCTCACCAAAGCTCACTCTATTTTGCTGTAGATCATTAAACTTTTACACTGCCTTAGAAGTCTGTCTGAAATCAGCTTCGTGAGGTGCCTTCATTGCACAAACGCTACCATACAAGTCATTGTCTGATAAGGCAGCGAGGCAACAAGTCAGCTGCATAGGCATAGCACGCACCCGCATGTGCATGCTCCAAGTCTTCTTCTCCGTTTTTAGTGTAGCTCTGTGGCTGAATAACAGCACCACATACTGGTCTGGCATGTATACTATATTGTTTTGAGTTGGTTTCAGTGGTTTCATGTGTACGCATATATTTCTTGAGACGAGGAAAAATAAATCGGATAGGGAAAGCTCTGGCTTTGTGGGATGTGGCCTAAATCGGAGAGCAATTAAAGCATGTAAAAAGGAAGGACAGGTAGGACAAATAAACCAATAATCAGATAACAAAAAGGGGGCAGGGTTAAGACAATAGACATGAGAGCACATGGCACATAGAAACAAACATGACAAGCAATGTGTGCTCATGCCAAACAATCACAAGCCACACGCAGCCAATGAGATCTCTCACCCACTGCGTGTCTTCACAAAACATGACAACATGAAAGCACGCGGCAGATCAAAAACACTAGCCGCGTGCTACACAGCACAAGAACAACAAGAAAGCATGCGCAAGCAATAATATTGTAGTCAGTCCAAAGAAATTAAATGGATAAATTCATGTCTCACCTTACATAATTTCCCTTTGAAAATGTACCTTTTACAATTTGGAAGTGCATTGTGAACATCATTTCATGTTGTAAAATTATTTCATCTAGCGATCAAATCTCTCTCTGTTTCCTGAGGGATTCAGGTCATCCAGACTCTTCATCACGGCTAATGTTCGTATACAAAACACTCAGCTATCCACTGCATCCATGTGTGCGAGAAGGAAGGTGGGGGGCAGAATACTTCACTTAGCCTTTAGACATCCATCATTTATCTCTCCTTCTTTCATCTGCTTCTTTCATCATCTTGCACCAATTAGTCCAGATTAATCACAGTGGCCTTATGGCAGTCAGATGCAGCCGCTGTGCCCCGTGCAGAACCAACACCTCCCCAATCCCTCCCGCATCAGGACCGCAACACCTGTCTCCTAGCAACCAGCATCCAGATCTCAGGCAAGGGATGCTGTCTCTGACATAAGAATGACAGGACAAACATTCCCAGGAACAGCCATTCCCAAGAGATTAACACTGTAATTAGGCCATGGGTGAGTAGTGGGAAAAGCACTGGGATGTTAGATTTGAATTGGAGCACATTTAGAATTTTGGGACTGGATGTTTTGCTCAAAAAATGTGTTTTGTAGCTGGTTTATATCACTGACAGAAAAAAATATTAAAGATACAACTCTCTGCTGGCAGCCAGTGGGTTCAAAATAAAGTGTGCCAGATTTTTAGAAATGTTCTCATTGGTTTCATTAGGTTTGGAAGATCTTTAATGCCATTTTCAAGGTAACCATTGAGTAAAAAAAAAGTTAAAGTAAAAATACACTACCGTTCAAAAATTTGGGTTCAAGCTGTGGCTTTCAGTCCCACTGTGTGTTCAAATGCAGGGTGTTGTGTAAAGTGTGGTGCAAACTTTCAGGAACCTGTGTGATTCAGTCAATGAACAGTGTTGCTCACTGTGTGGTTACAGCTCAGTGGACTAGCCACACATATGCATTAAGAGTCCCATTGTACTGGCAAAAGTCCCTGAGGTTTTGGAATAGTTTACAGAACACTTTACAGGCCACCGCACTCCAGATACACACACAAATACACTTTCATTTAAAAGCTCACTCACATCTAAAGTACCTTGAGCATAAAAATTGTGTGCACATGTTTTTCTATCCCGGTGGAGACTTCAACCTGAATGCACATAGACTCATGGGGACTTGTGTTACCGTGGGGACCTATACTGAGGTCCCCATGAGGAAACAAGCTTATAAATCATACAGAATTAGTTTTTTTTTTTTAAATGTAAAAATGTTTTGTGTGATGGGTAGGTTTAGGGGTAGGGTTAGTGTAAGGGGATAGAATATACAGTTTGTACAGTATAAAAACCATTACTTCTATGGAGTCACCACAAAGATAGCAAACCAGACGTGCGTGTGTGTGCGTGTGTTTATAAATGTCTGATGGTACTCAGGCAAAAATTGGCTCTTCAATGTGCACAAAAACTAAAAATAAGGCCAGAGCCAAAGCTCCTGCAAAATAAACTAAGAAAAACAAATGAGATGTTAAACATGTAAATGTGAAGATTATTCGAGCAGAAAAGACAGGCGGCTGTTTTTCTTCACTGCTTTGTAAAGGTGCAACTCTCTCGCATGCTGGTGCACACTCAAGGTGCTTGGTGACATTTACCGTTGACTGTGTTGACTCTTATCGGACTCAACACGCAGTCTCTGTTTCGCCTTTAGCGCCACCTTTTCTTACCGTTAGAGTGCAGCTCTCAGCAACGAAAATACACCGAAACGTGTTCTGTTCTTTTTTTTTTTAAACAAATTCACTTGAGGATGCATCAGAAAACACTATAACTTTTCGCTGCTAAGAACTTAACCTACAGTAACTCCTTTTCAGAAAAAGAGAGGAACTTTACACTTGAAACTAAGCAGCACTCCCTGCAGAGAGATGCCTTGATAAGACCAAACCCTCCTTCCCCAAATACATCCGAATCACAGTCCATATCAAACGGCAGATGAATCACACATTGCCGTCTGAAGTAAACGTCCACACGCTGAGGCTCCTTCCGCCCCTCTGCGTGGGTATTTGCTTTGCTGCAATTGTACCACAACAATAACACACATCAATGGTTTATCAAAGAAGCTTTGAAGCGTTTCGTTCTTCGTGATAAATGTCATTCTTCTGAGCGAGTCATTTCAGGGTCATTCTTTGAGCTTTGAAAGGCCATAGTGTGCTAGAGGACACTGAGCACTGCCCAGCAAACCCTCTGCTAACTACACTAGCTTTTGCTCATGACATTTAAGGAGTGTCTAATTAAATTAATTGATTTATCATTCCGTGGTTGCTGACTTATTGTTTTGACAGCAATAAATGATCCATCAAGGATCCGTGAATTCAGTTCAGGACCCAATTATGCACGACTGTATTGTAAAATGTGAATTAAATATCACGCATCATGATAAATTATAAATTGCTTATAAAATAACAAGTGAGTTTTTCTACATGCCTTAAGTGTAAATCCTCAAGGACGTGACAGCGCAAAGAAAATGGATAATCATATTTATTAAGACTGTGGTTGATGCCACAGAAAATCAAAATCTTAGCTCACTAATATTATTTATATTATGTACAAATAATTAAAATATATATGATGCTTTCCACCAGTGATGACAACTGCAACAATCACTCAAAACAAATTCAAGTGCCAGATTGCCATTCATTTAGATATTGCCATTAAAGGGATAGTTCACCCAAAAAAGAAAATGAGTTATATTAAAAAATGTCCTGGTTCTTCCAAGCTTCATAATGGCAGGAAGGCAGTCTGCTGGAAGCTAGATATTTTACTTTATAACTTGTTAAATATGGATATTTGTCTTACACAAACCCATCGATTCACTTCAGAAGGCCTTTATTAACCCACCTGGAGCTGTGTGGAGCACTTTTATAATGGATGGATGCACTTTTTGGGCTTAAAATTTTGGGCTGCAATTCACTGCCATTATAAAGCTTGGAAGAGTCAGGACATGTTTTAATATAACTCCGATTGTATTAATCTGAAAGAAGAATGTCATATACACCTAGGATGGCTTGAGGGTGAATAAATCATGGGGTAATTTTCACTTTTACTCGGATGCATATTATTTGGGGACAAAATCATCCATGGCAAACAATGAATGGCATGTTGCATGACATGCCCAGTCAGCAATGTCGGCACAAAAAAAATGAAGCCTATGCTGAACAAGTAATTTTAAGAACTATTTTATGAACTAATTTGCAACAATACATTTTTTAACAATGCCTTAGTAAAGTAGCAGACTTATTGGTTAGTACAGCATAATGATTTTATAAAGAACAGTGTTTTGAAGAACATACCTATGACATAAGAGAGCAGGACGGCCAGCAGCACAGCGGCTGCAATCGCAGACACAGCGGCACATTTCCAGCTGCAGTACTTGGAGGGCTTCTTCAGCTTAAAGGAACTCCTGGAGAATGTGTTTCTGGGTAAGAGTCGGGGTGGTGGAGAGTAGACGGTACCACCGGTCAAGGGGTAACCTGGGGAAGAGCTGCTGAACAGAGGAGTGCTCCCAGAGGGTGTCTTAAAAAGAAAGTGCCTATAAGAAGAAAAAACAACAATAACAGTTTCAGCACCATTTTAACATAACTCAGCTGTTAATCTGAAGTAATGCCAGCAGAAGGCAAATCTCTTGTTTATCTTACAGTATCACTAGTCTAAACGTTCTGAAAATTGTCAATATGCCCATGGATTTACTGGGCTTTGATAAATCTCATAAAAAAAACCTCTTCTTTAATGAGCTGAATGACTAAAAAAAGCCTGTTTAAGCTTGTTGAATGGCTAACTCTGGGGAGTAGGCTATTTGTTTCATTCACATTTTCCAAGAGCATTTTCCATGTTGTTCATTTCGTTCTCATGCTGTAGTTTGTCTAACAACCAGGAGTTCAATTTGTACATAATGGCTTTAAATGAGGCTCATTTAACACAGCTCCGGTCATTTAAAAAGTATTAGGCATCAGACTACTACTTTGTGTACTAGCAGTACAGACTGAATGCATCATAAAGACAACTCCAATCGACTGCTCAGCAGAGAGAATTGATTTTTGTTGTTGTTAAATCCCTGTTCTTGCTAAGATTTAGTAGGATGCTGAATAACACAGTTCTGAGCATTCTGGACTGCATCAAACCTTTATAATTAAAAAGATTATGACCATCAGACATAAAATGAGAGGACAAATGATGAGGTAGATGGCAATGTTATTGCAAATAATGCCGTGGTGGACAGAGTAAAATGTGGGCTGAAAGCGGGAACGTGTGTGTGCGTGTTTGGGGATGGGGGCAGATGGGAAGGGGATGAAAGCAGATGACAGTTGACCAGGAAGCTTTGATGAGCACTAGGTTTGGCTCAGGCTGAGGTCCTATGCTAAACCAGCCTCAGATCTTTGTCCATGTGTCTTGTTCGGGACAGGAGGTCCAGTCAGACTCCACCAGGCCTCTCTGTTGCCCCCCAGCTAGGCATCCAACTGCTCCCTGCTGCCCACAGCCAGAACAACCCATGAGCTCAGTTCTGCAAAACTTAGCAGCAAATCTATAGCTAGCTGTCAGATCTTAGCTGAACAGGATTAACAGTCTGGAATAACATGTGACACCATTTACTCACTTTCATGTCACTATTCACTACAGTTTGTGCCACCAAAAGTTTGTGGTTGGTATGTATTTTTCTATATTTTTGTCTCTTATGCTGAACAAGGCTGTATTTTTTACAGTAAAACAGTAACATTGAAAATGATAATTTATAATATAATTTACAAACCCGATTCCAAAAAAGTTGGGACACTGTACAAATTGTGAATAAAAACAGAATGCAATGATGTGGAAGTTTCACATTTCAATATTTTAGTCAGAATACAACATAGATGACATATCAAATGTTTAAACTGAGAAAATGTATCATTTTAAGGGAAACATAAGTTGATTTTATATTTCATGGCATCAACACATCTCAGAAAAGTTGGCATAAGGCCATGTTTCCCACTGTGTGGCATCCCCTCTTCTTTTTATAACAGTCTGCAAACGTCTGAGGACTGAGGAGACAAGTTGCTCAAGTTTAGGAATAGGAATGTTGTCCCATTCTTGTCTAATACAGGCTTCTAGTTGCTCAACTGTCTTAGGTCTTCTTTGTCGCATCTTCCTCTTTATGATGCGCCAAATGTTTTCTGTGGGTGAAAGATCTGGACTGCAGGCTGGCCATTTCAGTACCCGGATCCTCCTCCTACGCAGCCATGATGTTGTAATTGATGCAGTATGTGGTCTGGCATTGTCATGCTGGAAAATGCAAGGTCTTCCCTGAAAGAGACGACGTCTGGATGGGAGCATATGTTGTTCTAGAACTTGGATATACCTTTCAGCATTGATGGTGCCTTTCCAGATGTGTAAGCTGCCCATGCCACACGCACTCATGCAACCCCATACCATCAGAGATGCAGGCTTCTGAACTGAGCGCTGATAACAACTTGGGTTGTCCTTGTCCTCTTTAGTCCGGATGACATGGCGTCCCAGTTTTCCAAAAAGAACTTCAAATTTTGATTCGTCTGACCACAGAACAGTTTTCCACTTTGCCACAGTCCATTTTAAATGAGCCTTGGCCCAGAGAAAACTCCTGCGCTTCTGGATCATGTTTAGATATGGCTTCTTTTTTGACCTGTAGAGTTTTAGTTGGCAACGGCGAATGGCACGGTGGATTGTGTTCACCGACAATGTTTTCTGGAAGTATTCCTGAGCCCATGTTGTGATTTCCATTACAGTAGCATTCCTGTATGTGATGCAGTGCCGTCTAAGGGCCCGAAGATCACGGCATCCAGTATGGTTTTCCGGCCTTGACCCTTACGCACAGAGATTGTTCCAGATTCTCTGAATCTTTGGATGATATTATGCACTGTAGATGATGATAACTTCAAACTCTTTGCAATTTTTCTCTGAGAAACTCCTTTCTGATATTGCTCCACTATTTTTGGCCGCAGCATTGGGGGAATTGGTGACCCTCTGCCCATCTTGACTTCTGTCTATATAAGATCTATATTCTATTCTGAATAAAATATAAGTCTATGAGATTTGTAAATTATTGCATTCCTTTTTTATTCAAAATTTGTACAGTGTCCCAACTTTTTTGGAATCGGGTTTGTAAAATAGCTGAATTAAATTGATCAGTTTTCTTCCTGTGATGTCAAAACTGAATTTTCAGCATCATTACTCCAGTCTTCAGTGTCACATGATCCTTCAGAAATCATTCTAATGTTTGCTGCTCAAGAAACATTTCTTATTATTAATATCAATGTTGAAAACAGCTTAATATTTTTGTGGGAAAGATTTTAAGATTTTGTGATTAATCAAAAGTTTAAAAGAACATTTTATTTAAAATAGAAATTATATTATAAATGCATGTCCTGTCACTTTTGATCAATTTAATAACTCCACGTAGAATAATAGTATTAATTTCTTTAAAAGAACCCCTTACTGACCCCAAACTTTTTAACAGTAGTTAAAAGTAGTAGTTAAGTCACAGTAGTGACTTACTTTTTTGGTTTTAGGATTTTCCTCTCACGATAAAGGAATAAAGTGATGGAAAACAAAAGGAGAAGGGGGGGGGTCATCTCGGTTACATATGTATACGAGATGTGATGTCGAACGTGATCAACTTTTAAGAGTGTATTGGTCACTATTTTCTTTAATTGTATGGAAAAGAGCAGCATGAACATTCTTCTGAATTTCTTTTCTGAAAGAAAGAAAGTCATATGCTTTGGAAAGAAAAGGTTGAGAAAAAAACGAGAGAATTTTAATTTTAGTATGATTTTTTTGCATTCGGTCGCTGCAGTGCTTGAAAGAAGCAACAGGTTGTGAAACGGCACTGTCAGGTTTCTGCGCAGCTGTGGTTCGAATTCACAGCAGAATAAGTGGCTGAGTTTGAGCTGTGTTTTTCATACGAGCTGGATGAGAGCAGTGAAGTGGGTTTAGAGAAAATCTGTCATTCCCTACTCCGCTGCCTTTACTTTGTGCATGTGACCTTGCACTAAACCGTGCATTTTCACTGTGCAGTAACAGTCATCTGTGGACAAGCTCCGGCTCAAGGTAACTCATGCAAGCCTTTATGATTTGTCTGAAAGCATTTTTTCACTCTAGCTTAATAATATACAGCACAGAATATGAAACTTTGTCTTTTCATAGCAGGGTGTGTCATCACATTAGTATGCAAGAAGAAATCCTACAAAAAAAATTCTATATTTAAAAGAGCAGATAATATTCTAGAATCCTTTGAAGTCCAAACATATTTCATCATATGGTTTGACAGACAAGTGATAAATCAACTTAAAAGAAGCGTTAAAGCCAGATATCAGGGGCCATGTGAATAATCATCCCTCCAGGCCAAATTACATTACACTGCCGTGGAAGATGAGAAGGTGAGAGATGTGTGAAAGCAAGGCGGAGATGGATAAATGGAGAAAGACCAAAAAGGAGGCACAACAAAGCAGCCAATAAAAGTGTTATTGTAGTAGCATATTCATATGACCCACAGTCATTAACCCCTGAGCTTCATCTACAAGCAGTGGCGGCTCGTCAGGGGAGGCAAGGCAGGCATAGCCTACCCAAAATTTTGAGGTGAAAATGGGAGAAGGACGATTTAATGTAATAAAATTCCCAGGTATTAATTTCATGTCTCAGAATGTGTATTTGTTTGTAATTTCACCTCTGTAAGTGTAACCACCGAGCTCTTTCCCGAATGTGCCGAATCTGCAAAACACAAGTGTCTGAAGGAATAGATGAAGGAATAGAGAAGGGGAGGCATATCCATAGCCAGAGACAATCACATTGGGTATTTCACATTCAGTGATTAGGAGTGATGAGAAAAGAAACATGGCAGAGGAGGCTAGCCTCTCTTGGTATATCAACCAATCATCAAAGAGACACAAATTATGTGATATTAGTTTGAAGAGTAGCAATATTTTATATTTGATCGCAAATAAATTTACCAAACTACCATTCGAACAACAGCTACAAATTAAAAATGAAGGAAGACTCCACGCATATAGGCTAAGATAAGATATAGGCTACAGCAATCAGCTTCACTAAATGGCCGAACACGGGCAATTAAAGGACAGAAGGGTCGATTTTTGCTTCAAGTGATAGGCTAGATGAGTGAAATTATATTTATATTGTCTTGCAGTATGTGTTGATTTCTGTACATTTTCTGTCTAAAAGTGACCCAAAAAAAGCCAATTTAAAGCAGTTAGAAAATCATTGGGAGTGGATCCGACCGCTAAACTTTTGTGTGCCTCCTCTAGTGTTGCACAACATACCGGGACTAGAAAAGTATTGCAATACCCTGCTATTAAAAATGGTAAGATATGAAACTTTATTAGTACCAGTACTTTAAGGATGACAGCACTCTAATAAGAGCAGTATTTCTTAATTTGCATTGATGTGTGACAGCAGGAGTCAGGACGTGTGTGCAGAGCTCTGTTTCCACCGTTCACTAAACAATGGAAGCAGAACAGTCAAATATATGTGCAACGCATGACAAAGAAAGCAACAGAAACATGCACGCATGAGAAAATAAAACGTGATGCGGGACATGCTTGCACTGCTGGACGTCAGTTTCGCGGATTATTGGGTTTGAATGGTCAAAAATATGTAAAAATGCACATTCTGGCGAGTATTCAGGTAAACAAAGTTGGATATGTCTTTAGTGAATGTATACAGAGTTGAATGATAAATCGGATGTGTTACAATGTATTGAGTCCGTGCAGCTCTTAAAGGGCCGGACCTAATATTCTGTGTGATTAATGTTACTCAAACAACAAAAGAAAATAGAAAATCACCTGAATAACTTTAATATATTTATTAAGAATCAGTATATAGTTAATTTATAGAGTGAAGACTATGCATTTGATTATTTAATTTCTTTCTTGAATGCTACTGTTAAATAGAGCTACTGTAGATGAAAATAAAGCACTGTTTTTGTCATATTGTTTGTATTTTACATTTTTGCTTATTTTTAAAAACAACAATAAAATTAAATATTTATGTTGTAATTATAAAATTACATCATATCATGAAATAAGATTTTGCCCATCCCAACCTGTTCATAATATTGAAAGGTTAGTGTTAACATGACTGATGATAATGTGATTGTTGCAACCATCTCTGTAAGGATGTTCACTGGCATGTAGTTGTTATTATTATACTATTATTATTTTAAAAATAAAGAGGAGAAAATGGTCAAAAATGGAACATATGCTGGCCAAGTGAGTTTTTAGTTTAGTTTTTTTTTTTTTTTTTATGTAAAAACAATGAATAGTAAGTTCTGTCATATTATTGAATTACTTTTACTGTTTTTTGCTGTGGTATCGATTCAGTATCGGTATCAAGGTATTTTAGTCTGGTATCGTATCAAGTCATAATTTTGGTATTGTGACAACTCTAGCCTCCTCTATTTTAAAACCCTCCAGCCGCCACTGTCACTACAAGATAATGGAAACAACATTTAGGTTCACTTCACACACATATTGATTAATGAGCATGCATACAAAGACAAACGGGACAGACCCTGTGGGTTTCAGATGTGTGACGCAAAGCTACATCATACCTGATGGACACTAATTGTAAAATGTCAAACAGAAGGTAAATTAATTATGCTCTATCTTATTCGTTTTTAGTGTAACTGTGCTTTTCCCAAGAAGGTTTGAAGATTATATAGTATTAAACATATACACGGATGGATGGATGGATGGATGGATAGATAGAAAGATTCTTCTTTATTACAGTGAATTTAAATCTTTAAAGGTCCCTGTTGTACACATGATGCTTAAAATCACTTCTGAAACTTTTACTAATGTTTACTAAAGTTTTTGCACATTTTTATTTGTAAAAAAAAAGTGCTAATTTGTGTTAGCAAATAAACAACAGCGAGCCAATCAGAGAATGCTCACCCTACTGGGATATCTCACAAGCAAACCATCCACACCAACAAGCGCAAACAGAGCACGACCGAGAAACATGGCAATAAGCAAAAGCGAGGCAAAGCCGCAAAAAATCTCACTTTCACAGTAAACACCTTTTCTCTCCTCCTGTGGGAGAGGAGGAAAGGTCCAGAGCAATTAACAAGCAAACATGAGATTTAACAGAGAACGCAAACAAACACAAACATCTCTCAAGGTGAATTAGTATTCCACACAAATATATAAACAGTCCAAACTGTCCAAAACATTCCACTTAATTGGGATTTCCAAATCAGTGACGAAGCCTCTGGTTTGGTGTTCAACATTTTTTACAATACAAAATATATGGTCTCTCCATAGAGGCAATTCTGCTGTTTATTTCCACAAACTCAAAACATGATAAATGTCTCCAGGAAGCCCAGCCAACCAAAAACGGTTTTATGTTGAGATCCACTGAAAGGACTCACTGGAGACACTCTCTCATACAGCACATCGATCTACTGCTGTCCCCAATACTGGATGCAGTGGCAGCATTCAGAAACCTCAAGCTGAGGCTGTTACATTCTGTCCACTTTATTCTCATCCGTCTCCAGCTAGTGAAGTGTCTAGATAAGAGCGATTCCCATCCACTTAAGAAAATAATGTTGCACAACACGTCTCCATTTTGTACCATCTGAGAATTGAAGCTTTGGTCATCGAGAGCGAGGAAAAAGCAGTTCAAGCGAGTCTGAATACACAACATCACACAGTTCATCAGCTCAGATGAAATGTAAATCACAACTCCCATAAAAATCTGAATTAATATATGCACAGTGATATTAAAAGATTTTTAAATTATACAATACATTTATTACTGAATATATATTTATTAGTGACGTTTTTATGTCAGAAACAAAAATTTGAGGTCAGTAATATTTCTTTTCAACAAGGATGCATTAAATTGATCAAAAGTGGCAGTAAAACATTTATAATGTTACAAAGGTTTTCTATTATAAACAATGCTGTTCTTTTGAACTTTCTATTCATCAAAGAATCCTGAAAAAAAAGCATCACTGTTTTAAACATTAACCTCCAGGGACCCAGGAATAGGCTTTTGTCCACTGTAGTAGGCCTTATATTTTAGTGAATTTCCCAGACACCATACATGTCACAGTTTAAAGAGCACAGTCAGGGCTTTACAGAGATACCAACTGTTTGGAGGTTTCACCATGACAACTTCTCCTTGGTCTTTAAAAATGACTGACGTCAATTTACAAAAGTGATCAAATTTAGCACTCTTGAAAATTATGCCAATTATTAATCCCATTATTACACTTCTTTTTCATTACATGTTGCCCCCAAAACACTTTAATATGCAAATTAGATACAATGTATAGATACATTTGTATTGAATGTGACTACCCATTTATGGCCATTTAGGTCATAAAGTAAAATGGTATATAAATGAATTAGGTTATATCCTTCATAACATAGTTGAGAATTATCTTTAGACAAAGTTTGGTTAAAAAAAAATCCTGAAACCGCCATGATTAAAAATCCCATTGTTATTGCCTATGCATGTCATTTCATGTAATTAGATTCAGAGTCCTGGTGTCCACTACAGTGGACATAGCATATGAATAAATAGTATGAATAAAATTTTTCAAATAATATTTTTTCCATTTGTTTCTTATGCTCTAAACAATGGAATGACATGAAACAAATACTAAATTCAAAAACTTTTTTTTTTTTTTTTTTTTCTGGGTCTCAGGAAGAATAATAAAGCATTTGAGTCCATTTAAATTACATTTATTCACAAATTCAAATTATGTATATTTTAAAAGTAATGCAATCAAAACTTAAATATTTTAAGTATATTGTAATTAAATTGTTTAATTAGATATAAAATCCGGGCTAACAGTGTCTATTTAGCTGTTTTTCTGTTTGTTTCTTTGTTTGTTTCTATTTTTCTCTTGTGTTTGTATATATGTGTCATTGGTCTCTTTGTATTAGCTACCATGTCTTGTTAATTTGCATTTTGTTCAATAAAAAAGACATTTCTTGAGCAGCAAATCAGCATGATATCTGAAGGATCATGTGACACTGAACACTAGAGTAATGATGCTGAAAATTCAGCTTTGTTTTAAATGGTAATATTTCACAATATTATATTAGTGAGCAAAAGATACTTCTTTCAAAAACATAAAAAATACCCAACACCAAAACGTTTAAAAGTCTATATATTTTCTGCTACCACTGTAGTACTCTTAGCTTAACACATTTTACCATGTTTAATTCTTTCCACAGATTTCCCTCCAAAATCTGTCCAAAGAGACTGCAGATTCCACCTGGGCCGATTATATCTGGCGACGAACAAAAGCAGTTAGCGATAGCTGAGATTCGGAGCAGGAAAGGCAAGTATTTCTTTTCTGTGGAGAAGTTCGAGGCCTGTTAGCGGATGACAAGTCATGTGCAGAACAAGTGAGAGAAATGACACCGGTGTTTCAAACAAGCCCACGGGGAGAGCGATGGAAGGGAAAAAGAAAAGAAAGAGACAGCAGGCAGACACACAACCTCTTCCCGACGCCTAATAGAGAATCTTCTCCCATTTCCGTCCACTAAGATGGAGCACACCGTCATTAGCTCCAGCTCAGGGGGGCACTGCAGGAGTTTTAGCCCAAGTAAACCACCTCTAATTGGGCTCTATCTCTGTGGCAGGCCCAGTTTTTTTTCTGGATAAATACTGAGCTTTCCGAACAAGAGGCTTAAAACTCAAGACTATGGAGGAGAGTTCCCAGAGCTCAAGTGTTCAGTGCACTCTGATACTGCGCTATTAACACACACTCACACTAACACTTGGCTGAGATTTTGATGGTGGTGTGACGTCCCGGAGGAAAACAATTTGAAGAAAAAAAGTTTCTTCCCTCTGCTGTTCCTCAGAACTGGGCCATTTTTTATGCACTGACGGGAGATAACAATGGAGATCATATTTCATAAGATAATTAGTCTTGCAATGCATAGCTAGTCACAGTGAGCCTGCATTTTTTTCAAACCTTCGAGCATCTGGAGTTTCCCCTCTGTGCTGCCGAAACCCAGCAGAACCATGTAGGAGCGCTGAACGTCAAACAGACAAGCTACTTTTTCCAACAAGAGACCACGGCTTAATTTGTTCATTTGGGGGATCCCCCATCTTATACACCAGAAAAAAGATATTTATGTCATGACCTGTGTACATATGTTCAATATAATAACGACAATGTTGTTAATAACTTGCTATGTTAAATGTATAAAATTATTAAGTGGAAGAAATGCAGCTACAAAGTGGTCCATGCCATGTTTTTGGAAATTATTTATTGGATTTTACCACTATATGACTGTTATGTCACAATTAATATTTTCACAATATTTCCAATTTAAATATTTGTGTGCAGAGGTGGATTTTTAAAGTTCTATCTGAACACATTAACATAATTATTAGGTATTAGGGAACTTGTCCGTTGCTTCGGAGAGAGTTATTTGCGTTGTTGGACATTGTTTTATTAAATGCTGAAAGGAGACAGCAGAAGAACTGATGAAATATGGAGGCTCAAACGGCCGCTAAGCCCATCCGCCCAACAGCCACAGGTCGGACAGCTGCATCAAATAGTGGGTCAAATCACCCCACCGACTCTCCCTACAAAAAGATGGCAGAGCTAAGAGTAGCTCTAAACTGCCTCTGTAAATACCCAACGGTATTTATCTCATACCATCGTGAGAAGTGCTGGGTTTGCACTTTGTGGCAGACAGGGCTGTCTAACAGACAAAGCAATATGAGGTAGAGACTGTTTGAGGTCACGTCCATATGCCCTGAAAGAAGTCATTCTAATCTACCAGCCAAGGGTAGAGCTTTGAAGTGTCAGGGGATTGTGGGTAGTCCATCCAACGTCTGGAGGCAGCTTGATACATTTGAAGGATCTGAGAGTGCATTTGCCTGCGTCTGAGTGGAGAATATTGAAGAAGCAAACCTGCAGCCGCTCAAAACTGTGATAAACTTGGATGCAGCTGCGTGCCGGTGGTAAAAACTCCCTCCGAACTTTTACCTGCTCCACCTGCGGTCCCCTCGGCTGCAGACTCCCGACCACTGAGACACTCTATTTCGTGTGACAGCTGCACATTCCTCACTTTCTGTGACTCTCAACCAATCTGTCACCATATGGCCCTGTTCATCTCTCCTGCTAGCACTCTAACATTCAAAGTAGAACTTCTCGTATCCTATGCTCACCGTTGCAGCCCTGTTTTGCATGCGTGCCATCGCATGACCTATTTTTCAGGCGGCGCTTGCTTCATCTGAAAAGGAGTGTCAATTTTTTTTTTTTATGGGAGAGAGCGACGAAGAGACAGAGAGAGAGGAAGGTATCTGTGGAGAAAGACGGTGACTGGCGCTGATGGACGTGGAGTTTGTGCGAATGTGTGTTTATGTGTGTGTGGCCTGGAACTTCATGGATTCTGCGGAGTGAACGGGTGTGCCGACGCAGTATTGGACACACAGCATGGTGCTGGGTGGGGTACTAAAGGAACTGGTTCATGGTGTGTATCGGAGCACCTGGTGAATAAAACATCTGAATGATAGGGGGATGGGAACCAAAGAGAGAGAGAGAGAGAGAGAGAGAGAGAGAGAGAGAACAAGAAATAGACATGAAAATAGTGTGTGTCTCATAAATAGTGCATACAGCATTAGAGGAGAGTATTGTTGAGTCAAAGGGAGCAACCCTCCAGTCCTGCAAGAAAAGATACCCTATACTACACATTAAACAAACACACAAATACAACCCACAGAGACCCAGCAGACACAATCCAGTGTGTGTGTGTGTGTGACAGGCTGTGACTAAGTGTTCGGTGAGGGTCTCTGGGAGGGTGGGTGATATGGGTTTGTGTCTTTTGTGTCTGTTCCCTGTAGACTGGCGGTTTATTACATGCATTGACTGCCAAAATCGTATATATATTCGTGCAGTCAAACATAAATACACACACATGCATGCATTTATTTAAGATCTTTTTTTAATATATTTATATATAACACAAATGATATAAATATATATACAGTATACACAGCAAATATTTCTTAAATATACATGTATGTGTGTGTATTTATATATACATAATAATTATACACAGTACACACACATACATTATTTAAACATAAACTTTTATTTTAGATACAGCCCTAATATATTTTGTATGTGTGTGTGTGTGTGTGTGTGTGTGTGTGTGTGTGTGTGTGTGTGTGTGTGTGTGTGTGTGTGTGTGTGTGTGTGAATGAACAAACGAAAGAAGACTGAATGAACAGTGAATCAACAAATAAACAATTAATTTAATGTAATTAATTAATTAATTTACACACACACAACTTTTGTTATATTTCAATTAATCAATTATACCAATTATAACATAATAAAAATTATTTTACATAATTATTAACACAATTTTAATAAATGCATTTGAATAATTATTGTTTTATTTATTATTTTAAATTTTAATATATTAATAAATTATATATTATTATTATTATTATTATTATTATAGATTTTTCTATTATATGCAGATAAAAAAGTGACAATACTATTCCCTTTATTAGAAGATAACACACGGTTAAAAGATAATTAATGACTATAATGACAAGTAGGAAGTATGTTTATCCATATCACACATGATACGCTGGCAATAAAAATGGATAATAGCTCTATAGTTTTCTGAAAAAGGAATCTGAGCAGGTGTCTTTTGGTGTATTTGTGAAACTAACCGTGTCTCCAGTGGGACACTGCTGTTGAGAGCCCAACTGTCCTGGAGCTGGACGGATTCAGGGGTGGAGGGTCCATCTGCCAGGGCCGCGGTAGGTGCGTGGCTCTGCAGGTTCCGCCGGCTGGCCTGGTTATTGCGATTGAGGGAATTAGCTGATGACTGGTGGTGGTTGTGCTGGGGAGGCAGAGGAGGTCGAAGGGAGGTCTGACTGTGATGACCGGATGCACCTGAAACAAAAAGAGAAGAGAAATTAATCACAGAGCATCTCTTCCTTTATGTTCCCTCATAGGATGCTGTCTGTAAAATGTTTTCAGACCACAGATTCAGAACATCAAGTTGTTTAGGTTACTTTGATTCAATGCAGCTGTAATCTGTTTACTGTGCGGTAGCCATGCGTAAAATGATTGTAACCAAAAGGAGGAGAGGTGAAATGCTAGACATTTTGCAACAGAGAGAAGGATCAATTATGGATAATAAGATAAGCGGACATAAAAAGACTTTGATAAAAATCTATTGTTACGAGGAAAAATAAAACATGTTTGGATTTTTATTGGATTGAATTCTCTGCAAGTATGAAAACCTGGAAACAAAAATAAATGGTATTGCCTTCTAGCACCTGACATGCTTGCTACAAATATAGTGGGGGAAGAAGAAAAAAACATTGTATTACTTGCAATTGAAATAACATTAAACATTAATTTACAAGAAACAGGTGAGAATAATCAATATCATATATATTCTAAAAATGTCTACCTGCACATAACATTATATTTTTTGTTGTGAAATCTCTACTGATTTGTATGAAGTAAACCTAAGAATAACTAATAATTATTAATAATATTTCAAGATGAACATTTAACATTTACTCTGACAATAAATCAAATAAGATACATCAGGCTTTCGAGGAATGTTTATTTGTACATCTTTGTACATTGATAATTGACTATAAAGTTTTGACCATAAAACTAAGTATTTAAATAGCATCTTACTAAGACATATGATTGGGAAATATAAAGTGACAACTGATGTCTTATATCTCAAAATATAAGAATATTTATATTATAATATAATAATATAATCTTTATAATATAATTAATAATATAATTCATATAAAATATAATCTAAATTATGAATCAAAACCTTTCTAATTTAGAGACTTTACAATAACAATACAAATAACCTGCAGTGTTTTATGATTTAGGCATATATATTTGTTCATTTAATTAAATTATGAAAGAAGGTAGTTGTGTGATTATATCAGCCTGTTAACAACTGAGATACATAGGAAGGTAAGATTTTTCACAGCACATAAATAACAATATTTGCCCCACTTGACAGTCTCTGAACAAATAGTGCAATCAAGCGTGCCTAGAGGTTTAACAGATGAGTCTCCATTCCTGAGTGTCTAATGCAAAAAATCAATTATCCACATGAACTACCACAAAGGCCTGGGTATATTTCTGTCATATATTCCACCTTATTTGTTTTTCTTCAACGTAACGGTTGCAAATAACATAGTGAATGTGATAATGCCCATTTCACACCCTCCGCCGCACCTCCCGACATCGGCTCATGAGGTCAAACGGAAGCAAATTCTTCCAGGAGCCTGTGAAAAGAGGGGAAAGCAAGGGATTCAAAAGTGCCTTTGTGTCCCTTAAGAAGAGGTTCCGAGATGAAAGAGGATTTTAGACCAACGGGAGATCGGCTACGGTCTGAGGGCCAGGGCTGTGTAATCTCTCTACATGCAGTGTGTCAGAGCGCTCTAAAAACGGAGCGCGACAAAACCCGGCCGGGCACAAAGCCCTGCTCTCTCAGCTTACAGCGCCAGAGGAACTCTGGAGGAACTCTCCAGCTCCAACAATGGCGCTCAAAACACTGGATTATCGCCTGATGACATGGCCATCAAAACCAGCCCAGCCAATCTCCACATACTGGAACAAAAGCATGGAGGAACTTGTGCTTTTAAGGGCTCAGAGCACTGCCACAACCCAGGCCTCATTCTTTGTTTTTTCAAGGGGACCTGGCGTAGTCGAACGAAATTGATGCGACAGGCGCAGAAGAAGCGCCCTCTGAATGGGAGCCTGTGACAGTGGCCTTCAGTGGCGCTTGTGGGATTCTCTTCTCGTTCGCATGTGAGAACGACTCGCCAGGGGTCTCAGTGTGAAGCACTGCAATAACAGAGGGACAATGGGCCGCTCCTGCGCTTCGATTACACAGAATGTGGAGCTCACAGTGCACAGCCAGAGAACGGCGCTAAAGTCAGTACAGTAATGCAGAGATTACAGGCGACTACTGTTATTAGCACATAGTTACGTGAAAGAGATTAAATACAAAATCTCTCATTGTAATGTGCACGTCGCACCCTAGCAGGAGGCAGAAGACAGGGGGTTGTTTAAGACGCCTGTGAAAAGAGATATTGATTGCCAGGGTGTGTAGCTATGAATTTTCTGTCTGGAACTTTCCTCCAACGGATGATATGGCAACTTAATTGAACATAAACAAGTGGACTAGAAGTCGACCAATAGTGGATTCTTCCTAATACAGATAACTAAAGAGCAAAACCATATCAATAACAGATAGATAAAAAAAAAATCTGTTTTTAAAATGAATAATATGAAAGAAAACTCCAGTCTTGTTAAATAGTTGTAGTATTATGTATATTACATGTTTCAGATTTATAGCATTTTTATTTGCATTTGTTTTTTAAATAAAATAAATTAAAATACAAATTGCTGTCAATAACGTTAGTTTCTATCAGCAACTATTCATTGGTAAAACCATTATTCTAACTATAAAGCACTGGGACGAAAACAGCCAAGGTGGTTCTTCTTTTCTCGCAATAAAGAAAATGGCTTTATTTTGGGCTGAGAAAGAAACCCTTAATGACACAAGGTCACAGATTCTGCTCTTTTGCAGCTCGTTCCCTGTCAAAACTTCCGCTTCAACACAAGCTTCATAAAACCTCGATTTATTGGGACACGAAACAGCTGTGACGCTATTCTGTCCTCCACTACTGACAGTCATTTATTTCCCACCAGCCTTCATCACTCTCTCTTTTCACAAGACTGTGTTTCTTTCTCCCTCAGCTTTCCGTTCTTCACCATTTAGCAGTGTTTATGAATAATTGAGATTTGATTCAGGGAGCGAGCGGCGGAGGCAGACAAAATAGTCGACAAGCAACACAGGGAAAGCGACACTATGTGGGCTCAGAAAAGGCCTATTCGCCTGATTCGAAACTTCCTGATCTTCCTGCCAGCATGTCCTTATAAAAAAAAAAAGAGAAGAAGACACATTTACATTCAAGGCATATCAATGAGAAACTGCTATGAAGATATAGTAGAAAATATAATTTATTCAGCTTCCTCTGTCTGGCTACATGAGCGACTGTGTGGAAATCAAGAGAATTTAAAAAGTATGTCTCTTTTTCCCCACCCCCAAACACACACACACACACACACACACACACACACACGGTTTCAGCCCAAACTCATGCCACTGGTTGAAACTGCTTTTTCAGAATGGTTTGCAATGTTTATTTTTATAATTATTATTATTATTTCGATAAAGTGTTTATATTTATATATTTGTGTTGTTGCCTTTTCTATTTATTTAGCTTTACCAGCTTTAGCTACATCATTAGTAAAAAGAGTGTAAAAAAATAGTAAGAGAAAGACAGATGTGAGAGAGGGAGTGAACGGGCCAGAAGAAATGAGCTGGCGCTGGTGAGACAGGCGGAGGAATGGAGGAAGAGACATGGGACAACAGCTCTGCGTGGCAGCTTCTTGTTTCCAGCGCATGGCAATGGTAAAATTACTGCAGCCAAGCTTTGCTAGGCTATAGGCCACGCCATGACAGGGATTAAAATAAATTGCCCAACATGAGCGGTGGGAACGGTGGAAAAACAATAGGAGTAAAAGCATAAATGTCAATTTGGAATGATAAAAGACACAATCTAAATGTGGCAGGAGGAGCCTGGAGACAGAGCGGGGGTAATTGAGCTCCGTGCTATAGAGTTGAGTGTTTGCAAAAAGAGAGGGAAAGAGAAAGAGAAGGAGAGAGCTATGAGGTGTAATGATTGGTGGCCAACCACCTTCTGTCTACCATCCATCCTCAGACTAATTCTCCACGCACCAAACGCCATTTTTTTTTTCACTCACTCACTCAACAGATCTGGCTAGACGGTATATGACAGCCAACAATATTTCAGAGTGGGAGTATGAGAACCTTGTCAACAACATGTTCACACTGTCATTTAAAGGTATGAACACAGAACATGTGAACACAGAACTAATATACAAAAATATCCGAAAGTAATTACAAGACATATATGAAAAAGTGCAAGTGAAATTCATTTGGAACTCAGCACACTACTCAGTTACAGCACACACTGCGTTTGGAGCTGAGCCAAAAACATTGCCCTACTGCAGTGGTTCTCAAAGTGTGGGGCACACCTTCCAGGGTGGGGGGCGCACAGGTACAGCAGGGACAGGGGCGCGGCAGATCAGTTGAAAAAAAAAAAGAAGAAGAAAACAGCCGTTGCAACGGCATTCAAGTGTGTGAATAGCGGTTGGCGCTCAGCCTTTATAAAGTGGCACTGAACGCCAATTCCACTGAATCATTCTTCAGACCGTTGACATGTCACTGTCTGAACAAGCCCAAAAGAAGTTCCTCTCCATTGAAAAGCACCTCTTCAGCGGACGGCATCACCAGCTGTACATTTTTTAAAGGTTTCAACCAAATTTTAAATCCTGGAAATTCAACCAAAAATGGATTTATACGCTGCCATTCAAAGTTTGAGATCATTAAGATTCTCTTTTTTTTTGTGTGTTTCAAATGTGTTTTTCAGATTTCAGATACATTTTCTTACAAGTTTCTTTAATCTTTCTGTTCATCAAAGAATTTTATATCAAATAATGTATCATGGTTTTCACAAAAATATTAAGCATCACAACAGTTTTCAACATTGATAATAATCATAAATGCTTCTTGAGCAGCAAATCAGCATATTAGAATGATTTCTGAAGGATCATGTGACACTGAAGACTGGAGTAATGATGAGGAAAATTCAGCTTTGACATCACAGGAATAAGTTACATTTTAAAATATATTAAAATAGAAAAGAGTTATTTTAAATGATAATTGTAATAATATTTTAGAGTATTACAGTTATCACTGTATTTGATCAAATAAATGCAGCCTTGGTGAGCATACAGTATGAATCTCAAAAACATGAAACAATCTTACGACACCAAATCTTTGAACGGTAGTCTTTATTAAATTACACTGATTATCAATTATTGTTTATATTTGGAAGCTGATAGACACAAAACCAAATACAATTATTTCGAATTATCAGTCGGGCGTCAGTGGATAATACAATCTCCACATTATTCAACATCTAAAATAATCAACACAGTAAAAGTAAAACTGCTAAACTGTGACAGGACGAGCGTCATGGCCGTTTGACAAGCGTGAACAACGATACTGGTTTTGTGAATGTCAACACCCTTTAATCACAAGTTCTTTCTGACCAATTCATTATTAATTTTCATGACTTTTTCAGAATTTTGTTTTTCAGTTATGATGACTACACAAGGTTTCCTTATTTTTTTAAGAGACTAAGAGTATTTCAAGCCAAATAATTAGTTTGTAAAACTGACCATAATTACATAAATTATACTGACCACAGAGCTATCCATTATCTTTCAAGGCCTGGAAATCACACCTTTAAAGTTCCCTGATTTTCCCAGGACTGAGAGGACCATGTTGCAAGACAACCTGTATAGCAAAATCTCAAAATACCATTTGACACATTTCTACTGTTGTACAGTATACCACAGTAATACCACCCATCCCTATTTCCTACAATACACTTTCTTGACATATCGAGTTTTATTCTCAGATACAGTGAGATCAGCTGACGTCTCCCTCCTGTGCTATTGAAGAACTGAGGATCCAGAATGGACAAAAATAGCTCAGTGCTGGACACCAGCTGGCCTTTTTCCTTCTTCTTCATCCTAGTTCTAGGATTTAAAGCTGAAGTGTGTCATTTTTGAGATATTGAAATACGTTCTCCTATTCCAGGTATAGATATATGCATTTTGTAGTTAAAGGGATAGTTCACCTAAAAAATGTATATTTTAATTTTTTTTTCCTTTTCTTTTTCCCAAAAAGTGTAAACACTATTATCAATATCATATTCATTATTGCTATCCAATCAAGCCTAACACTGTAGCTTAGCCAATGGTGTGAGTTTGGGGTGGGGATATCTGTCAGCCTGACCAAAGTCTGATGGAAGAACTGTTTGGACAAACTATTTAAAAACAGTCCTTCTTTTTTTAGTTTTATAAAATATCTAATAATATAAGGGAGTGAAAGAGAGCAAGAAAGTTCATCGCTATTCTGAACACATTGTTTGGTCAGTCTCAGACACTTGCCTCCACTAATTAGGGAGTAATAACATCCTACCCTGATTACAAATGTCACCCAAACACATCCTCAACACGTTCACGAATGCATCACAATTACATTCATTATACTGCTAATGTTTAGGTCGCCTAATATACAATTTATTCAGATGCTTGACTGACACAATTGAAACCGTTTTATTTGTCTCACAGTCGAGAAAGGAGAACTCAAACATTCAAGTCATAACACAAACATTCACCAATTTCCTTATTATCGTCTTCCCCCCCACACACACACACAGTCAAGACACTCCAGAAATAGCAAAAAAAGCACAACACAGAAACCACATATGAATAATTTATCTGCGGCATTAGCACGCTAAGAGCGAAGCTCTTTCCAGGAGCAGTGAGTGTTGAGCCGCATAGAGGGCTGAAAACTGGGTGAACGGGATGACTCAACAGGGAGAGGATGACAGAGGAAGGAAGGACAGAGAGGAAAGTACGAGAGCGGCACAGAAACTCTGGCGGGAAGGGTGGAGGATGATTGAGGGAACGGCTGAGGGAGAGAGGGACGGGAAAAAGAGCAAGTGAACTGACAAGACAGGGTCTCCCAGACGCACGTTAAGCTCTGGTTCCCGAGCACACCTCGCCCATGTGGATGACACCTCAGAGACTGAGAGGCTTGAGCACGACCCGTCTCACTGCAGCATAATCACACACACATGCACGCGGAGGAGAAGAACATCAGTGCATACCAATTACTCTTGCTTCAGGGGTGGGAGGAACAGGGCCACAGTGAGCACTGCTGCCACCTCAGACCTGTGCTGTATGTTGAACAGCTTGTCATAGCCGTGCTGACACAATGTATCAGTATTGACAAATATCAGTATTAAACTGACAAATAAAAGTATTTTATGGCTTATTTATTTATTTATTTATTTATTTATTTCACTCCTTTTCAGTGCTGGGTATAAAAATTACAAAATTATTCATCTGTACCACTGAACATTATGCACAGAAATTTTGGCAGATATAATAGCATTTTTATTACAGCCAATTCATTATTATATAATTATTAATATTAACAACTAGTATGATGGCTGCTCATCAAAACCACTTTTTCATGCATATATGCAAGTCAAATAAAATATATGCATGATTATTAAAACTTTTTTTATTATGCACATATTTGATATTGAGTAGATGCATGATAAAATTAACTCTTTTTAACAACAAGGCAAATATTTGATTTAACTTACATACATGAAAGAAAAAGTTGTTTTGATGTGCAACCATCACACTAGATGTTAATAATAATATTATAATAATTAACAGCTACTCTATTTGCCAAATTTTCTATTTTGCTGATAACATACAAGAGAGATTAATAATTGTTTAGTCATTTATAAACCTGTTTTTTTGTTGTTGTTTGGTCTTTTTACAAATCAACCATCATAGTTTACCTCTAAAAACTTTTTTTAACAATGATATCAGCTATCATATCTGCCAAATGAGCATTAAAAAAGAATAGTCAACACAGAGATGATGCTGTTTCCCGTGCTCATGCAGAGTCCTGCATGGGTCCTGCACCCGCCCCACACCCGCTGTATAACAGAACACCCAACCCGTTATCTGACAGCAGCACCAATTTAATTCTGTACCCAAACCACCAGACAAAAAAATATTTATTTTCTCATGCACCACAAGCAATCAAACCAACATGGCATTTTGAGTTCATGCATTTAAGAAAAATACACAAAAATAGAACAATAAGCCCATAGAAGTGAATCCACAAATGTGAATAAATAGGTTATATACCGATGCTTATATGTCTCCATAAATTAAAAGGCCATATAGCCAAATGAGCCTATTATTGTCATAATATTAGATCAGGGTTATTTTAGCGGATTCACACTGCATTTTAAATGCAGTTGTCTCTCCTGAAACTCTTCAGTCTATACGTGGATGTTGGTCAACTTCAGAATGAAAAACAAATATATTACATGTGACCCTGGAAAACAACGTCATAAGGGTAATTTTTTTTTAATTGAGATTTATGCATCATCTGAAAGCTGGATATAAGCTTTGATGTATGGATTGTTAGGATAGGACAATATTTGGCTGTTTGGCTATTTGAAAATCTGGAATCTGAGGGTGCAAAAAAATCTAAATACTGGGAAAATCGCCTTTAAAGTTGTCCAAATTAAGTCTTTTTTTATATATTTACCATAGGAAATTTACAAAATATCTTCATTGAACATGATCTTTACTTAATATCCTAATGATTTTTGACATAAAAGAAAAATCAATAATTCTGACCCATACAATGTATTGTTGGCTATTGCCACAAACATACCTGTGCGACTTATGACTGGTTTTGTGCTCCAGGGTCACATATACAAAAAGCAAGGAAAGATCCCTCTCTTAATGACTGAAGCTGATAATCACTTCAGTTGCAGCACGACTGGCTACAATGCTCAACAATGCAAATCACGTTGTAATTAGAAATATTTGACAGTTTTCAGACTACAAAGTGCGAACACAAATAAGCACCGATCCGTTTGAAAGCAGTCAGTTGGTACTGAATTGACTCAAAATAGTCTCTTGGCTACTGGACTCACAGTCTGCCCGTGCCTACTGATTCCTGACCTGCACCGCAAATGGCAACGTAAATATTATTCCACCCATTACATCAAATATTAGCGGTTCACCGCAGATACCCACCCGCGTGCGGGACTCTGTGATAACTGTGATAATTCACACATGCTTAGAGCTGACCGGGATTTAAATTTTCAGAGGAGGAATATAACAGTTCTGCATGATCACCTGTATATTAAATGCCTGCAAGTGTTTCACATGCACACACACAGGAGTAATATAACTGTCCGGGTGTCATGTAATGAACCTTCATTATGAAAGGATTACTGAAAGTAAAAAGCAAACATCTGTGGTATATAAACACACCTATCTTAAACAAAGATAGGTCTATAAAATTCCACTTCTATAAAATGATGACCCATTCAGAAGCCACTGCAGATAAAATATGATCCATATTATTTCTGCTATGCTGACTGATAAAAATGTAAATATCAAAGGTTTTTCTCATTCTGCATGTTTTCAAAGAGTGATGAAATACTCCTAGTTAATTAACACTCTTAGCTTAAAAAGGTGTCAAAGCTTGATGTTAATATATTTTAACTGGAATCACCACAGCCTTCATAATTCAACTAAACAGATGCTTGTTTGTCTGCTAGGTTGTGCAGAACCCAATATATCGTTCCCATGATCCTGCATCAGGTTTCATTATGTATAAACAAGAGAAAGCAGGGAAAAATATTTTTCGATCTGATGCAATAAATTATATTAATTTAAGAAATGATTTTCTGTGTAGAAAAAATTTAATAAATAATAACTAATATTATCCTATTCATGTGGTAATAATTACAATCTCACGCTATTTGATTAATTGCCCAGTTGTAACAATTATTTGAATATAATTAAAAAGCATTCTTCTAAAAATCCAGTTGCTCTGATCATGCCAGTGAAGTATCTACTTACTGTATTACAACAGATTAAAGACATATAAAACATATAAACATATAAAACACACGCACAAATTAACTAAGTGCATGTATATGTGGTATGAGAATATAAAACAAAACAAAAAATTGGGGGAAAACAACAGCAACAACAAAAATATAATTAATACTAAAATGTAGAAATGTATTTAAATAAAGCTTTAAAGCAGATAGACTGAGAAATGTGTCCTGTTTATCATGGTTTGTTTACACACACACACACACACACACACACACACACACACAAACTAAATAATTAATTGATCATCCAATACAATTTAAACTAAATAAAATAAGTCATTTTATATTCACATAATAACAATAATGTAAATGGATATCAAAGTCATTTTAAAATTATTTTAAGCATTGCAAAGCAAAAGCTTTCACATTTAATTTAAGAACCGGAATTCACAAAAGTCAAAGATGTTTTTTATTGTGCTGGTGGTGGTGTCAAAGAAGTTTAGATTAATAATCAGATTTAACAAAAAAAAGTAATACGTTTTAGTTCAAAAGGTAACGGAAAACAGGACGACTGTCAGTACAAGCGTATTGAGAGAAAGAGAGAAAGCGCTAAAGAGAGCACAAAGCGCTGTGGCGGGCCGAGGGTGTCAGGCTAGAAGCGTCTCAGATCTCTTTCCCATGACAGACTACTAACTGCACTCAAACACAACATTTAGACACCTGTGCCAAATGGCCATGCTTTTTATAATAGAGCATATTCCAACAAAATGTCAAATATATTTGTAATTTATTATTTATTATTGATTATTATTTGTTATTTGTACAACTGTTGGATGGGTGTAAATTATATGAGCCAAGCGCTTAAATATTTGTGATCAAAATAAGCACAGTGTTCACTTGACCTGTGGTTGTCAGCTGAAGGCTTCTGACCAAAATATGGTTGTGTTCTGATAGGCTCTCTAACAGCAGGGGGAAACAATGCTGAATGCAAATACAAACACGGACAGCTTGTGTGCCCTCATCCTTTAAAAAAAGAGCAAAAACCGTGCAAGGTAATAAAAGATACGGCCGAGACCGCACTTGTAACGAGAATTACACTGTTTGGGCTTTGTAAAATTAATTATTAGCTGCAGGGAGCATGAAACCTTTGAAATCGAAGAGACATTTATAGAAATAATTTATCAAATGTATTTTTAAAATGATCATTTTTTCATCCAGCATTGGTAGTGTTAATCACGTTGTATACAGTAATATGAATACATTTCAACATAAAATTTTAGGTAAATTTACTAAAAATTAAATACATCTAATTTATAAATACAGATATATACACTCTAAAAAAATAGGGCACAATGTACTGTATTTGACGGAATTTTACATAATTCTTTTTACAGGTGTTTTACCCATATTTAGAATTTTGAACTTCAGTGCAGTTTGTTTTAGGGTTAACGAAATGTCCAGAAATTACTGGACAATGTCCAGGTAATAAGCTGCCAGCACCTTTCTTCCAGTGTAGATAATACAAATAACACAACAGATTCTTAAAGATTCAGATTTTTTTTATAATAATCCCTCGTTCAGTTGTGCATGAATACTTATTTATTTTGAAATTAAAACAATTCTCAGCCTCTGAAATGACTGCTGTTAAATTACCAAAGTGAATACTGTATGATAATATCATTGCTTAGTTGTCATTAACCAGTACAATCCCTTTTGATAAAGTCAAGTTTTACATTATTTCTTGTTCTTTTTTACTTGGAAATACAATCCATTATATAAGTTATGAACACAGCTTGATGTTGAACAGGCTAATAATAAACCTAATCTAATTTACACCCAATTCGTAAAATCTGGGTTATGGCAACGGGACAGCCTTGTACAGGGCTGTTCAGTGTCGGAGTAGTGTCGATTTGATGTGGCTGAGAGAGATGATGGAAGGGTGCTGGACATGATGGGAGAATGTGGCAGCGCAGTGAGACGCTCTTACCGATGGTGGGGGGCTGTGCACGGAGCAGGTAGGAGTTGGGGGAAAACTCGTCGTCAGGAGGGGGGTCCAGTATGGCATGGGATGAGCCGTTGTCCAAAAGGGGCATCTGACACTCCCTGATGGAGGTGGCGGCCTGGTGCAGGGGGGCGGAGGGGGGAGGAGGGGCTGGGGGGAGCAGACTGGATGAAGGCGTGGGAGGGAGGGGGCGACCTGAAGGACACACACACACACACACACACACACACACACACACAGTGGGAAAAGTGTGTTACTTTATGGAGTGAAATCGGTGCTGTTTGATGAAATTCCAACAATCTAAAGTGAATCACAACCATTCCCATTTCACAGTTAGACAAAATAATTGAATTTACACAAATGATCCTGTACAAAAGTTTAGATCGGTTTGTGTCTCTAATACCAGTGACAATGAAATATTTGTTTATGAGTCGCTATTGAAAGACGCTACAATGTGCTCAAGGAGACTGAAAATGCTGAGAAAGGGCATGTCAACTTTTGAATAAGATAATTAGTTTCTATTTTTTTGCAATTTTTATGATTCCTCTTATTTATTTATTTATTTAAAAAAGGAACTAATGAGCAGGACTGTACAATATGTGCAGCATAAATCCAACAGGAATGATTTTAGACAACAACACTCTGCTTCTGAACTGTTGCAGAAGACACTTTCTTTCACATCTGTTTGTGCTCTGGATTTTCAATCTCTGCACAAAGTAAACTCTGACACGAGTTCTACAAAAACGAGACAGGCAGACAAAAGAAAACATAAATGAAAACTCAGAAATGGAGCATTGAAATACAAGGTAGCGATACTAGCAGCTTGTAGAATAAATACCACATTGAAAAGAGAGAATTGTGAAGCTTTTAGATGCTCCAAAAAAAAAAAAAAAAAACGTCAGCTTTGATGTGCCTTTTAAATTAATGAACAGGCTACATACAGATAGAATATACTGACGGTCTGTATGCAGTCGGGATGCGCAATATAGCGAAAATATGAAATTCGATATCTTGAAATATATCACAATATTTATGCATTTGCTCTTCATTGGCTCAAAGGAATAAAACGAAGCATTTAAACCAAACAAGCACTGTAGGCAAGTAGATGCCTAGAAGTAGATATAAATAATTTAAGAATGTATGTTTAGGAAGCAAAATGGAGTAAGGTAAAAAAAAAAAAAAAAAAAAAAGAAAACTAGTTAAAAAAAATAATCAAGCCATGTTTAGTGAATTTTATCACTAAATGTATAGACATTTTTAAATAATTTAAATTATGTGCATCACTATAAGAACACATTGTAATAATCTGCAACATTTACGTACAAAAACAATTAGCTTTTTTATGATCTCTGAATCAATCAACTAATTCATGTAAATGATTAAAACTCTAACACTGTTTTAACAGCTGAGATGCTGTTAATAGTCGTCTTACTTAAATATATTATAAAACTAGTCTAATGTCCCCTCCAAGAAGCTTAATGATCAAATAAAAAACAAAACAATAAAATAATCACAATAATGAGTATGATGGTTAATTTTATATTGCTAACAGAACCATTACCAATATATTATGAATCTTCAATACGACATCAAGCTGTAAAATGCTGCAGTGGTTTTCTCATTTGGCTGGCCATGGTGATGACACAACAAGCAGAGAAAGGGATTCAGATACATGATCAACCCATCAAGCACATGCTGGCTTTGTGATTGGGAGCAAGGCCAACTGATATATTTTGGACATTTTACCACCCCATGCTATCTGCACTCGTCTGTAGCCAACAGTCAAAAGAACTGCTGTGCCAGAGTGGAACTGTGTCATCGGGGCTCTCCATGTCATGTCTACAGTGACTAAATTAATCAATTCCTCTCTCTGTGTCTATGACACCATTCATCCCTGCTGTGGACATCACACACACACACACGTCTGGTTCGCTATCTGTGTGGGGACTCTCCATAGACGTAATGGTTTTTATACTGTACAAACTATACATTTTATCCCCTTACACTAACCCTACCCCTAAACCTACCCATCACAGGAAACATTCAGCATTTTTACATTTTCAAAAAAACTTGTTTCCTCATGGGGGAATAGATTCCTCAGTTTAGGTCCCCACAGTGACACGAGTCCCCAAGAGTCTGTGCCACTGGGATAGAAAATCATGAACACACACACACACTACAAATGTAATAGCTTAATCATAATTATTCACTAATAATTATGAACAAGTGCTCCTTCTTACAGCTTTGTCAATGTCCTAACACAGAAAAACAGGCACATTTGTTTTTACTCTATTTCTAATATTTATGAATGTGGACTACTTAATACAGGGAAGTTATTATTTATCACGTTCACAGTTTTCTAATGTTGTTTAATGGTCACATTGATATGCAGGTAAAATTGTATTTATTAATTTACTTATTTAAATAAGTGTTTTATTTTGATTTGTTCTTATTTTTAAATTATTTATTTTCATTCCACATGGTTATGAGTAATGAATTATTATCCAGCTTAGGAAATCCTGGCTTTTTTAAGAAATAATAAGCGATTACGTCAAACTACACAATATGGTTCTATTCCATTCTTTAAATTATATATTTTTTATATCAGGACTGTTAAATCAACCTGATATTTTTGCCTTTATGCCCACAACATATCAAATATATTTTGATTAAGATATTATATTATACTAAATAATAATACATTAAACAGATATTATGTTCATCACAGAATGGGTACATTGAAAGGATTGAATTGCATTGTATTTTTAAATGAACAGATGCGGACAAAAACTTGGCATCATATAACTGACGCAGTGTTAACTCAAGTGTTAAGTGTTCACAAATATGTGTGTATACGTGGTCACGGTGATTTGTGTGAAGCAAGACATGTTCATATGATCAGTGTATTTTGATCAGCAGGAAATTATGTAGAAGCACCTAACCCTGGTTGTAGGCCTAAGCTTGACATAAACTGTAAATTTGTCCCTTAAATCTGATTGGTTGATTGGAATGTTGTACTTGGTGAAATCACGTTCACCACGTATATGTGCCTTGCCCCACTGTGATTATGATTTAACATCCTTTTTCAGATGAGTGGACAAGAAAGAGAAAATCTGCAGTGGCACTTTATTGTCTACCATCAAAGGTGGAAAGATGGGAGAGGACGCAGTCAGACTGTGGGAAAAAGAGTGACAAATCACACCGTAACAAGCGCAATTTATCACTCACCACACTCGCCCTTTCTCCTTTATCAGCCGGGTACACAGAGCAGACACCTGTGGCAGACCAGGAGACAAGAGCACACACAAACAAGCACTGCAAACCACACACTCACACACAGGCCATCTTGCTGCCTTTCACTGTCCTCTGTGAGTGTGAGTTGGCAGGTCTTCAAGTTGGAGTGCAGCGGTTAGCTCCGTTTCAGGACTGATCCTTTCAGGCAAACAGTGCAACTCCTGCACAATCCCTCTTACTCGTTCTCCATTTTCCCCCTCTCTTTCTTCCCAACCCTTTCCTCTGTTGCACTCTTTCATATTCCCTCTTGATCTGCTGCATCTGTGTTCACAATGGGTTGGTCAGTGACATTTGCAAAGATTTATCATGTCGGTGTCCAACATAACAAACAAAGGCAAAGGAGGGCCATGGGCACGGGGGGCGGGGGCTTGGGGCCGGGAGACAGCGAGTGTGCATCTGTGTCACACGCACAAAATGGGGGGAATCATAAGTCATGCATCAAACCGAGCAACACACAAGGCCGCCAAACAAAACTCATTTTTATTGCCAAGATTATCTGACAGAACACAGTCAAAGCCTTCAAACTTCCAAAATAACTACAATAATTGACTCATATCAACTGTAACAAGATGAAACACAATGATCTAACTTTAATTGGTCAGGTTAATCACAATAAACTTAATAATGCCATTTTGCCTATTAAATGCAGCTCCAAAGTCACAGAAAAGAATACAAAATAACTCACAATGTAACAGAGTTATGGAATGGGATCTGTGCTTGACAGCCTAGAGGTTTTATAGCTCAAAATACTTAATTGAGTTCTACTTTATTTTTCATACAGGCCTACACACCAACTTAATCTCAGATTTTAAAATTCCTAAACATTGGTTCAGAACATCTAAAACAATTTCATCTTACAAAATGGAATTTCAATGAAAGTTCAAACTTAAACACATATTGTTCTGGTGGACCATCTTTCTTAAAGGGATAGTTCAACCAAAAATGAAAATTCTTATGTGGTTCTAAACTTGCTTTCTTCTGTAAAACAAAAAGAGGACATTTTGATATGGAAATCAATCATAAATCAATCATAAATCAATCAATCAATCAATCAATCAATAAATAAATAAATCAATAAATAAATAAATGTGTGTGTCTAGTCAATTTTGAAAATATGTAGTTTTGTACATCCCTAATTCAACTGAAACAAAATCTTTATGTACTCTCACTGCTGTCTAAGCAAATCGATTCAGATACTGTATTGTAAAGATCCTATTTCAGTTTTTTCCCTATAGGAAAGCTATAAAAAGCAAGTGGAAATGTAGGTGGAAGAAACAAACCGGCATGATGGAGGACAGCAAATTTGGCTTTGAACATACATAACGAAAATGACTGAGTACCGTATCTAAACTATAAATATTAAAATACGGTAGAGGGTAGCACAGAAGAAAAACTGCTGTGAGCCCTCTCAAAATCTTTTGACTGTCTGAATGTCAGTAACTAACACACTGGCCAGCTGGAGAATCAGTCAGCTGGTTTTTCAGCTGGACTGAATCATTTTTGGGTAACCTCTTTAAAAGTGCAGTAGTTCCCATGGTGACTGGGCACCTGTGGTTTGTAGATAAATCTGAGAGAAGTGGAGTGGGCCGCAGTACGTTCCCTTGATAAAACCCGTAAGCGATAAGTTCAAAGCAGCACGGTGCTTCAGCCTCCTGAATCGTTCTGTGAAGTTGTGTGTGGGGGTAATTATGGAGACTTTAATAAACTTGAAGAATATCTAGAGAAAAATGAACTGCTTATGCCAAAAACATGCAAAAATATCAATAGCTGTGCAGGTGTATGTGAGGATCTCTCTTTTCTTCTATTGCTTGGTTGAAAACAGGTGTGGGAGCTACCTTTTCATCTCACCGTCTGTCTCGACCCATCTGTGTATTTCCCCGTTTCTCTCAGTCTGTTTGCTTACAGTGATTCTCCATTGAGTGTCGTAGGATGCAGTAGAGCTCTTTACTGCCCAATGTCTGTTTTCTGTGTAATAAATCTCAGCCTTGATCCTGGGAGATTTCTATGATCAACACACCTTCACAAAAGGCCCTTATCAATAACAGTCAAACTCCCATCAAATCCTTTAATCCTTGAAAACTCTAATGGTCCAACATCATGAACTGAATAAATTGAAATTAAGCCACAAAAATTGATTTAAAAATTTCAGCATCTATGAACACAAATGCTCTTTTAAAAGACAGCCAACCTCAAGTCAAGTCCAACTATATATTTCTGTGTTTTCCTGTCATTTCAGTGATAAAGGAAGTAAGAGAACAAACTGGAAATGATAGGCAGAAGCCAGATTTGAACTCTGTATATGTACACGTGACACTGCGCAACATGTTGCTGCAAATGCATGACCCACCAGGCTGCGTCTCCAACAGTTCTTTGCTTCTCACTTGATCTAATGCACTCTAACAGTATGTGATAGTTGGCAATAATGTGATATGACACTGATGTCACTGAGATTTGACCCTTTCTCTTTAAAGCCCTTGGGGACAGTTTGCTTGATGGGAGGGGCTCTCTATTTTGGGGGAAATCGCAACAGTTCGGGGGCACATGGGATATGACATTATAGCTCTATTCAAAAAACCTAGAGAGCTGCCTACGGATGCAGTATTTTAAGACATCATAGGCACGCTTCTGACATTGCACACATTTAAAGACTCAGCTCTTGTTTTGTGCCATGTTGAGGACCCACTACTTAAAAGTGTAAGTAGTTTACTTGTAAACTACTTACACTTTTAAGCGCTACACTACTAGTGCTTAAAAGATTGCAGTTTGTAGGATTTTTTAAATGTTTTTGAATTAAGTCTCTTATGTTCACCAAGGCTGCATTCATTTGATTAAAATACAGCAAAAACAATACAGGGCTGGGTGATATGATATACAATATATATTAACATAGCCTATATCGTCAATGTCTTGCAAGCATTGCGACGTCAATTATAATAGTCAGTTACCAGACAATCATTTGTCAATTTTGGAAAAAATGACAAATATATTTCACATAGCCCCATAGTTACCGTACACATTTTTCATATGCTAGCATGAATTTAATATTTTCTAGACTAGTAGTTAGTAGGATCAGGAATAGAAAATCAATTCCAATTCTAGAATCGGATTGGCCTTCTTAGGAATCAGATACTTGTTAAAAATAACTTGTTTGCTTATCGATTCCTGTGTGTGCATTTTAATGTGATTTAAAAACACAAACACAAAAAAACAATTAAGCTCAAGAAGATGCAAAAGAGAACACTTCTATACTTGTGCACTGTTTTCTGTGCTGCACACATCCAAAGCATGCACAGAGAGACGCCTCTTATATAATGCACAGACAAATACACACAAATTTATGTCAAAATATCCCCATAAACCAGGACCGTAACCACCATAGGCATTGTGGGGGACAAGTCCCCCCAATAATTGGAAATGGCTAAATTTACATTTTAGGCTGGTCTGCCTCAGCAGTCTACAGCACTCGTCGAAAATGTCAAAATGATGGCCAATCATAAAGAAGGTGGGGCTAAATGTTCACTGAAGATAAGTGTGAATTCCAACGCAACACTTTTAGTTTTTACAGTGAAAGAGTGCATGCGTGGTTAGATCTAAGTAGCTAAACATTTAACATTTGAGAACAATTTTACAATGGATATGTTTAACGACCCACAGTAACACACAATGATGCAAACTATTCAACCTTTTTTAATGTAATTTCGCCATTCTGAATTGAAAACATGCAATCATTTAAATCATGTCATTCATAACTGAATGTGACGAGACAAGAAACGCATAATTGTTTTAATTTTTATTTTACATTTTTGACATATTAGACATACTAACAAGAGTGAATGTGTGGATATTTGCTATAATTGGACTTAGGATTACTTTTACCGTGTTATTTCTGACTCCTGATGCACTGTGCTGCAACGTTGCACCGAACACCTTGTAACACCAGTAACACAGACTACCGCGGCAAATATAAAAAAATACGTTTAATATAGCACAATACATACTGCCTGTCAAAGCTGTTTTACAGAAAACAATTCCCTAATGCCCATAAAAAAAACAGACTCAGCTGGGGAGCCCATCCTCTGGCAAAGTACAAATAACAATAAATGCATGTATAATACTTTAATGAAAAAATTATTTAATATATTAGCAAGACAATGTTTACGTTGTGAGCATATTGACTGATTTATAGTCTTTTAAGCCAATCCTATAAACCGGCTTTATTCAGTGAATCATGCTTCACTGTCTGGCTGGTGTAGTCTGTAGCTGTCAGCAGATGTCGCTCCCTATGATAATTTATAGTCTTTAAAATCCATTCTAAAATGACTGGAGGAGATTCAGTCTGCGGTCCGTGAAGCATCCCTAATATACGCTGTAGCTAGAATGTTATGACTAATTTTAAAATTCTATATTATAGTGTCAAAATAAATGAAACATTAAAAGTAAAACCAATCATTCATGCAATTACAATTACAGTATGAAGAGGTATACTCCTTTTAAAGTGTCAAAGATTACATTTAATTGTTATTAAATGAATAGCTATTTAAAGATTAACTTTTAGTAAGTGTTGGATGACTGTCAAGGTTGTCTAAATATAAGAATATCACTATAAGCCGATACTGATGAATGAAAAAATATCAGCAAAAAATAACTAAAGATATCCAAAAAGATATCATGACAACAGATAAACATGACAGCTGTGTGAAGTGAACTAATCGTTAACTATTCTCGTTTTTAATTCATACAGATATGGATTCTTATCCTCAATATCTTTTCATCTGTGCCGTTTTCTGTTGGTGCCTGAACTTCTTATTATTTGTAGTGCAACCATCCATAATCGTAGTAAGATTTGTACTTAACTGTCACCTCTAATGTGTCACTTTTAATGTGTTTGTTATAGGGTTGAACGATTTTGGAAAACAATCGAATTGCGATTTTTTTACCAATATTGCAATTGCGATTTAATATGCGATTACTTTTTAAGCTCTTTATCTTCTGTATTATTCAACAAAGATGAGCAATAAATCATCGTATAGTAATGGTGGGAATCTTTAGGCACCTCATGATCCGATTCCAAAACAATTCTTGAACTTTTTCTTATTAATTAATCTTTTTTTTCATATATTATAAGTACTTTTAAAAATAACTACACAAATTTAATTAAAACAATTGCATGTTAAGAATTTTAAATATATAGCTTCAAAACATAAAAGCTAGTAAATAATAAAGAGGAACAAAAAATATTACAAGCAATGAACAAAGAGTGCTTTCAGTATTTAAGAGTATCTGAACTGGGAGTGATTTTCTCATCTTTACTGTTGCTTGATTATTAATGATGACATCATAGACAGCGGGAGATCTGCATTCACACTCAGATCTCTTTTGAAATATAAGATGTGGTTTGTCCTGTCTGTTTAATCCCTTAAGACATTACTGACTGCGTTTACATTAATTTTGCGTCATAATAGCACTTAGAGACGCGCATAGACGCATGCGCGAGCACTCTTCACAAAGCGTAGCGTGAGCATTTGAAACTGAAAGCCCTCTGTCAGTGAGTTTACTATTTTTAATATATAAGCACACTGCATTCCAAACGACATAAATGAAGACTTCTTAGAGCATTTGTAAGGAAAATACCAGTGGACGAGAACACACTGTAAGCGCAACATCAAGCAAAGTTTCTCACAGCGCATATCCTGTGCAATGAAGCCCGCGATTGTCATTGTGATTCGATTCAACCTTTCCGAACGTCATGAAATATTATTTTATGGTTTGTGTGTGTGTGTGTGAGAGAGAGAGAGAGAGAGAGAGAGAGAGAGAGAGAAATGGAAGCAAGCAGAATACGGTTGTTTCTAAAACACATGCAACGCCATTGAGCATCTGCAGTTAAAATCTAAACTCAGAATTGGTCCAGAATCATTGGAGAGAAGATCTTTTCTCCCTCCCCTATTGTATAGTATGATCAACACAATATTAGATCGATTAAACACAAACTGTTCTTTCCTGTAGGCATAACGAGCCAAGTTGATGCTGCTTCCGCAGACTGCTTTACTCTCGCGTGTCACGTGACCAGACTGTAATCGCAGCCTTTGCAGTTACAAAATCGTGTTTTATCATATCGCGATATTATCACAAATGCAATTAATCGTTCAGCCCTAGTTTGTTAATTTTATCACAAAATACAAGCCATAAATGTTGTTTTGGCACTCTTTAATGTGGCTTGACAAATCGCCCAATCGTCATTTTCGAACTTGGAAAGAGCTTGTATATCATATCATGTAACGTCCAATTTACCTCCGAAAAAAGCATTCATTGCAGCTAGAACAATAGCTATAGAAAAAGCATTTAGCTAAATATATGCAGTGCATATCACTATATCATGATTCATGCACTATATGCACTAATCCTTATATTTTTACTTAACCTGTTGTCTACATGAGAAGGAATGGAGCTAAAAATGAAATTAAACACCATCCATATAATTGCATGTGAAGAGCTGCCTTTCACGCAATTTTTCAAATTATTTATCTGCCTTTCACCAAACTACTCATTGGCCAAGTAATGCTGGCATTATTATGGTCTGTGACACTGGTTTAGATTCTGTGTAAAGAATGATTATTTGTGACTTATGTAGTTTTCAAGTTAGAAAAGCAATTCAGTTCCTACTTTAAGTGAATCTTAGTTCCCAGGACATGCACAAGATGGATGAAAATGCTGATGCTGTAAAAGGAGGGCAGACGTGACAACACATGACACAATTAAAACCTGTTTATTTTTTTGTGGCACTTAAAAAAATTATTTGCCGCCTATTATTTCCCATATAGGAGCCAATTGCTCCTTAATTGATTTTTTTTGTCTGGAGCCCTGAAAAAGGTATCAACATATTGTACATTCCTAGTTAAAGTACTAAAAGTTCTTGAGATTCCCATCATTATATGTTATGAAACTCAGAATAGATATCCCAAGGTAAAAACAGGCTTCTTGCTTGTGGTTTAAGCAAAGCTTTCAAGTATGTTTCACTGATTATATTCTGCAAGCTACAGTATTAAGATACATGGTAATATCAGTACTTATCAGTCAATCTGGACCAGTTTATCATAAAAGAGTCTGCTTGTGAACTGCTGAGTCTGCTCTCATATAACACAAAGCAGCACTTAGGACTTCTTTTCTGTCATCAGCTTTTGGCTCTCCCACGAGCATGAATAACTCACTGCACCAACCCAGCGACTACAGCAGCCTTTGACATCTGCAATATTCTTACGATATTCTTAACTGGTGTCGCGACAGAACAAAAGTGGCCTACTTTTTTCACCATCTCCTCCATTTTTTGCTTCTTTCTCTAACGCTTCCTCCCCTCTCCTCTATAGAACATCCTCCCACTGATACGCCTTCCCATGTCTCGAATCTTAAGAACTCTGCAGCCTTGCCAGGGATCAAAGAGGATGAGTTTCATCCAATGAGAACGCGCCTCTCCGCATGACAACACTTGGCTCGTTCCAATCAGCTCGCATCATTTTTCCTACTGCTTTCTGTCTGTCTATCTGGATCACTGGCATAACAAAATATGATTTATTAGTATGCACTCTCACATTGCCTCAAATGTTAACAAGGACGTGTTGTTTTTTCCTATTTAGCAGTTTATTTTCTGAGCATCACAAACGGTGGGGCACTTCTAATCCATAAATAGGGATTACTAAATTTAACTGAAGCCTTTGAAGTTGGTGCACTAGATTTGGTCACAGACACACCATATTGCTGAGAGTTTTTCACAGCAGGTCTCAGCGGTAATGAGTTTATGAATTGGTGGCCTTGCAGGATGAGATTATCAACGACACAACGTCTTCATTAATATTTGTCTCAACCAAAATGGAATATTGCACTTGTCATATCGAACATATTGCATAAATATCACACACAAACAACAGCGAGAGACTCACACAATGGAAAATTCCTAAACTTCTCCACTGCTATAACTGGAGAAAGAAGTGCTGTCTAAGTGATGAATTATTGAAATAAACTGTTCCTAATCTAATGGAGATTGGGGTTGTTCTAGTGCTGGGAGGCAGATGTCAGTCAGAGCTGACACATGTGACAGCTGTGTGTGTCAGTGTCCAGAGGCGATAAGAAGGGCCCAGGGGAACAGCTGTCTAAGGTCATTAGTGAGGAGAGGGCTAGTGGGCAGGGTGGTCAACCCTGTATCAGGCTGGACATTGTGGGGCTGTGACCGTTGATATGTGGGTTGGGCAAACCTTTGAGTCCAGTAAGGATGAGGAACACTGCACTGAGGCAAACTCGGCAATGCTTTGCATCATCAGACCCCGAGGAGAAGAGCAGCGGCTGTTGTTCAGCACAGCTCCCCCTATAGAGTATCAGTGCTGGGAGTGATGCAACTCTTGTACAGCAAGGGAGCTATCACAACACACACATGCACATTCACTTAAAAAGAAAAAGCGAAAATGATTTCAATTCTGAAGCACACTTTTCTGAAGCATATTAAGCATTTATTTTAAGATCTGGCCACCCAGTTATTGATGCTTACAAGCTATATAAAGCATAATTCAAAACATTTCCTATAAGAAAGAACAGGAGAGTGTAAATGAGTGTTCATAAAATAGATTAGCTATTTTTCTTACATGGGCTGGGCTGAATAGCAGCATTTCAAAGTATTTTTATCTGCCATGATTCTTAAAAAGGAATTGTTAAATTGCACAGAAACATGCAGATCAGAATCAAGGCACTTCTTACAGTCAAATAAAAAGAAAAAGGCTTGATTTGAAAATATTTCTGTTCTCAATACTATGCTTTCACTATTGTGGAGTCTGTAGTTCCAATCAACACTATGAAGTTCAAGTGACATTAAATTAGTAACATTAATTTACCTTGAAACATATGAAGAGTAGGGCTGGGCAGTATGACGATAATGTTACTGTGGTGTAAAATGTCTACCGTTAGAAATTTTGCTATATCACGGTATGTAAATACATAGCACTACTGACACTTAAGAGTAGGGCTGTGCGATATGACGATATATATCGGATGGACAAAATAAAAAGCCTATTGTTTAAAATTATGCTCTATCATTTATTTTGTGGTGTCGCAAAATACGTTGTTTACAGCAATACTTTTTCATCATTTGGATGACTGCAATCTTACATGCCACCACGAGGATGCAGGCAGAAATGTGAATAACAGCATGGCGAGTGAAGGAGAGACAGAACCGGGTGGCTCCGAGTGTGTCACAATGCATCAACACAGTAGCTCAATACAATGATACACAACCGATGGTCTAAAATTGCTTGAATGTCCAAACTGGCAAGTCTTAAAACACATACAACTGACAAAATATTGATAAAATCACTTGAATGTTCAAACTGGCAAGCATACAATTGACGAACTTTCTCAAGAACGCTGTCTGCGTGTGTTGACTCTGTGTTTGAGTTCGCCTCCGTGTTGCTGCCATGCCACTGAATGGACGGGGCAGAGTCACTACACGCGCTGTAGTATGTTTTTAAGGGGAAAGTATTAACAGGATTAAAAAACGAAATAACCGACATGGGAAAATTACGTCGGTTAGAGGTTCTGAATTTCGGTTTTGATTACTCTCCGCTTAATCGTCCAGCCCTACGTCAGGTGTTAAAAATACAGAGACTCGCGAAGATGGAAGTCAATGTCTTATTCATCACGACTTGTTTCGTTGTTGGATGAATCAGTGTTTGTGAATAAATATTTTAAATTAATGATTCTTGACACTTCTAAATAAAGGGAGAAAAATAATCACAAATTAGTAAATTGAGTATATACTTTTTTTACATTTTAAAGAAATAGTCTTTTACATGTGGTCAATATATATAAACTATTAATTGATTGACTTTACAGAAAAGGTACTATATCGTGACATATATCTTTACCGGGATATGAAATTACTTATATCGTGATATGATGTTTTGGTCACATCGCCAAATATCGAGTGAATGAGAATATATCCTGAAAAGGAACTCAATGCGGTGTACGCGCAGACAGAAAGCCGCGTGTCTCAGCATGTGATCGAAAATTCAGCTGTTTCACGTCTTGAATGGTCGAATACACGCACAATTACGTCAAAATGCCCATCGTGTGGAGTATTCATATAAACACAGCCGGTTTTGTCTCAAGTGAAAGTAAACAGTTGGTATAAACCGGATGTGTATCAGTATAATGGTTTCATGCGTTTGGTCTTAAAGTGACAGCAGCCTAATATATCTACCTGCTCTGTGTCATTAATTTGAATCAAACAAAAAGAAAATAACTTACTGCTCTTGACTGAATAACTTTTCTTAGCTTTAATAAGAATACATTTATATTTAATTCATACAGCGAAGACTATGCAATATTTTATTTTTACATTTAATACATTTCTATACTAATTCTAACAACGTTAAATAAACCTATTGTACCTGAAAAACTATATTTGTTTAATTCCTATTTTTGTTAATTTGTATTTGTCCTATTTTTGTAATTTGCTTCTTTTTTTTCTTATTTATTTATTATATTTTTAATAACAGAAATTAGATTCTGTTATTAAGATTTATCGTATTGTGAAATTAGAATTTGTAGTGTAGTGTGCTTTCTTTTAATTAAGTAATTAAAGAAAAAAAAAAAGCATATCCTCTTTGGGTACCATGTGTCACTATTATAAGTGACCTGGCAACAATGTTTTACCATATTTTTGGAGCACATCCATAAAATTGCATTAAAACCAAATGCACAGATGCTCCATAGACTTCCGTGAGAAAAAGAGGACAAAGCTGGGCTGAGAAAATGGTTGATGGCAACAGTTGCTAAAGTGGGATGAAAAGTAAGGTTTTTTTTTTTTTTTAATGCAGGCTTAGTGATGCATCAATTGTTGGATAACAACAAAACGCACAAGTGCACAACCAGAATTAAGTCTTTAAATATAGTAGAAAACATTATATTGTTATTTGGGGAACATCGAAGTGTGAACAAAAATCTTGCTCTGAAAACAGTGTGCACTGAAGTTGTAATGAAAAAGGGTTTATAAATATTAATATAATAGTAATGAGTCATGTTTTATTTTACAGATGAAAAAAATCTCGCTCTATAAGAGACTTAATTTAAATGATTGTTATAACCCATTAGCATGACAATGACAAGTGCTACAAAACAAGCCGTTGTGCACATAAAGCTCCATACATTCAACAGAGACTGGAAGAGAAAAGCACATAGCTGTAATTAACCAAGAAAAGACTGGAGATTTAACAGCAAAAACTAATTCCATATGACCTACTTATTCATAAAACATTTCTGGACTGCTTCTGGTTAGCTATACTGGAAGCATCAAAACAGCGAGTTCAAATGCAACTGACACCATTTGCTTTCCAATCATACTATCGTTTTATGCATATTTCTCAACAAGAACTCAAACTAAAACTTATACAACAAAGTGTGAAACAAGAGACCACGACAGACAGACTAAACTTAGTCCAGACTAAACTCCTGTCCATTAGTGATGATGGAGTGGGCCTTTGAGACGCAGGCCATTAGGCTGGAGGAGTGTGTGTGGAAAATGGGTACCATTTCTCACGTACTTCCTCTTTGACAGCACCAGCGATGATACTCAAAGCATAGGCAGGAGTGAGGGAGTCAGAGATGAGCGGTGGATGAGAGATATGAGTGTGTCCCTGGAAGACTGAAGCTGTTGGACAACAGTGATGGGAGAGGGAGTGTTCCCCTGTCTCTAAGACTGGATGTTGAAATGTAGGCCAGGGAAGAGAGGAAGGGAGATGAGGGGCCGCAGAGGTAATGGCTCTATGACTCTCCATAAATCATGAAATATGGCAGCACGACATCTTAAGACAGTACTGCCGCTCCCTATATGCAGTGTACGCAGTTTGCGTAGGGCACCGACCTCTACTTGGGTGGTGCACCATCTCTGTTGCTCAAAAAAAAAAGCATTCAATATTAATATTAACATGAAAATAAACATTACAAAATGCATTTTATGGTGAACGCAGTAAGCCCATGCGACACACCATTCCCGCATCTGCACCGCCCCCAACTTGTGTTTGAGGCTAGATGCAAATGATCATAACTGATGGACAACTATGCCCAGGAAATGGCAACAGCAGTCTGGCGCTGAGAAGCGAAAAAGAATGCCCAAGATAAATCCTGTGCATCACTTTCAGGTATGTTCACAAACATGTGAAACTGTGTTTGGCTATTAAAGTTAACGGGTGAGATTAAATGTGTTTAACACTGTTAATACTTTGACCACCACAAGCACATCAGCCTGATTTAATACTAATGCAATTTATGTCATCTAATTTCAATTATTGGGAATTGCATTGCATTTTAAACCATGTTAAAGATATGTGTAGATCTGTCACGATTCCTCAATTAATTTCAAGAGTTCGATTTTTTAAAAAAGATTTGTCACTGTCATGGAGGCCTTGAGTGATTGGGTTGTTTTAAGCAAACCGCTGGGTTAAAACAACCCATTTACTGGGTTAAAACAACCCAATCGCTGGGTTAGTCCATTTTCAACCCAACTTTTTTAGAGTGTGTTCATGATCAGAAAACTAGTGACTAGCATTTCTCTCGCAAAATATTCAAGATTAAGTGGACAGTTTGATTAAATGTTGTTTGACCAAAAGTAAACAAGGATTTGATCATGATGTAATGTAACAACAAAAGTCAACATGTCGCTGGCGCCCTCCTTGTTATAATATGTAATGTACATAAGTTGATTGTGTATGTATATTTCATAATGTATTTCAACAGTGCTGTTCAATAAAACCATAAAATAACTCGCTTTTGAAACTTTCTTTGAAATAATTATCATTGCCTCATATATGTATTAAGTCATTTTCAAGGCTGCTTTTTTATTACCACAAAAATATTATCTGATTTTACCAAAATAATCGTCAGTTTTCATTTAATATGGCTATAATTTGAGTTTGTATTTTTTACAGTATAGGGCTACAATTGTAATTAATTAAACATTTTTATTACATTTTATGAATGTTCTATTCTGACCCCTAATGTAGTGTGTGTGTGTGTGTGTGTGTGTGTGTGTGTGTGTGTGTGTGTGTGTGTGTTTTTAAACTTCCACAATATTTGGAGGAGATGGGGTGGGGAGGCTGTACTGCACAACAATACAGTTCTGCTTAGGGTACCCATTTGGCCAGCGGCGGCACTGTCTTAAAGCATAAATGTTTAGTTGGTGATGCAATAATGGTGAGTTTCATCTTGATAAAAAAAAAAAAAGAACAAGGTAAAGCAGTACAAACACAAGCTCCAAAAATGTCAATTACTAATCTGCCTGTGATATCCTCATAATTACAGCATCACAGATGCAAACTTTGATTGCAATCAGGATGCCACAAGTCAAACTTTACATATGGGTGTGTCTCCTGGCATAATCAAAATTCAGCCGGAAAATAAATTAGTACTATCATGTATCCCAGACTCACCTGACAACAATCATTGCATTTAACAGATGAATAATGTCAGCCTGAATATAAACTCACTTGTAACTTGCTGTAGAGGCAGCGCTCATTCTCGCGACCCTAATGCTTATTCAAGGTGAATGGTAATTTGATTATAATGAGTCATATTTAACTTGAGTCATTTCCCGGTAAGATAAATAAGGATTTCGTTGCCTAATTCAGTCATGTTTATACGCGCGCATACAAAAGAACTGATAAATAATTCACGTAGATGTTTACGCTGTCGTACAGATTAACACATTCCCGTTATGACTAGATGCTTGCTTGAGAAAAAGAAAAAAAACTATTAAAACGGTACTTCCCATGTTTATCTCCACATGAATTAGCCTATCTCAGTATAATTATTACAAAACTAAACATTATGGCATACAGCATAGCCTAACGCATCTACGGCTCGCGCGGGAATCCTTGTCGGCAGACGCGTCACCATTTATCTCTCAACTTAAATGTCTCTCCTCAGGAAAAGAAGAAAACGCCGCTAAAAGTGTCACTGAGTCGTAAATGGCTCTAATATAGACAACACGAGAGCCTTCTGTCAAATGACAGTCTCTTACCTTTCCTTTTCTCCATACTGCGAGTACAGCGTCCTCTCTCTCACGCTCACTCAGTCATTCTGCCGTTACAGGAGTGCAGGGCACGAGCGCTTGCTCCTCAACGGCGCGAATTTTGAATCCCCGCGTTGTATTCGTGTCGTCGTGTTTGTCAGTCAGGCGACGGACGAGCTGTTAGGTGTGTCAGGTGCTGAAACAGAGCGCTGATGGTTATACAAAGAGATGCGCCAGAGCCAGCGGTTCACCGCGAATGAGCGTTAGGTTGGTGAGGTGAGCTCATAGTGTGTGTGATAGTCACTGACTGAGCTGATTTGAATCAGGGCTCCTCCTGCGCGCCCCCCACGGCAATTTTCCTCCCAAAAATATGTTCTGGGCTCGGGTGTCGCGCCTCCGTGCCTTAGGAAACCAAAACTGATCGCAGATTCAACAGATACAAAGGGTCGTTTTATAGATGCTTCATCACTGACACACATCAATATTAATTAACCAGGCGCTGAAAGATTCGTATTTGACATGCATGCTGTCTTACAGCCAAAATAAGGTTTGAGCATGTAAATGTCTTGCTGGAACTGCCATTATTGGCAAGCCTCAGCGGGCAAAATGTAATGCAGAGATGCGATAATTTACAATCCGACTTATCACTACGAGGCATTATACATAAATGCATATAGCCTACATTTTTGGTGCCATAGGCTATATATGTATTTATGTACACCTATGTATATAATTGTATACACCTTATTTTGCTACGCAAATGTAGTGGTTTTCTGTGAATGTGCGAGACTTATTATAGCTGTAAATAATTACAATAATGATAATGAATTAAAACAGTTTGAGGTAGGCGATGCTGCCTGGCATTTTTAAGTACAATCAACTTGGATGTTTAAGTCATTTGAACTTAAATTACATTAAACTGACTTAAAAATGAGAATTGCTAAACTTAATTTGATGAGTTAAAGCAATGTAAAAATATGTTGTCATAACTTACTGATAATATAATTTTTTACAGTGAAGTGACAGCTTTTTGTACCTGATAAAATAACTGGAAACGGATGACATTCTTACATTGAAAACAACAAAAACAGACATTTCTCAGAAAATCTTCTTTTATACAGAAGAAAGAATGTCTAACATTTTTTGAAGACATGAGGTTGAGGAAATTATCTAGTTTGGGTGAAATTCTTTAATCCTAAAGAATAAACAGGTGCTAGATACAAGAGCTAAATATATATAAAGCTAAATCTCTCTCACACAGTGGTGGCTGTCGGAACAGGACTGGACGAGCAGGTTGTGATTGGGTCAGAAAGAACATTTGAGGTAATAAACTAAAGTTGAAAGATTGAATTATAATTATTAATATTAAATCTTAATGATTTAATGTTTTATCCTCACTTAAATGAATCAGGAAAGAACCATAAGGTCTGTTTGCTGTCACATTATGACAAAAGAATACATTTCTCTGGGATGTTTCCTGGGATTTGTGGGATGTCGCAGTGTCCTCGCCCTGGGCATGTCAGCTTTGTGCTCTTAATGGTATGGATACAGTCATGTCACTGGATATTATGATAATACATTACGTGTGAGTTAGACATTATTAGGAGCACAAAACATTACCCATGCAGCACCTCTAGCACTGCCATGTGGTGTCACTTTCCTCCAAGACAAATTTAAAAGGCACACCCTCCCTTTTAGAGACACCGGCTGCGAACACAAGAAGAGATATCATTAGAGCTTAATTCAGAGACAAAATGTCTCGCCTAAAACTGACGTTCTTTTGGCATAGGGATCTATTTGCTGTGTTGCGGTGGCGCTCCTCGACCGTTTCCAAGAACCTTCGCATTGTGCGGTGAGACACTACAAAGCAGCCGGCTCTTCCCACGCGCGGGCATCCGTCCTCATTACCCCAGCACGGGCCTTGCTGCCAGCACTCGCAAAGAAGCCAACCGCCCAGAGACAACGCAAGTACTGCTGCTCCAGCACACTGACAAACAAGAGAGAGAGCGATGCAGGAATACAAGAACAATGGAGGTGAGAGAGACTATATGTGCCCATATTTAAAAGAGCAATAGAGGAGGCCAAGCTCAACTCTTTGTGTATGCAATCGCCATAAACCTACTTAAAAACTAGTGGAAAATGTGTAGGCACTGCTATGGCATGAAGCTACTCTAAGGAAGACTTGGCGTGAATGGTTGATGACATACATGTTATGTATTGTTTTGGAGGTATGCCCATCCTGTCAGTCTTTAACACAAGGGAAACTGAGAGCGGTGGGTGAATACTGAGCAGAATGGTTGCAATACTGTATACAGAACAACTCAACAGCCTTGTGCAGTTTATGACAAAATGAAACCTCCTCTGTCTTGCTAACAAGGGAAATGGTATTGATGACACGCGCAAGCGCACACGCACAGAAAGAGAGAGCAAAAGCTCAAAAATACTTAGTGCCCTTGGTGGTTCTGTTTCACTGAGATAGTCTATGACTCGCCAAACTCCTCCCGAGTCTCCATTACAGGGGGAGAGAAAGTCAGTCTGAACAGATAGCTATGCACAGAAACACCTTTATACACTAACAAAAACACACACATATCTAAATTAAATTAGCTCCAAAAGAAAAAACTAATTTACACAGAATACTTTTCACACTGATGATAACAGCATCACAAACTAAACAAATAAACTGTCTGACCTTGACCCAAAAGCAGAACAAATGTCAACCCCTCACCCTCCTACACTAATCATGTAGAATATATCAACATCTGTTAAAAATTACATCACTGACTATGTATGACATCACCCTCATCTTTTATTAATGTCTAAATGCATTGCACATTTCTATTTAATGACAGATGGAGGCCTTGTCGTTTCATATCGTCAGTCAGGACCAAAATCTTTGACCTCTGCTATGGGTATCAGTGCTCAATAGACTAAAGTTACTAAAGTTACAAACATACAGTATGTCTTTCAATCGGCACTTAAACCATTTCACTGTTTGGGTATCACTCCGCTTGCAGCGACTGTCATGGTGGTCGAGCAAATCCACCATAAGTTTTAAAAATACTACTGTTGTTGTCACGAAATGTAGTTTTATAAGAATGTAGTTTTTTAGATCTCACATATGTGACTCATATATAAACATAGCACCTGTTTTACATTTTGTTTAAAAGCTTTGGCAGGTGCGAGCTCCAGGCAGTCAGTGACCGTTCAGCGCTCATATACAGGTGCTGGTCATATAATTAGAATATCATCAAAAAGTTGATTTATTTCACCAATTCCATTCAAAAAGTGAAACTATATTATATTCATTCATTACACATAGACTGATATATTTCACATTTTTATTTCTTTTAATTTTGATGATTATAACTGACAACTAAGGAAAATCCCAAATTCAGTATATATTGTGAAAAGGTTGAATATTGAAGACACCTGGTGCCACACTCTAATCAGCTAATGAACTCAAAACACCTGCAAATGCCTTTAAATGGTCTCTCAGTCTAGTTCTGTAGGCTACACAATCATGGGGATGACTGCTGACCTGACAATTGTCCAAAAGACAGCCATTGACACCTTGCACAAGGAGGGCAAGACACAAAAGGTCATTGCAAAAGAGGCTGGCTGTTCACAGAGCTCTGTGTCCAAGCACATTAATAGAGAGGCGAAGGGAAGGAAAAGATGTGGTAGAAAAGTGTACAAGTAATAGGGATAACCACACCCTGGAGAGGACTGTGAAACAAAACCCATTCAAAAATGTGGGGGAGATTCACAAAGAGTGGACTGCAGCTGGAGTCAGTGCTTCAAGAACCACTACGCACAGACGTATGCAAGACATGGGTTTCAGCTGTCGCAGTCAAGCCACTCTTGAACAACAGACAGCGTCAGAAGCATCTCGCCTGGGCTAAAGACAGAAAGGACTGGACTGCTACAGAGTGGTCCAAAGTTATATTCTCTGATGAAAGTAAATTTTGCATTTGCTTTGGAAATCAAGGTCCCAGAGTCTGGAGGAAGAGAGGAGAGGCACACACTCCACATCACTTGAGGTCCAGTGTAAAGTTTCCACAGTCAGTGATGGTTTGGGGTGCCATGTCATCTGCTGGTGTTGGTCCACTGTGTTTTCTGAGGTTCAAGGTCAACGCAGCCGTATACCAGGAAGTTTTAGAGCACTTCATGCTTCCTGCTGCTGACCAACTTTATGGAGATGCAGATTTCATTTTCCAACAGGACTTGGCACCTGCACACTGTGCCAAAGCAACCAGTACCTGGTTTAAGGACCATGGTATCCCTGTTCTTAACTGGCCAGCAAACTCGCCTGACCTTAACCCCATAGACAATCTATGGGCTATTGTGAAGAGGAAGATGCGATATGCCAGACCCAACAATGCAGAAGAGCTGATGGCCACTATCAGAGCGACCTGGGCTCTCATAACACCTGAGCAGTGCCACAGACTGATCCCAAACGCCGCATGCTGCAGTAATTCAGGCAAAAGGAGCCCCAGCTAAGTGTTGAGTGCTGTACATGCTCATACTTTTCATGTTCATACTTTTCAGTTGGCCAATTTCAGTTGGTCGGGAATTTGTAGCTGGCTCTTACTGTATGTAGATAGTGGTTAAACATGACATAATTAATTTGGGGTATATCAAACGGGTAATCTTTGGTCTTATTAATCCATTACTTGTTCCAGAGCAAACCGATTGGGTTAAGGGGAAAATTAAGTGTGACAACTTTATATTTAACATTAACTGTTAATCTTAAATCCTGTAGGGCCTACTAGAGCACTATTTTTGTAGCAACTGCATTGTTTGCATGTGTTTATTTTCTTTTATAATGGCTTTTGTTGTTGATTTAAATATTATTGTTCAATAAACATTATTTTATATAAATAATATACCGTATTTGGTATTGAGAAAGGGTCCGTCAGTGATTGGAATTTTGAATTCAGTGACAGCTACATTATTAAACCACTAGATGGCGGCAAAGTCTTTTGAGTGACTGGTAGCGCTGGCTTTGGAAATCTTTTAAAAGGACAAAGATATCAATTTCCTCAGCGGACATTCAAAATGATTTTTTATGATGGATATTATGGTCATCAACCTGAAGAATGAATACTATATCCCAGAACTACTTCCTTCAACCATGGATTCAAAGCACAGTTTAACAGTTGTGACCAAGGTATTATGCGAGAGAGATTAACTAAACGAGTGTATTACCTGTTTTTAAAGACTTTCCATTGTTGTTTGTTGTTTACCTGGTAACCACCAAACCCAGACTCGCCATGTGTGATTGCCAGACAGAGAACTCTGCTGCTGCAAATAATGATGTGCCACTCCAGAAAAGGAGTCCACTAGAGTTCAGTGACGGCATGCTTTACACTGCAAAAACTGGTTTAGATGTAAAACAAGGCTTGTTAGATGCAGCTGACACATCGAGCCATGATGTGAAACCCATTCCCCATGAAGCAAATAACTCTATGCACTGTTTCTTGAGCTAATCTGAAGGCCACACCCGCCGGTCAAGTTTTAGGGGAGGTCTGTAGCTACTGACTCTGCAAAAGTAGTTGGCGACTTCTTTTAGCGCACTGTGCGCCTCAGCATGTGCTGACCCCGCTTTCATCCCAAAGGTGTTCTATTGGGTTGATGGCCTACCACTTTGTGTCTGATGGACCTTGCTGTTGTTCCCAGGAGGTGTCTTCCCCAAACTGTTCCCACAAAGTTGGGAGCATTTGTTATAATACCACTAACAGTTGACCGTGGAATATTTAGTGGTGAGTCAGGCAAATTCCTGGTAACACAAATGGACTCGCCCATCGGATTGCCAGACAGAGTGCTCCAGAAAAGGAGTCCACTAGAGTTCAGTGACGGCATGCTTTACACTGCAAATGGTGATGTAAGGCTTGGATGCAGCTGCTCGGCCATGGAAACCCATTCCATGAAGCTCTCTATGCACTGTTCTTGAGCTATGTTTGTAGCTACTGAGCAGTCTGCATGACTTGATTTTATACACCTGTGGCCATGGATAATGTTGATTGTGAACACCTGGAATTGCAATGATCCTATACTTTTGAATTCTATCTTTCACAAATATCTGCATATATATATATATATATAATAATGATCCTATATATATATATATATATATATATATATATATATATATATATATATATACATATATACTCTCTGAGATGGTCTGAATTAAAAAAATTAATTACAAACTGTTAAGACTTCAGACACATAGAAAACAAAGTCCTCACATGCCTATGTGAAATGGAAAATGTTTGTGCAGCATGCATGAGCAACAGAGCGCCACTGAACATTCAAACAAACAGCCAATCAGACATGCACATTGCCAGCTTTTGTTTTTATCTGTTCATCAAGACATAAATACATTGTTTTTTTCTTTGCATCTAAGCAACAGGATTTCTTGTCAAATGTCAATATAATGTCTTATATGTCAACCGCCACCAAGGGCGGTAGATGAGCAAAATTACCTCCCGCTGCACAAGAAGTACCAGCATTTGGCTGATGATGGGTTTATACCCTGCTTCAGTCTGTCCTCAACATATGAACTGCAGAACAAGTTTGTCCTCAAGTTGTGCAGAAAAGTCACAGGCTGATCTAATGCGGCGTGGGCAGAATCTCCCTGAGCTCAAACGCAGAGAGTGGAACCAGAACATTAAGCACTCTAATGAGCCGCTCAGGTGTTCCGAGCTGACCAGAATGCTGAGGAAGATCAGCCTTCGCTCTACATACGACACTGTCTCTCTAATAACATGCTGTCTGTCCAAGCCTGAAACTTAGAAACCAAGGGGATGACAAACCATCTTTGACCTCATGCGAGAACTGTGATAATGGTCATCAGTTACTTAAATATTTCACTATGATGCTGTATTGGCTATTCACAAACAGACTCCCATTGAGTCTATTTTGTTCAAGTCATTTGTTCAAGTCACATACAGTGTGTGTTCTAATTAGATAAGTTTGAGCAGGTGCATAGCTGGTTTAGGTCAATGGTTAATCAAACCTAAGGGTATGGCATCCAGGTTCACACTGCTAAAGCCGCTAGTTAAATAACTCTAGGATTTGCTAGCCCAGATACACATAAGTCAAGCCACTAGAAGTTAAGCCATTCTGCAAAGCAGGCCCAGTCACACATAAATAGCAAACATGCGGTTCTCATGGCTCTCTGGAGCAGCAACAGTAAATATGTCTTGGCGATAGATCTGCTTGTTTTGGGGGGCTATAGTGTCCTATTGTAAGCCTTTCTGTCAACTCTGTGCGAAGATTATGAATGTCTATTAATGCAGTAGCATGCTTTACATACATGCATGTGTATTGGCTTGTATTGTGCCATTCTTCTTGTTCCTGATTTGTTGGGGGATTTATGTATGTCTACTTATGCAACAGCAGCATCTCTTACATGCTCACAGCAGCATGTCTGTGTACCTATTGGCAGTAGCAAGTCCACACATGCTTTACAGCAACAGCAGCAATAATCAACAGCAGCAGCATAGCAGATCAAATACATTAACATTGCCATAACATGCTAAAACTATTTAGAGAGTTGTCATGATTGAAATGTGTCTATAAATAGTGTAGTGTTCTGATTATAAACTGAGCGTGGATAACCCCTAGATAACTGAGCGTGGTGTATTTCTCCATTACTGCAATGGCATAACGCTAATGGCTGCTACAGACGATTTTGGCAACCCTATAAGAGCATTACAAATCACACTGTAGAAAAATGGATCTAATAAACTTGTGTACGACATGTATGTAGACTGTACGATGATGAGACCTATTGAATCGTAGGCTACGACACAAGTTACTATAGAAGAATAAAACGTCAGCATGCGATAGTGGTAAACAAATGAAGCAAGATGAACCGCACTTTGGCAATTGAGGTTTCTTTATGTGCGCTGAAAAAAAAGAGGGGGAAGCGAAAGAGGAGAATATGGACACGGTCATGGCTAGGGAAAAGAGGCCAACTTGGCATGCCAATTTTGCAAATGGAGCTTGAGTTAAGTAGTTTTAAGTTTTAGCGTCATATGTCGTGTTGATCAATACACCATTTCATGTTTCATTTTTATTGGCTAGTCAGTATATGTAGGTCGTAGCAGCAAACACACTGCTAAATTTCTGACACTGTGACAATGGGCATCTTTAAAACTCTCTCACTGTATGACGTAGGACCACCGTTTAGGAGCCACGACCACAGAAATTGCCACTATTGGTCTTCTTTCGTCTGGGACAGTCCAAAATCGTACAAAGTGTACCAGGCTTAATGCTAGTAGTGTCTCAAAATTGACCGTTCCCAGTTTAAAAAGGTAATTCACCCAAAAAATTCTGTTATCATATACCCTATGTCATTCCAAAAGGAAGAAAGTCATTCAGGTTTGGAACAACTGAACTATCCATTAAAGGGGTGGTAAAACACGATTTCACTTTTCTAACTTTAGAAAAGCTAGTGTGTAATGTTGCTGTTTGAGCATAAACAACATCTGCAAAGTTACAGCGTTCAAAGTTTAAAGCAAAGGGAGATATTTGCTTTTAAAGAAATCAATTTCTAAGGACTACAGCAAACGGCCGGTAGGGACTACAGACATTCCTCCAGGGTTGCTGACATCACCAACCTCAATATTTACATAAACCCCTCCTCCGAGAATATTAAATAAGGGGGGCGAGGCTATTTTTTATTGCTGTGGAGAAGAGTTGTTGTGGTACAGTTAGTAGGCTGGAGTGTTGTTGCCGCAATGCTGACGAAACGCTGTTATTTTCATCCGGATTGCAGGTCCACTTTGTTCATCCTTCCTAGGGAATTGTTAATTGTACGTTGTAGCAAGGAAGCAAACAAATGACAATGCTGTTTGGCTCTGCAAACCAGTTTGTTAAATGCTCATTCATACTTAACGTTATCCGACAAACACCTAATGTTACAAACTTTTTTTAAATCTCAACAGCGAACTTGGAATTAGTATAAATTATTCTTTGATTAGAGCTTTTATGTATTGTTTATCTACAGGCATGCTAAACATGGTTCTGTGTTTGATTTGGCCAGTGTTGGTTTTGGGTTAATAGCTCTTGCAACAGATATTTGCCTATAATCGTTAGAATCATCATTGTTTCTAATACTAACAAAGCACAGACTACCGGTAAAGGTAAGGGCGGTGACATTTCCGTAAAATGTGCACTAGGTGGTTAGCGAATCACAACACTGGGCCAGCTAACCAATTTGAGCCCATTGCGTATTTTTGAGGGACCGGCTTCATAGAACCCGGAAACCATCAGACCGTTTTTACAAAGAAGGACAGAGCAGTGTAGGATAAAGGTAAAATATATGAAAAATAATGCAATTTTTTAAAAACGAAGCATGAACACGTTACAGTGCACCCCACAAACACAATCAAGCCTTCGAAAGAATGTGTTTTACCACCCCTTTAAAGCAAAGTGAACCAGACTATACCCATTTAAATGGAATAATGTGATACCGTCTGTCTACACTATACAGCATCAGCAGTCTGTGTAAAACAAATCTCAGCACAAAGTTCATTATTCGTTTGTACAAAGAAGATATATCTTATCTTTTGCCAGTTTTGGCTTTGATGAGAGGATTATCACACTAATAAAGGTTGAGCCTGGCTGTCCTTCTCTTCTCTGTCTGTGTCACTCCGCACACACTGCGTCTCTCCACAGGGACGGCGAGCTTTCTCCTCATGCTTCTGATCCTGGCAGTGGGCCTATTGTGTGGCAGCATCCTCTCGTCTCCACTCATCTCGTATGAGTCTCAAACACATTCACATTCCAGGAGTAGTCTCTGTCAAAATGGCATCAATGGTTATACTGCAGAGAACGGCCTTTGAAAGCACCTCAGCCCCTATTACCTCCCATAATCGAAAGAGACGAGAAAGAGGCAGAGGAAAGAAAAAAGAGAGCGAGGGAAAGTCACCGTGGTGTCAGCAACTGGTTTGTTAAAGTGTCTTTCCCCCAAAGGTGCACCAGTCTCTGTTTAAATTCACATTATCTGCCTCGAGTCTTTTCTTTTACTGTGAAGCACATTCTTTTCGTTTCATTTCTTCCTTCGAAGGATTCGTTTGTTTCTGCTTGGCCCATTTATGTGGAGTAATTTCTCCTTTTTGCCCTCCTCTCCTATGTCAAAGCTCCCATGCTGAGAACCACTCCCCTATAAAAAAAAAAATGGCACCAGAAAACCTAATTTTTTTCCTAAATGGAATCTTTCCACACTGCTGGGCGTCAGATAAACAGATCCAATTTGGCCTCTTGCTGGTCGTCCCATAATGAAGTCAAAATGCAATTATCAGTAATGTTTTAGAAAAGAGCAGATATAGAGAAACGGAGTGCTGTGCACATACAAACCACACACACACACACACACACACACACACACACACACATGCTCTGGTATTCAGTACTGAGATGCCTAGAACTGATGATATAAACAAATAGAAGGGAACACAATAGACCGATAGCTTGTGTTCCACAGGAGACATTTTTAAAGCAACATCATATAGTTTTTCATTCAGAGCAGCAAGATTTGCAGTGTGTAACAGTTCTTTGTGATGACAGTGAGCAGAAAGCAATTACGCCAGCGTTGTTTGAGTAAACCACGGCCTGAACCGAATTTGCAAGCTGCCAGGTGCTGTAGACTTTTGCAAGCCTTTGTGCCATCCAAGCTAATAAAATGCTGTTATTATTCTCTATGCACCCATTTTTATTTTATTTTTTTGCTGAATGCAAATAGATCTCTCATTCTTGTTTTTTTTTAAACAATTAAACTGCTTTGTGCACGGGTCCAAAGCAGCAATGAAAGCTCAATAATTTTCTAAATTATACGCACTTGGGAAAGCTTGAGGTTGCGAGGGCTTATGAATTTTATTATGTGCAACAAAGCAGAGTATTGTGCAGAAAACCTTGAATATGAAGGGGAAGTTCAACCAAAAATTTAAATCCTTATATCAACATATGAACGTTTTGTGTGTGTGTGTGTGTGTGTGTGTGTGTGTGTGTGTGTGTGTGTGTGTGTGTGTGTGTGTGTGTGTGTGTGTGTGTGTGTACATATACATACTAAAAAACAATAATGGATCCCACTGACTTTGACTGTATGGACTTTCATTGTATGGACAAAGAAACAGTTCAAGCATTCTTCAAAATATCTCAAAATACAGGCTAATTGGAAAAAACATGCCTCTACCTACATTTTTGCAAAAACATAAAAACATACCTATACATAATTAGCTGCAGTTTCAAGCTAAAAAAAGAACACTAGGGTCAGTAAATCACCAAGAAGATCTATTCCTTTTCAGATTAATTATAATGAATAATTATGGATTAATAAATGCTTATTGTTGTTTGGTTCCTTTCACAGTGTTTAAGACCTCAAAACACTTTTACCATAGTGCATGATTTGTAAATTAATATTTTGATGTTTGCATCACAAAACCAGCTCCATTTGGCTCCAATAGTAAACTTCCTCGGTAGCTCACCTGAGGATATATATTCTTTAGAGTTCTGCAGAAGAAAGTACAGTCATACAGGTTTAGAACGACATGATCCTTTTAATATACACCACAGAGAGATATCAGCCAATATAATTGCCATCCCTAGCTTTTAAAAAGAATTATACAAGGAAATAACTGCATTAATTATTTTTTAAAACTATGCTTGGGTAATAACCTACATCCTTCAACTACATCTTCAAAACCTTACGTGCACACTCAGACGTCATTAAAGACGGCAGAGACATGTCTACCGGAGCAGTGCTGTTACATTTTGGAACTCTAATTGAAGGTGCTGTACATTCCACTCTGTTCGTCCTCAGGGAGTGTGTCAGAGAACATTGAGTCAAAGAGCCACTTTCTATTTCTTCTATGTTGTACGCCCCTGGAGCCCTCACTCCCAGTCCAGATTTCTGCTCATAAATGGATGTCCCCGCTCATTAAATTTCACTTAGCTGTGAAGCACAGGCCTGGACGCCAGCACCAAGTCGTGCCGTCCCCTCTGAAAAAGGAGGGGACTGAGAGGGACCAGCGGGACTGTGCTTCCCCAAGCACTCTGCCAGGCTGCCTTTACGTCTCCTGACTTATTAAAGAAGAGAGAAAAACACTGAATGAGACTGAATGCTGGACAAAGAAACAGGCCAACAAAAAAGCCCCAGAGATGGAAACATGTACATAAGTGAGCAGACCACTGAGATTTCAGTACTGTAGGTGTGTGTAGTGGAGGAGATTATAGAGCAGGTGGTGCCCTCTGTACAAAGGGCCACAATGGAGACAAGATACTGTAAAGTTAAACACACTGTAAAGGACCGTTCTCTAAAGGCAAGACAATGGCAAGAGAGGTAGCAGAAAAAAGCATCCTGAACTACACTTGGATCTGCTCTTTGGATACCAGCATCAGTTTGGACTAAGAATTGCAGTAGTCAATAATTACGCAAAAAAAAAACAGATGCACTGCAGGCCTATTTCCATCCTCGTTTTTCAGGGCACAGTCATTTTGGAGTATATTTGAATAGAAAAGAGACATTCTGAATAATCCATAGTACTTGAAGAGAAGGAAAAAAAGATCTGACCAACACCATCTAAAAAAAAAAAGTGTACTTTTTCATCTGGACTGACAAGCTGCTTTGGGACAAAAGTAAGTGTACCGTACTTCAAAAAGTAGGTTGATTTGTAAAAAAATTTTTTTTTTTTTTTTTTTTTGTACTTCCGTCTATTCTCCAAATCACTTGTGTACTTATGTTACCAGTATGCATGTCCAAATCACTTATGATGCAGACGAAACCAACCCAGCATGTCACGTCACGGCAATTCGTACGTATTTTATGAGGTGGCTAATTCATACACATTTGTACGACCTCCCTCGTATGTATTTGTATGATTTTTGCTAATCTGTACATAATTGACGGGTTGGTCAAATACGTAGGAATTCATACGAGTGAGGTCATACGAATTTGTACGCATTAGCCACCTCATACAAATACGCACGAATCGGTCGTGAGATAGCGAGTGTAACGTACTGCTCTGAGACACAAAGGCTGAGAATCCAAACGCATCTTTATTAAACGATTATCCACAATCGTAGTCAAAAAACTAGCACAAGGTCATACACATGTAAGCAGTCCAAACAGGCAAACAAGACAGGAGAGACAGGCAAAAAGGTAATCCACGGAACAGGCAAGTAATCCAATACCAAGAGACAAGAAACCAGGGAAACCGCTCAGAAATGCAGTTATACAACAAACAAGACTTTTCAGTGAAAGACAGAGTGAACATGGTTTATATAGGCTGAGGTAATGAGGTAAATGAGACACAGGTGTAAACAATGAGTGCTGATGAGTCCGGGCAAAGGATGATGGGTAATGTAGTCTTTGATGGAGTGACAGGCCGGGGATGGAGTGCCCTCTAGTGGTAATCAGGGGCACTCTCACTGGTGAATTGTGACAGCGAGATAGACGAAACCCAAACATGTAAACTCCAGACAGAAAAGCCTCCTGGCTCAAACACTATGATCTATTGATTTAGATGATGCTAATTCTCTGAATACATTGATGCAGCAAGATATGATAAACAAGTCAACTTCCTAAAGCTCAATTAAGACACATTCTCATTACTGACACTAAATGAAAAGAGAAACAGCAAAGTATAAGCTGATATGAGTTGAATATTAAATTATAGGTTATTTTTCATGTTACCATTTAGACTTCCACAATACATTTTGAAAACCCAATCAAAGTAGAAAAAAAGTAGAGACTCTTTTATTTTATATTGCATCTTTATTTTGCACATAGATAAGTGGTAAGGTATAAAAATAATAAATACAAATTCATAAAGATCCAATGCCACAAAATAAAATGTTTTTATCATTTTCAAGGCATATTTTAAGTAGGCCTAATCTATGTGCAAAATAAAGATGCAGTATAAAATAAAAGAGGCTCTACTTTTCTAGTTCAATTTTAAATTGTAATAATATTTCACAATGTATTTTTGACCAAATAACTGCAGCATTTGTGAGCATAAGATGCTCAAAAGCATAAACAAATCTTACTGATCCCAAACTTTTTAACAGTAGTGTATATTTTGTAATTTATATATATATATAAAAACAAAGTAACATGAATTGTAATTATTTTGCCATTTATAATGCTTATTAGTTTTTTCAGTTCACATATATTTTCATGCATATTTTTCATGTATTTATATAATCTATTATACATGCTTCTGCATTCCTTTTAGCAATATCAGTTATAGCAAAATCAATTATTTTATCATAATTGTATTTATAAGATACTGAATATAAAACTAATATGTTGAGTGTTGTAAAAAAAAAATAATAATAATAATAATAACAATAACAATAATAATAATAATATATATATATATATATATATATATATATATATATATATATATATATATATATATATATATATATATATATATATATATATATGTTGCCTGGTCTGATGAGTCTCGATTTCTGTTGAGACATTCAGATGGTAGAGTCAGAATTTGGTGTAAACAGAATGAGAACATGGATCCATCATGCCTTGTTACCACTGTGCAGGCTGGTGGTGGTGGTGTAATGGTGTGGGGGATGTTTTCTTGGCACACTTTAGGCCCTTTAGTGCCAATTGGGCATTGTTTAAATGCCACGGCCTACCTGAGCATTGTTTCTGACCATGTACATCCCTTTATGACCACCATGTACCCATTCTCTGATGGCTACTCCCAGCAGGATAATGCACCATGTCACAAAGCTCGAATCATTTCAAATTGGTTTCTTGAACATGACAATGAGTTCACTGTACTAAAATGGCCCCCACAGTCACCAGATCTCAACCCAATAGAGCATCTTTGGGATGTGGTGGAACGGGAGCTTCATGCCCTGGATGTGCATCCCACAAATCTCCATCAACTGCAAGATGCTATCCTATCAATATGGGCCAACATTTCTAAAGAATGCTTTCAGCACCTTGTTGAATCAATGCCACGTAGAATTAAGGTTCTGAAGTTCTGAAGGCGAAAGGGGGTCAAACACAGTATTAGTATGGTGTTCCTAATAATCCTTTAGGTGAGTGTATATATATATATATATATATATATATATATATATTATATATATAAAAGATCCAATTACTTTTAATCATAGCATTTAATTAAAAAGACTACTAAATAACAGTTAACAATCCAAAATGTTCCTCGTCAGCCCTTTACGCATCAGGAGAGGCAGCACCTATGGGTAAAACTGGGTACCAACCGTCCCTATGTGACATGAAAAAAAGGCTGTAGGTCATTAGTCTGATGTAATCTAATGCCTCCTATTGAGACTCTGCACTTAATTAGACCATTAATTGGACAGAGAGTCACATCACCTTTCCCAGTTAAAAAGGAAAATAACAAACAAACAAACAAAAAAAAAACGCTGATAGCGTTCCTTTGACTTCACCCTAATTAATTACCGTGGCACCTGGGGAACACGAGAACAACATTGCAGACCCGCAGTCATATCTCCCTCCTTGTTAAGGTTATGCATTACTGAATATGAAGTCATATGTCATGTGGTGATATTTCTTTATGAGACGAACTTGGAATAACATGCATTTTGAGAAGTGCTGTACAAACAAAATTTAAAAATTTTATGTAATGGCATAAATCAGAGGTGCTTGTGAAGATCTACCAGCCTGCAGAATTTAGTTACATCCCTGTGGCTGAACATGAGCAGGGCTTTCCTATTCATTCTCCATGCACAGGGAACTGTGGTATTGGCAATGTGAGAGCATCAAAAAGTTGTGAAATGCTAAACTTGATGCAAATGAGAGGCAAAAACCCTGAACAACAGCCAATCTCTGTGAGCTGAAGGCAAGCCAAGGTTGTGACACTGACAAAAAACAGTCGACAGCGCTGGAGTTTTGCTATATTTATATAGATAGTAATACATTTAATTCAAAGAAATACTGTATATTCAAGTATTAAAAATAAGAAATAAAGTTAGCATTAAAAGTGATCAGAGGCGGATACACCAAACGGACCCTTTTCAGTGGTTCTCAGAGACTGAAGTCATCATGGTTAGGGTTAGGAAACTACAACAAATATCATTTTTCAGTTCCCATTCTCTTTAAATAGCAAAAGAAGAAAAAAAAAAACATCAATGATAGCGTTTGACTTTACAAGAGTGGAAAAACGAGAGATTAATTCTGTGGACTCGTACTGCAATATACCTGCCTGTAATTTTCAAATGAACTCAAGGACCTCGATAAGCCCCCAACCTCGACATCAGGTGTGTTTGGTCGAGTTGCAACTAAACTCTGCAGGAAATTAGATCTCCAAGAGTGAGATCGAGCATCCAAGGTAAATGGAAAATCACAGGCCTGCTTCAGTAATGGACGGTAATGTAGTCACAAGCTACATAGTGTCACAGTGATCCTAATTCTGTTGGTACACACCCTGCAAACTACAGAGGCCCAGCTCAGATCTGTGAAACAATCAGGAGAAGCACAGTGAAGAGAATCTGATTAGCCCCACTCGAGAGTCCAGTCCAGCTCCACCATTATCCCATTACTGCAGTGTGTCCTCTCTCTGCTGCAATTAAGACAAACCTTCAGAGACATGAGAGCTCCATCTCTTTACGGCAAATGCCATCCATCAAACATTAAGCTTCATATCAAGGGAGAGAGCGGTTGAGGCTCTTTATCGGTATGTCCATTCGTTCCAGAGCCGGTATGAAATCACGCCCGCAAAGCTCTGAGCATCTGCAGCAAAATCAGCTGGGCCGATATGTCCTCCGGGGCTCTATATGGGAGGTCGAGAGGTTGGACTGATGAGATAGGATCTGATGTGTCCTTGCCAGCTGTGGAAGTTTAATTAAAACCTGCAGACATGCCAACGTGGGAAGTGCGAGTGTGCAACGAGAGACAAAGCGGGAGTGTGAGAGGTTGTTGTCCAAAACAAGCATATAAAGATGAGGATGGCTTCGATGGGCGCTGTGCTTGGCTAGGGACGTCATGGATATTGCGGGAAACGGGGCATGAAGGAACAATGATTTAAAGCACTTCTAGCTAGTGGATGAGTGGGAGATGTTAATGCAGGTTGTGAAGGGTCTTGTTAGTGGGTAACAAGACATGGCACTAATGTCACTCCTCAATGAGACAAGAGTTGGAGGGTAGAGGCTCTCGAATTCAAGCGTGATATATGGAGGCTGGATCTGACTGTCAGACTCAATTTTTTTTCCATCTGCATGAACTAAAGCTCAGCAAATATCTAACTAACTAAATTGCTCAGATCAGAGAGACACTTTTTCCAAAGTGTCATGAGTAGCCTAACTGGTTTTATGCTCTTTAGTCTTAGATTTGGATTTAGTGTGTTGATAATCAGTCCCAATTAGTTTTGTTTCTAAACTAAAGCCTGGTATTTTGGCGAAGAGGGGGACTTTTGCCTATTTTGTACTCAAAAAATTGGGAAAAATGACAAAAAGTTACTGAGGACAAAAGAGTGGGAAAGGGTTCAGGACCAGTGCAGGCTAGATTTGAACCAGGGTTATTGCAGTTAACTAAAACTAAACTTAAATCTAAAACCATAAAAGCCATTGTCGTTATTTTAAGTAGAATAAACTTTAACTGAAATATAAATAAACTATGTAAAAAAATAAAAATATATTTTAACTAGCTTAAGGCAACATTTTCATTTAGTTTAGTACTAAATAACTAAAACTTTTTTTTTTTTTTTACATATTTAAAAATAATTAAAAACAAAATTACTAAAACTTTAACTGAAATTAAAATGAAATGGAAAAAATAAAAAGTAATATTAATAAAAACTGACACTGGCTTGAACCCATATTACCCACATGAGAACCATAGCTCAATGTATCAGGAGCATGTGCGCAAGCTGCCACACCACGGCTCCAACTTCACTATTGATTTTAATGGTGTGTTCACACCAAACACGAATTTGCATGAGTAGATTGCATACAAAGCAAAGCAAGACGTTGTCGCGTAAGCCAATCAGTGAAGAGCTTATTGACACGGGTTATTAAACTGGGCACCTTTCATCCTCACATAGCACTGGAAGCGGCTGTCATAAAAACAAGTTATTCCGCGAGTTAACTAGAGCAAGTAACGCGATGCGAACCATTAGAAAGAAAACTACAGAAAAACTATCTTCAGAGTGATAGCTTTACTTCTGAACAAGGTATTAAGCTGGAAATAAATAGTTCCAGTGACTTTCTAACACCTACTTATGAGTAAAATCCTTCCGTACCTGGAAATATTTCTCAGTTGTTGTCATACACAAAAAGATTTTGACGGGGGAAACTAGGGAATATGACTTTTTGCACAAACAAAACATACTTACCTGTGTTGTTGTTGTCACTGTCATTCTAAAGCAGTGACACCTTCCTACTCTGTCTTCCTTTCAGGGTGGATGAGGGGAGAGAAGAATGGCAGAGATTTTATTTAGGAGGCAAATGGTGCATTTGGAAAACAGCAGGAAACATAAATTGCGACATTCAAAAAGAAGAAGAAACGAGACAAAAGTAGCTTTTGAGATAAAAATTGAAGAACTGGAGGAAGAGAATGTACAAAGAGGGAAGCAGACAAGAAAACAAGCTAGACTGGATGCGGCAGAGCATACACACTTGCTTACTTGTGAAAGGCTAAAGCAAACATCTAGAAATAAATACCCACTCTAATGAGAGAGGTGACCTATCGATTGTCTGGAAGGGAGGTGAGAGGGCTGACAGAGAGCTGGGAAGAGGATGATAGAAGCTTCTGTGAGACAGATTGAGGAAAGAGACTGTGGAACCATAACAAAGACCTGATCCTGTCCAAATGAGAGCAGTCAGAAATAATCCCAAAGAGAGAGTCTCTGATTTATGATCTGACAATATCCGCCTGGAACGCTTCTCTCTCAAACACTGTGCCCCAGTCACCATTTACAGGCAACCCAGACAGAAAAAGACACTGCAGAGAAGAAAAAGACAGCGAGTGCTCATTAATTACCTGCAACAGCAGGGTAAATGGTAAGTGGAGGAAAAGGATTAAATACTATATTCCGAGTGAACATTTTCACTAACACTGACCAGGCTTGTTTCACAGATATCCATAGCTAATTGCCGACCTTTCCTTTTATATCACTCGTCTAAATCATGCAGCTTCATGTAACCGAGGTAAACCAAGGAGAGAGAGCAGAGGACAGACAGTGAGCAGAAAAGATAGAAACAATAGACACTGGCAATGTTGGTATGCCACTCCCTTTGTGAATGCTTAGTCTTGTTCTGTACACATTTGCTACGTTACAATCATAGGTAGTGACAACAAATGTATAAATTTATGTGGTATGTACAGAAGCAAACAGTAGGTTTGTTGATTCTGGTTTAAAAAAAAAAAAATGCTTTAGTTTAGGGTCCAATTCTCATTATGAACTAGTTGCTTATTAGCATACATATTAATAGGATATTGGCTGTTTATTTGTAATTATAAAGAACATAATAATGCCTTATTCTGCATGACCTTAAGATCCTTAATCCTACCCAATACCTAAACTTAAACTACCTTACTAACTATTAATAAGCAGTAATTAGGAGTTTACTGAGGCAAAAGTCATAGTTAATAGTGAGAATTGGACCCTACTCTAAAGTGTGACCAAAAATGATGCAAAAATTAAAAATGACAAAACGATTAAATCTACAAAAAGAAAAAACTGACATTATAATTATAAAACAGCAAATATTTAAAAAGATGAAAAGAATGATAATTCAGTCCTACATCGTCACTCAACACTGCAGCGTGCAGCGAGATTGCTTTCATATTGAAAGTTATTGCAGTTATTGGCATTTTTATCTGTAGGTATATATGATTTAATATTGCATTTGCTGAGAGCTGGGAATCATTTTCTAGTTTAACTAGTGGCTGAGGCAGTTTCAGAAATGCTCACTGGATTTTTCAAGAAAGACTGTATGTGACTTCACACAGTCAGAGATCAAAATCTACAAAAGTCATTGTATTTCATTTCAAAGTATTCTTCTGAATATCAAAGGACATATTTCCTTTCTTTATCATCTTATAAACTTTGATGCTTTTACCACATACAACATGACAGCCACTTCAAAACTCATCCCTACATGGTCAAAACATGAAAAGCCAATGGGACCTATTCCAAATAACAAGCAGCACAGCTATTTCTGAAGAATAGTTTATGTGCCAACAACACCACAACAGCACCGTCAAAGAGTGAAATAATTCATTTGCTGAGGTTTAAGTGGGGCTTTACCACAGGGATCCCTCACTCACTTGTTTTTCTTGTTCCTGGGCATCTGAGTGGAGAAGTGTGACATGGGTGAAGCTGAATGGTCTGACAGCACCGTGTGCTGTCTGCTAAATTTAATCGTCTGTGTGTTTGGACTTTTAAAGTTTTTACTTTTCAGAAGAGTGAAAAAAAAAAGAAAAAGAAAAAGCTCTACTCTTATGAGTAACATCTTAGACAAAATGCCTGCGATTTTACTGCAATGTAATGTAAAGGCTAAATGTGCTGGGTTGTTGACGTGACATGGCGTGACAAGTTTAATTACTGTAGTTGAAGGACCCTATTCATGTCATGTTACTGAAGCCCTCTGTGAAGCCCATGGTAAGTTTTTGTCTCAGAATTGTTCAAATGTTTAACTTTTTTGGAACCCCTATAAAAGTATTAATTTCTGCTGTCCTTTGGTGTGACACCCCTATATGCTTAATTATTGCTGTCACACCATAGGACACATTTCAGTAAAAATGTTCTAAAAACAAATAAAGAATTGACAAAGTTAGTAATCCCTTATATGTTCTCAAACATCAGACTTCACACTACATAACAATATGTATTTTCTTCACAAAAAATAATTTGTCAACTACCCATCTATATATTGTACTGTATACATGTATTAACTATTTATTCTATTTTGGAGGTGAGAAGATAAAAAGTTATACTTAATGAATATGCAATGAGGCAAATTTACATAAACAAAGAAAACACATACATAGAAAAAAAAAGGGGGTTAAAAGGTGAAAAAAGTTTGTGCTTTGTGATTAAAACCATTTGCATATATTGTCTGATTGTATGTATTTGTTGGCCTTTATTGAAGGTGAGAAGATAATGTTATATTAAAACAACAATTTAATACATATACAATGGAGCAAATTATACATGTTAAATCAGGTCAAAAACTAAATTGCCTCCAGAGACTTTTGTGTACGAGGCAAGACTTAATCATACATGTAATTTAACTACAGGCTTTATTTAATGTGCCTATATTTCTAATGTGGTGAACAGCCTCAGTAATAGTTCACCTTCATATCTGTGTTTAGCATCTTTGATTAAGCCGTATGCTAGCTGACTGTATAGCACTGCAGCTAAATGCTTCCCTCATGAGTTTCCGTGAACTACTTGATGCTTAAAGCCTCAAGATCAAAGAAAGTGAGATTATTTGATGGTGTTGCTACTGTGACAGTGCTGCCCGCTCTAGGTTTATGTGAAGGGAATGTGGTGGCTTACAGAGCAGTGTGGGAATTGTCAATTGGCCCTTGAAGAGCTTTGCGCAAGATAAACTAGCATGTCAGAGGATGGCGATTAGGGGGTTTGAGCTCTCACACTAAGAAACAGAGTAGTGAACATTTTCAAAACGGCCTTTGGATCACTCTGATATCCTTTTTAATGATTATCTTTTTATGCCATTATTATGAATTTTTAATATTATGTTCCATTTCGTCTTTTGCTATAATTCCTTTGTGATTTGAATTGCTTTTATACAAAAAACCAATCTATTAAATTAAATATATATAAAATCTATTTTATTTACATAATCATAATTTATTTCATGAACAAACCTTTTTGGTAATCTTTTGTGTTTCAAGCACATTCTTCTCCCTTTTAAATAAATGCAAATTGGCAAAGCCTTGTACAGAAATACATTTTTCACAAATCTTGCTTGCAAAATTAAAATAAAATAAATTCAAACTGTCAATGAATAAGAACAAAAGCCAAATACAATATTTGAAAAAAAATCATGTCATGCCATGACAATAACGAATACTCCTTGAAATACAGAAGAACGTGGTGGATCTATGCCTTTTGACACTTTCGGGAGTGTAAAGTGTATGGCCCCACATCCAAGTTAATGATTGAGGGTCCTAATGGGATGGTGTAGGGTTCTATCTTGTAATATCTGACACCCAAACACCCATTTATTCACCCTGACGGTTGCACCCGCATTGAAAGCCATATCATTCCTTTCAGTTCATTGACCTCCTCGTGCTCCTATTCTTTCCCCTCTTCTATCCCACTCCCTCATCACAGACAGGCATTGTGAGGACGTGCCCGGCAATTAAAGCCAGCCTGGCGCCAGGGCTAATGAGATTCCAGAGCCACACTCCCTCTCCCAAACACCTCGCCAAGGTTATCGGCTAGCAAGCTCGCCCCACACGCCGCTCCCAGTGGACCCCGGCAGAGAAGCTCTCTACTGAGGCAGAGCTACAGAAAGAGCCAAGATAATGTTAACTCCTGAAATTCATTTGCTCTGGGAGGGAAAGCGAGAGAGAGAGAGAGAGAGATGAGGGAAAGGAAGGGGAAGAGAAAGGGAATGAGAGAGCGAAAGCGAGAGACCGAGCTGCCTCATTAGTGTTTCAGTCACAGCATCACTTTCTGCTCACGCCAGGCTTACATACTGAGGAGAAAAGCTGCGGTGGAAAATCACCTCACCTCTGACAAGTGCTGTTCACCAGACAGACACAGAACAATAACGGTGTCTTACAGCGAGGCCTCCACCTCTCTCTGTCTCGCACTCTCTCTCTCCCCTTCTTCTCATCCCGCATGCTGTTCTCTCTTTTATCAATAATGGATATGGTTTGAGAAGCTGTAGATCAGTGTTATTTTTGTATCATTGTGATACTATTATAGTTTTATTAATAATTTCAATAGTTTTTGTTTATATTTCCTGTTTTTATTTTATAGTTTTGGTCATTTTTATTAGTTTTGTTAAACTAAATAAAACATGAGAACTAGCTAAAATTAAATAAAATAAAATGCTTAAGGTTTGTTTCTATATATATATATATATATATATATATATATATATATATATATATATATATATATATATATATATTATTATTATTATTTCAGTTAAATTAAAACGTTAACAATACATTTTTACGTCACATTATAATTAATTAAAAAGTATCTATAATGGATTTCTGCACCAAAACTTCTCAGGGTTATGTACATAACCTCATGCAGTTCCCTTAGAAATGGAACAAGGCGCTGCATCATGGTGTTGACTCTATGGGAACGCCTTCAGAGTGAGCCGGTGTCTGAGTCACATTGAGTACACGCAAAACCACTGGCCAAGAACCTGGGGTTGAGCCCGCATCCACACTATAAAACCTGGAGAATGTGTTCGGGGAGGACCAGCCTGTCACAGCACAAAGATCCCTCAAAGATGCTCCTCTTGTAGAGCCTTGTAGAACTGGAGCCTTTGAAGCAGCCACACTTTGGGTAGAATGGGGCCTAACACCCAGAATCGAAGCGACACTGCGTACCTCGTAGGCAAGTGAAACCGCAGTGATGTATAGTCTGCTTAGAAGCGGCAAAACATCGGTTGCGCTTGCCAAAGTAGACAAATAGATCATCAGATTTATGCCACTGGCCTGAGCGGTGGACATAAATCCAGAGAGCCCGGACTGGACATAACTTGTTAAGCCACACCTATTCCTGTTTTTTAAATGGCGGAGGTGAGAGGGCATGAAGAACAACAGGATGAAACGGTGATGAAGGCACCTTCGAGAATTAATCCAACCTAGGGTGCAATATCATTTTGACCAGTCCAGGAGCAAAAATCCAGGCAGGAGGAGGTGACTGACAAGGCCTGCAAGTCCCCTACTTTTTAGAGAGGTAATAACTACAAGCAAAGCCCCCTTGAGAGTCAGAAGCTTCTCTGAGGCTGATTTTAAGGGTTCAAAGGGAGCATCTGACAACCCTTCCAGTTCAATTGAAAGATCCCATTAAAGAACCTGCAGTTTGTAGACTGGCCTCAGCCATCTAGCACCGTGCAAGAAACGGGACACCAAGATATGTTTTCCCACCAAAGACCCTTAAATCGTTAGGTTGAGGAAAGCCGAAATAGCGACCACATACACCTTCAGGGTAGTGGGGGTCATTCCAGCTGAAAGATGCAGCTGTAGAAACTCCAGTACTGAACCAACAGGTCCTCCCAAAAGACACTGAGCTTTGCATCCGTCCATATCAGCACCCCACACCATTACTGAGATGTCCATCGTGATGATGTTGCGACGGCAATACGCCTCGGGAGAGGGACCCAAGGTTAGAAACTGAGGACTCCTCCATGCAGAAAGGGCATAAAGCGCTCACCACGTGACCCTTACAATAAACATGTATTTTAGTAGGGGATGAAACCCCCCCTTTTTTTGAGCAACCACTAGAAGGTTCTCATGTGCAGCAAGCCTAGGGGTATTATTTAGGCGGCTGCGACCATGAGACCCAACAGTACCTGGCGTTTCCGGATGGAAATCTTCTGGCCTAACCTCAGGCTGTCTACCATAGTGAGAATGGAATCCACCCCAAGCAGGGGACAGTTGTGCCCGCATCATGATCGGATCCCAGACCACCCTGAGAAACATATCGCTGACTTGGATACAGTACACTTTGGTACACCCGTGCACTTGGTAAAGGTTCGAGGAGACAAGGCTAGCCCGAACGGAAGAACCCGATACTGGTAAGCTTCCCCCTTACCAGTCCTTCAAGTCTATTGTAACAAACCAATCCTCAGATTTAATTTGAGATACCATAAGCTTTAGCATTAAACATCTTGAATCTGTAAGTCAGCAGAGTATGGTTTAAAAGTTTAAGATCCTCAATAGTTCGAAGAACCTGAGGAGAGACATTGAGCAGAAGTTTCCACGCTGCCAAACGGTCTGAAATGAGAATTAGTTTTGCAATTTCATCTTATGGGGGGTGTTGGGAAGGGCCAATTTGGTTTCCTGAAACAAGAGACAACCGAATTGAATGAGAGATGTTCAGAAACAGGGCTCCACAGGAGGAAATGGTCCCTTCAGTGCCCTGAAACAGCTCGCTGGCAGAGAACAACTGAACATATTGACTGGAGGGACTATTTGTGCGGGAAGTGCCCAAAACGATCTAGTGGGGGGAACAACCCAAACAACCTATAATGTCTCATCTTAGGATGTGTATTCCATCACAATGTATGGTAACATCACCATATTTCACATATATAACTCGTCAGATGGTTATTTAACCCTTTCATGCATGAATTATGATAACCTCAGTCTGGATTTTTTTCCTATGTGTTTTTATTGCTCTTAGGGCATGAAAAACAAGATTTGAAAAAAAATGTAAATAAAATTGCACATATTTTTCAAAGAGATTTTCAGACGTCCACTAGAGCGGACAGAATGCGTTTATGGTTTAAACTTAAGATATATAAAACATAATACAGTAATAACACAGCAATATTGTGTGTATTTAACAAACCAATCAATACATTTGTATAAAATCATGTGGAAACTATAAAATATATACAAAAATATAGATGTGAAATATTGCAAACGCAATTGAAATTCATACAAGTTTAACTTTGCGTTTTTGATATCAGAACATGAGGACAATCGGAAATCATCAGAGATCTCTACAACCTGTCAAGGTACAACTGTGGAAACCCAACTCAGATGCTCCCTCCAGTAGTGTTGTAGTACTCGAGACCGGTCTTGGTCTTGAGAACGGTCTTAAGACCATTTTTTGACAGTCTTGGTCTTGTCTCGGTCTCGACCACATTTGTACTCGGTCTTGTCTCAATCTCAGACTTAGAGGACTCTGGATTTTGTTTCAAGAGAGGTCAAGACCACAACTGCTGGGATATAAGTAAATTGCCGGTGCATTGTCTGATTTAATTATTAAAATCATTAATGTGATTGGATGTAAAACTTGCTGCTTCAGATGCAATCAATAACTTATTTCTACTTTGATTTATTTGTGCCGATTCAGAAATGAGGGATTGTGTCAAAATTACACCAAAATTAATACAAATGCTCACAAAATTCAAGATATTGCTGTAAAAAACTACTCTATATATAGTGTCTTATTCTAATTATGTTTATTGATTAAAATTAAGAAATTTCTCAGCCAGTAATGTGGATCTTTATGAATTTAAGGAGTGCTGATCTGGTCTTGGTCTTGACTCCTGTCTCGCCTTGCCTTGGTATTGGTCTTGTCTTGGTCTCAACACACATTGGTCTTTGTCTCAACTCGGTCTCGGATTACCTGGTCTTGACTACAAGACCACCCTCCAGTGTACCAAAGTATGTTGATTTATCCTTATTAGCTGATATTTCTGATTATGTTCAAGATGGACACATTTCTACCATAGCTCTCCTCTGAGAAAACCTAGTGATCAGGTGTTTTCAGTCTCATTTGAAATGAGCAGTGTTGGGGGTAATGCATTACAAGTAACATGCATAACGCAATCAGATTACGTTTTGATGTAAGGAGAAAAGTAATGGATTGCAAGTAACATTCTTTATGTAATCAGATTACGTTTTGATGTTACGAGTAAAGTAATGCATTATAAGTACCATGCATTATGTAATCAGGTTACTTTTGATCTAACGAGTAAAGTAATGTATTACAAGTAACATTCATTATGTAATTAGATTACTTTTTTATCTAACAAGTAATGCTGTCCACTGTAGTGGACAGATGATTAATCAGAATTGTCTCCCAATCTAAAATCAAAACTTGGAAAATTTAACTGTGTTTTGACTCATTAGATATTGCTTGATGCTACAATTTTTTTTTTTACCTGCAAGAGTCTCCTAGGATAGAAGTAATGGATGGATATTGCCGAGCAACTTGGCATTTCTGACTGGCTATTGGCCATCTTGGTTTGGAGGGGGAAAAATTGTATATGCAACGGCTTGCCACTTGGTGGCAATGTATAGGATGATGCACAAGGTGCATGATGATGCACAATGTATAGGATGATGCACCTGTAGAGGTTGATGTGCAACTATGCCATCAAAACAAAAAAATGCTTTTTGAATAGCTGTCCACTGTAGTGACCACTATGCATGAAAGGGTTAAATATCATTCCAGGTAAAACATGAGATAATCGCATGTAAACATAATCCTTTTGCACAGAGTAAGCGAGAGAGAGAAAGGGGAATCCCCGTCTGCTCAATGTCCCCTCTGAAAGTGAAAAAGAAAATGATGTGACATGTGGCACGATTGGGGGTTAGGTGCCTTGCTCAAGGGGCACCTCAGTTGTAGGTAATGAGAGTGGAAGAGAGTGCTGTTCATTCTCTCCTACCACATACATTTCCTGCCAGTACTAAGACTCGAACCGCGACCTTCGGGTTACAAGTCTGACTCTCTAACAATTAGGCCACAGCTGTCTCCTATGATCTGACCTTATTTATTACGTAATATAATCTAAACTGAGGAACTTGAACTGTGTATCCGCCTGACTTTCTTCCCTCGGAATAAAAGTCAAATGGGAGCAGAGCTTAAAACTGAAACTCCCGATAGTGCACGTATGTAAAGGTCAAGAAGTTTCATTCACAGATCGCTTTGGAACTGATTTGCTTGTCACACACATTGTGAGTGTTATAACTCGAAAGACATAGCGAGGAATGGCGGCACACATATTACATTTATACATTTTATTTTAGGAATAACATACCGCTTGAATGCGTGTTGACCAATCAGAATCAAGTATTCCACAGAGCCGTGTAATAAATATACACTTTTTTTTAACTAGTAAAGAAAAATTATGAAAAAGAAATGGTGGCCTTTTATACAACATGCACAAATAAAAATAAAAAATAACTAAAAGAAAAATATCTTGATGTTTGGTAGAAAGATAAACATGGACATTATTGACATGGACAGTTGAGTAATCATGAAAGTTTTTCTTCATGGTTATGTACAGCTTAGTTTTCATAAATGGTGTGGATGGACTGGGGAAGGCACTCTGTGCCAAATCTCATCAAACTCTTATATTTCAAAAGAGTAATGCTTAATACTGTGTTTCAACCTAAATATGCTGACTTAAAATTGAGAGCACTCAGACACTGTCTGTCTGATCCGTTCTGAAGCCAAAACAGAAGGAAATATACAGTATTGGATTATCCTCTGTAAACAAAAATGTAGCAGGGAATGAGAAAACAAACATTACTAGCTTCCCAAAAGGAGTTGAGGGCTACTCTTCACAGTGCAGAGAGCAGCTGGGGGTGGAAAGCCCTAGTCTCACCAGATTTACTGTTGTGAGTCACATCAAAAGCAGAAAAATATCCACTATAAATAACTCCAGTGGCTAGTGCTCAAACCCATGTTTTTCAGTTAAGAAGAGGCTCTTCATGCAGGCAGAGTGGGATGCTGTGGGGCCGGCTGTGATGAAGAGCTGCTCAATGCCAGTTTGTGTCAGTCAGTGCAAACGAAACCCCCTTACAGACAAATTCCAAATAAAGGCCTACTGAGAAAGGCTGCCAAAGTTTCCTTTAGGATGAGACTTGAAATTTCTGGGTCAGATTTGATCACACAGTGACCAGATGTTTAGGAGAATTGGTGACAATGAGAATATGAATAACTATATGAATAAATCAAACGTGGGCTCTGAAATGACACAGTGGGTGACATGGGACATTTGAAGGAATACTTCACTAAAAATCATCACTATTTGCCCTCATGCTGTTCCAAAACCATAAGACTTTCTTTCGTCTACAGAACACAAAAAGAGAAATTCTGCAGTTGTTCTTTCCCCACATGAACAGCGATTAACTTTCAAGCTTCAGTAAGTATATATATAGTCAGTATATCTACTTTTATATATTTTTCCCCAAAGTGTCTATAGATATATTGCGATAATATCATTATCATGAATTTTTGGGGCGACAACAAAAGAATAGCTATGGCAGACATTGTAAAATAAGAAATAGTTAGCTATGTTTCCAACCTAACTTGTGTGCAAAACTGGAATGTTACATAAAACATTTGTGAATAAAGCTCTTGTGGCGAGGTATATGAGCGAGAGACGTGGGAGGAGCGAGCGAGACCGGTACGTGATTGAGAATGAGCGTTACCTGCGAGGCACACCTTGGTGTCTCGAGTCCTTCACTGGTGTCACTCGTCTTTATATGCCTCCAAGCTCCCTCATGAGAGGACTCGCTCCTCTCACGTCTAAAATCGCCACTTTCTGAGAAAATCGTCACTTCCTGCCTTATTGCCACTTCATTTGAATGCTGTAGACAACATTGTGCACAATACACTCACCTAAAGGATTATTAGGAACACCATACTAATACTGTTTGACCCCCTTTCGCCTTCAGAACATTTTTCCAGTCTTCAGCTTTCCAGTTTTCCTGTCCAATTTTGGTGAGCTTGTGCAAATTGTAGCCTCTTTTTCCTATTTGTAGCGTAGATGAGTGGTAACCGGTGGGGTCTTCTGCTGTTGTAGCCCATCCACCTCAAGGTTGTGTGTGTTGTGGCTTCACAAATGCGTTGCTGCATATCTCGGTTGTAACGAGTGGTTATTTCAGTCAAAGTTGCTCTACTATCAGCTTGAATCAGTTGGCCCATTCTCCTCTAACCTCTAGCATCAACAAGGCATTTTCGCCCACAGGACTGCTGCATACTGGATGTTTTTCCCTTTCCACACCATTCTTTGTAAACCCTAGAAATGTTTGTGCGTGAAAATCCCAGTAACTGAGCAGATTGTGAGATACTCAGACTGGCCCGTCTGGCACCAACAACCATTCCACGCTCAAAACTGCTTAAATCACCTTTCTTTCCCATTCTGACATTCAGTTTGGAGTTCAGGAGATTGTCTTGACCAGGACCACACCCCTAAATGCATTGAAGCAACTGTCATGTGATTGGTTGATTAGATAATTGCATTAATGAGAAATTGAACAGGTGTTCCTAATAATCCTTAAGGTGAGTGTATAATAGCCTACAATATAATAGTAGGTTATAGTTAATATAATCATTTCTTAATTCCGCACTTTTTTGTCATCCTTAATTCAAAATAAAATATGAATTTATTAATAATATCCATTTTTGATAATCCCAGGTTGCTATGGTCATGCAGGTTCGTTTACACATTAAACTCATGGTCAGAAATAAATGGTGCTCCCTCAGCATAGGATCTCGAGGTCACAACTTCCCATCGCGTGGCCACAACATAAGGATGTTGTTACCTTGACAAAATGATCTCGTGGCCATTCCAAAAGTTAATATGTAATAGCTGTGACAAAACTAAGTGAACAGAACATGTCCCCTCCCAGTCACGGTACTTCCTTGGGAAACAAAGCTGTAATAAATGTGGAAGTTGCTGCAATCGGGGAACTCACTATGTCTCTTTTTTCGTACATCATAAATGACTCGCACCTCGAAGCACACAGACAAAACACAATAAATGCTGTCATGTTATCTTGCATTTGGAGGCAGATGCCAGGTGTTTGGGAATGCAATCATGTGAGACAGTTCTAGAAGATAATTATACGCAACCATTTTGATGACAGACCTTGGCTCAGGCATTTCAGAATGACCAGACCAACATTTGTGATGTTGTGCAATGAAACTGGTCTGCTGGTTAGTCCAGTTATCCAATCACATCCACTATTGAGGCAAAGTCATGTAAGTTTTTTGTTGGTTATTTTTAGAATTTATGCACATCCAGCATTTTTTATACCCAAAATTTGGATAAAAATATGTGGATGGAATCATTGTGAGATATTCAATGTGGATGGTATGATTGGGGCAGGGGCATTGGCAGCTAAACTTACACAATGATTATAAAATGTGTCTAATTTTTTTAAACATTTTATTTATAGGATTAAAGAGTAGAATAAAAATCTAAATATGCATTATTCATGAAATAATTGATATGACTATGGTATCGTATGACTACGCACCAGATTCAAAATGACAATTATTTTTGAGCCCCACATTTTTCAGGGCTCCAAAGCTCTAACAGTGGATGATAAAAAGAATAAAGATGATAGTGATAGTGATAATTTCTGAATGGAACACATCCCCTCTCTCTCTCTCTCTCTCTCTCTCTCTCTCTCTCTCTCTCTCTCTCCAAATCTTCTCTCATCCTTCACAGTCGCATATACAGCACACATCCTTTCCATTCTAAATAACTGGATAGAAACAGAAACGCCATTAAATGTGCCACTTTCGAGCAATTACTAGTGATTATGTCAAGCTATAAATACAGTCTTTGTTAGTTGTGGCTTGAATGGTTTCTGTGAAGATTTACATAAATGTAAAATGCATAAATAAATAAACGCGTAAATTATAACATATGAATAACATATGAATGCGAGAATTAACACCTCTGGGATTGCATTCACTTTCAATAATTCAATGCAACCTTGACAACAATTTGTTACTGAATCAACGCACTTTAGCTATGATCGTTCTGCTTTCTAATGTCAAAGAAATAATTTACCTTCCTTTTTTTCCTTTTCTTTTTTAAAGAACGCCAAAAGAACGTCTTGAACCGTTCTCCTGGACATTTTGAACACTGCAAAAAATTACGAAAGCTTTCTTGATCATGCACAGCTCATTACAATATTGAGTTCTGATTTTGTCAATCTCTGTTAATGATAGTTTGTTAATTAGGCCTAACATGCGTAGAGAATTTTAATATTTAATTTGCATGATAAGTTTTACATAATATGCAACACGGTTAAATCCAATAGGGGTGGTAAGGGGAGATGGTGGTTTTACAGAGGAGCTGCTTTTTGTCATTTTATTGTCATATCCTCTCCTTCTCTTTATCCTTCTCAGAATGTGGTCAGCCCCAGCACCAGGGACTGTTCTCCACAGGGACCATCACGTTGTCATTATGGGATGTGTCTCTCGGAAGCTCAGTGCATAAGAGTGTCTCAAAAAGGGAATTCCAGTGGGCGTCAAAGGTGACGGCTACTCCAACTACCTGACAGCCAGCTTCCTTCAACCATGACATTTGGCAGAAAGGATGTCTAGAATGGGAAGACTAACAGAAAGTGTTCTCTATTGGGATTCAAATGTTCTTTGGATCCACATGACATCCTGAGTGTATCTTACAAACAGCGCATTATTCTTAATGCGGCTCAAGTTTCATTAGCATGGGCTCGCTATTGCTATGAGATGTTGTTGCTATTGTCACTATACCAAGTAACTTAATGTGACATGATTTAAGAGTATTAGGAGAGGCGGTCATTACAACTCAGACTCACAGATGTGAAGGGGCCCGTCGCTCAGCATGGTTAGCATGCAAAGTTTAGCATGCAAATTCTGCGGTTCAATGGGGCGACAAACATGCACATTAGCATCGCCGACACTCAAAACAAATCTACTCACCCTGCTCTCAACATGACACGTTCCACCAGCCAAAAACCACTGAAAACAATTAAGCCACAAGGCTTTTATGTTCACTCATCTTTCCTTTGAGTCACAATTGTGAACAAAACTGTGTTCTTATCGATAAGCCTGATGGAAAGGTTTATTATGCTATTTAACAAAGGAATGAATCGGCCTTTTTACTTTCGCGCCAAGCGGCATACAAAGAACTCAACAAAAGAATGCTCTGGCCTGACAGGCTCAGCTCACCTTCGCTGTGGCTCATTTGCATATTCCCATCATGCTTCATTTCAGGGTTCAGCCAGGTGGCGAAATGGGGTAAACCAAACACTTCCAAATGAGAGGCTTTCTAATGCGCGCTAAGAGACCTCTCTTATTTTCATATTTCAGACCGACCTGTGACTTTGTGTCTGTAATTTGCATGAAATACAATTGCTCATCTAATACAGATGGGGCCTGATTGAATCTTTTCTTTTCATTTAATCAAAAAGAGGACAATTGCTCTATTTTTCTCAGGAGCAACGTGGCCGTACCTTTGGCCCACAATGAGACGATAGTGATTGTTCTGAAGAATTTTTGCGTAATTTCCTTCATTTTCACTTATTCATATATCTTTTATTTACCATTTCATATCAGTATCTAGAAATTTCCCCCCCATGTGACTGGTTTGTAATTGAGATTGCTCCAGAAGACCATAGCCTTCTGATCCTGTCACATTCATTTCCTGCTTCTGCCTCACAGGAGAATTCCAATTACACCTGCCGTCTATTTAGTAGCCTTAGCGCTCCGTGCAGCTCGCTGTTTGTGCTGGAAAAGTGTCTGCATCATAGAAAATGGGGGATTTAATCAAGAGGAGGATACAAAAAGTGATTGCCAGGAGGGAAGTTTGCTGGATTAATCAATGACATGCTAGTGGTCTCATCAATGGTGAAGTTAGTGGTCAGACTGCAAAAATCTATGGTGACTAAAGGGAAAAGTGGAATACTTTGGAAATAGATGTTATGTGTATGTCTGTGTCAAAACTTGGGCTGTCAGTCATTTTAAATACTTGATATGCCAATTATTCCATTATACCCTTGGTAAATATGACCAAAGAAGGCTGTGAAAATAAATCTGCATTATTAATCCTTTTGATCTTTTGTTTTAAATATGTATACAATTCTAACCTTTCATTGGAGAATAAGAATTGTAAATGGGGGGAAAATCTTATTATGAAATAAATGTTTTTCTCTAATACACATTGCTCACAATTAATCATACCCTGAGTCTGTTCTATAATGCCCGATGAGTTTGGAGAACACCTGACGAGAGATCAGAGACCATTCCTCCCTCCAGAATCTCTCCAGACCCTTCAGATTCACAGATCCATGTTGGTGCTTCTCCTCTTCAGGTCACCCCACTCATCTTCTATAGTGTTCAGGTCAGGGACTGGGATGGCCATGGCAGAAACTTGGTTTTGTGCTCAGTGACACGTTTTTGTGTTGATTTTGATGTTTGTTTTGGATCACTGTCCTGTTGGAAGATCCAACCTTGGCCCATTATAAGATTTCTAGCTGGGACAGCCAGGTTTTATTTTTATCTGTTGGTATTTGCTAGAATCCATGATACCATGTGTCTGAACAAAATGTCCAGGATCTCTGGAAGAAAGATGGGCCCAGAACATTAAAGATCCAGCAGAGTATTTCATTTACACGTGGGGTACTTCTTTATCCCTGTGTGCGCCAAACCCACCTTGAGTGTTTGCTGACAAAAAGCTCTTTTTTTCTTTCTTTCATCTGACCATACACACACACACACACACACACACACACACACATATATATATGACTATTTTTTGGCAGTTGTTACAGAAACATTTAAATATTCTGATTTAACATTGAGCTTTGAAGTATATTAGATTGCTTCGATATTTGACCACTATTTACAATGACACTAATAGCCTAATTCTTCATTTCTGATAGGAATGCATAATCAATTGGTAATTATTGATATTTTGAATAAAATAACAAGACACAAACTGGTACATATTCAATCGCATTTGTTCCAATTCATTTTTTCTCACAGTGCTTCGTACACAAAATAGGCTACAAACTTTTAATCCAAAAGTGCGCATATTTTGAGCAGAAATTAATTGTATTAATGTCATATTGTTACTCTAAAATAGATTAATGGTGTGCGCTGACTTTCTGAAAATATCTGCATGGATTGAGGCACGTGAAATCCCATATGGTTAAACAGTGCTAACAGTTAAAGTCCATTTCTGATTTTATTGTTGTTTGTACTGACATTTTGCAGAGTTTTACTTGCCAATATAAAACAAAACCCCCAAAAACAGTTAGTCACTTTTGATCTATTAAATCTTACCGATGGTAGTGTATATATCTGCGTGTGTAGTGTATCACACTAAATGAACATTAATTTGACAGTCTTATTCAAAACATTCTAGTCATTCTGACAAGGAACAGTACATCCCTGCTACTGAGTCTCACTTCCCTCAAGACGAGCTTCAGTTAATCTGCTCAGTAACATCCTACAGTGGGCACAGTTCACAACCATCAAACTCAATAAAACCCACATCAATCATCACATATTTGGCCCTACACAACACTACAGTTGCGAAGTGAAATCACTCCGGCTATTTACCATCTATTTTAATCTTTTGGATCAGTCTGTGGGTTGTGCTTTGGGAATCTGGGGGTACTAACCGGCAGATAAGTACTCTTTGATGGAGCGGCTCCTCCTCCTGTCTCATTTTAATGCACGAGTGTGCATGTAGGACTCTTATGCGTGTGGCAGAAGCAGCAGACCGTGAAACAAGCCTTCTTCACTCAAACTGAGAGCTAATTGGGTGTGGCTGAAACAATATGGCTTCCCACAGCTCAGTAGAGACGAATGGCCCCACTCCCAAAGATGGCAAACTTTGCTCTTCCAGGGCATCCAATCAGCTTAGAAATATCAACAAACATTTGGAGGATCCATTGTAAATCTCGCCTTGACAGGCCACTGAAATGAGAGATTTTACTCAAAATGACAATAACTGTCAAATAGAAATAGGATTAGGATTTCTGCGTTTGAGACTCACATTGCATGTTGTGAGTGAAAGATGTCATCATGACTGTGGTTTCGTTGTTTGAACTGAGTGATTTTTCAGGATGAGTGAAGAAAACCTAATGTTATTTGAGATTGGAGTAACACTGGAATTCATCTAACAATGGAAAGAGTGATTCGTACACATTATCAGCAATTGTTTTCAGCAATGAAAAAGGGTAAACAGAGAGACGGCTGATGAACTGAGAGAACATTCTCCCACAAGGATGCACACTAAACTGCAGAGATTCAGACATGCATTTGTCCTCTCTTGTCCTCCATGTAATATTCGAGGGACTATCTTTGAATTAATCACCCCCATGTCAATCTGGTGCACATGCAATAAGCTTAAACACGAATTAAAAGTTGTTTTTTTTTCTTCTTTTTTTTAACACTAATGTTCTGTTCTTTTGAAATTCTCTTTACACTGTCTACGTTTGTGGTCCTGTGACGGACTGATATCCATCCTGGGTGTTTCCTTGCCGAGGCCCGGGATGGATGGATGAATGGATGGATGGATTGATGGAAACATTAGTCATTTTAAAATTGAAAATGTAACTATTGGATTTCAGATTAATTTATATATATATATACTTACCCAATCAATATAATTTGAGAGATATTATTTAAAAGGTGCAGGCATGCAATTGCAAAAATGTATTCTCTGAGACCCAAAAATAAGTAATGATTTGTTTTCATGGTGGAATTTGATGCATACTTTAAATACTTTTGATGCATCTTATACATTTTTTTTTTTTTTTCTTATAATCAATTATCTCAAAAGCAAGAAGAATTATGCAAAAATCATTAAGTTTCAGCTTGATAGTTGACAATGAACAGAGGAAACCAAGGAACTTAAGTATACAATGATAATGAACTTAAAGACTAACAGGTGTGATGATCAATTGATATGTCATGGTAACTGATAAGAGTGGGAAACCTAAAGGAATCTGGTGACTGATGATAAACAACGTCATGAAAAGTCCATGAAAATTAAACTAACAAATGACTAAGGGTATGTTTACACAACATGCGTATTGCGCGACGTGTATGACATGTTCACGCATGCGTATTACGTGTTCGCAGGGTGTTTCTTGACAAAGTGACATCTCTAACCACTGGCCTGGCCTTTTAGTCATTTTTGCAGATTTGAGTGAATGGAGATCATTTTGACAATGTTGTGGTCTGCTTTTAATACATTGTTGTCGTGATTTTCAATGGATTTTTTGGGTCAAACCGACATTTGTTTTGTTTAAAGTTGACAGTCTTTTTATGTAACATTACATTGTACTAACCATTACATTATTTTAACCATTATGTGGTTTTACTCAAAAACAGCTCTGTATGACGAGAATTAGTTAATCACAGCAAGGATTAAGACATAGCAAGTACACACACACACAATCTCAAAAAACGACTTGTTGCAGTTTAATGGCACCACGCGATAAAAGCCAATAAGTACTAGCATTTGCAGTTAGCTACAAGCCACAGTCTGGGTCTTCAGTCTCCAGCTCAGATCTTATCAGCATCCTGTGCAGAAGCAAGACCTAACTTATCTAAATTTGCCATGGACTCAGCTAGAGAAATCAATATTGCACCAACTTTGTACACAATAACACACAAACTACAACCAAAGGAAAACACACTTCACAATCTCTTGAATCTTCACCCCACACATCTTCTACAAACAGTAAATATCAAGTAGACAACAAGGATGCAGTGTGTTTATCTTAGCAGCCTCAAGCGATCTTTTGTGCTATCGGTGTTGTTATATTGTTGGGATTTAATTAACATTTTATGTCCAATGCAATAATTTATTGTCTCCTGTAAATAGCATGTGGACATAGTGCCTTAAAGGGACAGTTCACCCAAACATCATCATGTTGTTCTAAACCCATACGACTTTTGTTCCATAATTTACCTTGGTTCAATGAGAATTTATGTAAGCTTATGAAGAATAGGGATTCAGCATTAAAGAAAGGTATTAAGTCTGAAAGAGTTGATAGGCTCTGTTATAAAGTTAAATAAATAAAGTTATTCGAAAGCTGAAAGTAGCTAAATCCAGTTACTATCTTCATCTAATGAACAAGGCAAAAGGCAATAGCAAGCTAATTTGTAAAAGTGTAAATACTCTTTCACAGAAGGAACCAAATTGTATAGATATTGAGATTTTCAGCTCAAAGTTCAAGGAAAGTTAATTGAAGACGATTATGGCATTGCTACTTTAATATTTTTTATTATTATTATTAGTTCTGGTAATGAATTTGGGGAAGATTTGCAAGAAGGGAAACATTCTTCTGGAGATATTCTTCCAATTGATGTGGGTCAAGGTTTTATTCTAACCATGACTAATGAAATGCAAGTCAACAAAGTTATTAGCTCATTACAAAATTCTAAATGTAGAGATGCTCATCAATTTGACACTATGTTTGCAAAAACTCAAAAAGATATTTTAACCCCTGTCATTACTCATTTAATTTATTTGTTATTTGAATATAAGGTTTTTCCTACTGCATGGAAACAAGCCATTGTTACTCCTGTTTTTAAATCTGAGATCACTATGATGTTAGTAATTATAGACCCATAAGCATACTGCCAGTACTCTCAAAGATTGCGGAGAAAATCTTTTTTGAGCAACTGACATCCTATCTTAATACAGTTATGTTTGGCTTACATTGTATGCAATTTGGTTTCTGAGTAAATTATTTTACTGAAACAGCTTTATATATAATAGAGCAAATAAAATCTGACAAAGGAGGATTAGTTGGTGCTATATTTTCACATTTGTGTAAAGCCTTTGATACAGTTAATCACAAAGTTCTTCTTTCATCTGGAGCTTTAGCGTGGATATCCTCATATTTATTAAATAAAGAACAATGTGTAAGAATTAAAGGTTTAGTCCTGTGACTTACATTATTTCAATGGGTGTACCCCAAGGATCAGTGTTAGGTCCCTTATTATTTAATTCTGTATATTAATGATCTCCCACAACAGTGTGAAGGGATACAAGTGCAAATGTATTCTGATGATACTGTTATTTTTACACATGCGAGAACGGAAGAGTTAGAAGTTAAAGAGAGCTGAGAAGTTAAAAGCTGCAATGGAAAGGATTACACAGTGGCTGGGGAAATCGTGTCTTAGCCTGAACACGTACAAAACACGAGGGATGTTCTTCTCTAAAACAAATGTTCATTCACCCAATTTGTTCATTTTCTTTCTAAAAACTCTGTGAGATCTATTATCATCCATAAAGGATTGTGTTGTTCATTTTTGTCATTCTGTTTTCTCAGTGAAAGCTACTACTCAATGGAATGCCTTCCCAGAGGATATAAAAGGGTGAACATCTATTTGTCTTTTTAAATTGAAGTTAAAAAAAATTTAATCGACCTAATTCTATAAGCATTGACATGGCTGCAGTTCAATTGACTCCTTAATATTTATTTTTTTATTTTTTTATGGCCCTGATAGTGTGTGTGTGTGTGTGTGTGTGTGTGTGTGTTTTTATTGTACATAGGAACTGAAATCTCTCAGGTTTAATTAAAAGTAGCTTCATTTGTGTTTTGAAGATGAATGAAAGTGGCATGCAATAGTGTTCTGAGACGAAGAGTGAAAGTCATCACTGCTTTTGGTTTTTTCATGCTCCAGTTACACTTATTGTTGACACATTTTCCAGGTTGAATAAACAAAATTCATTCAGACTGATTCATGGAACATGGAACACATATGAAAACAAGAGGCAGCATGTATAACGTGAACAACCATAGTGCAATGGAGGCATAGCCTCTTCTCATGTGAATCTCCCCCATTCATTCTCAATTACCCCCCACCACCAAACTCATGACATGCTTTAGAGAGACTATCTGCCTTAACGTTAACTGCTGGTGTCGCTGTTTTTTTATGTATTAATATTATTGCATTATCTATTATATTCGAGGGACTATCTTTGAATTAATCACTCATATCATTCTGGTGCACATGCATGCAATAAGCTTAAACACGAACTGAAAGATAGTTTTTTTTTTAAACCTAATATTCTGGTCTGTTGAACTTCTCTTTACACTGTCTACGTTAGAGGTCCTGTGATGGACTGATCACAGGGTGTGGGTGTTCCATTGCCAAGGCCCGAGACACTGAGTGCTGAACCTACCATGGATGGATGGATGGATGGATGGATGGATGGATGGATAGCATCCCAGAAAGCCCAATGCTGGGCATAAAAAAAAATTATAATAGTCATTTGAACACAAAGTTGAACTAATGAATCTAATCAGAGAGGTTTTTTTCTTCTTCTCTGTTTCACAAAGTAGGCATGCATCTTTTATCCAGACATTCATTTTCATTCAGAAAATTATTTTTGGAGTCAATTGTAGAAAAATACATTAAAACAAATTAATAAGTAAATAACTATGGAAGCCCGTTTCCGCTACTAAATAAAAAAAATAAAAAGAGTAATTGCGACTTTTTATTTCAGAATTCTGACTTTTTTTCTCACAATTGTATGATATAAAGTCAGAATTCTGAGATATAAACTCGTAACTGTGTGATATAAAGTCACAATTCTGAGATATAAACTCGCAACTGCGTGATATAAAGTCACAATTCTGAGATATAAACTCGCAATTGGGTTGCTGTAATTTATAATAATATCTTCAGTATTAGAAGTCTAGTTTCAAATATAATTCCTTTGAAGTTTTGGCGCTTTATGTAATGTAGTTATGTAGTGTAATTGATAAATCCTGTTTGACATTTGTGTTGGCTACTGTATACAGGCCACCAGGGCATAATACAGACTTTATCAAAGAATTTGCTGATTTTCTATCAGAGTTAGTACTGGCTGCAGATAAAGTACTAATTGTTGGTGATTTTAATATCTATGTAGACAATGAAAAAGACGCATTGGGATTGGCATTTAGAGACATTCTAAACTCTACTGGAGTAAGGCAACATGTGTCAGGACCCACTCATTGCCGTAATCATACTTTAGACCTAATACTGTCACATGGTATAAATGTTGATACCGTTGAAATTCTGCAGCAGAGCGACGACATTTCAGATCATTACCTAGTATCTTGTATACTTAAGTTAGCTAAGGCTGCAAAGCCATCCACTTGCTTCAGATATGGCAGGACTATCACTAAAGATAGTCTGTGTAAATAATCTTCCTCATCAGTTTCATCTCCTCAGCATCCCAGATAGCTTAGAAGAACTCGATGTTGCAACAGAAACTATTGACTCTCTTTTTTCCAGCACTTTAGACACAGCTGCTCCCCTGCGCTTGGTACAACGAGCACACTCGGGCCCTCAAAACAGCAGCCAGAAAAATGGAGCGCAGCTGGAAGAAAACAAAACTAGAGGTTTTTCGAAATTCGTGGAAAGAGAGCATGATCGCATACAGAAAGGCCGTAAAAACTGCTAGATCTGCTTATTTCTCGACTCTCTTAGAAGAAAACAAACACAACCCTAGGTATTTATTTGATACAGTGGCTAAATTAACCAAAAATAAAGCTTTTGATGTTTGTAAACAGCACAGCAGTAATGACTTTATGAACTTCTTTACGTGTAAGATTAATAATATTAGGAAGAAAATTATAACCATGCAGCCATCTACTACAGTATCACATCAGACAGAGCATTGTTGTGTCACTGAGGAAAAATTCCACTCATTCACCGCTATAGTAGAGGAAGAATTGGCTGAACTCGTTAAATCATCAAAATCAACAACATGTATGCTCGACCCTATACCGACTAGGCTATTAAAAGAGATGCTTCCAGAGGTCACAGATCCTCTTCTTAATATCATTAATTCATCTTTGTCATTAGGATATGTACTGAAAACTTTTAAGTTGGCTATTATCAAACCGCTTATTAAAAAAACACAACTTGATCCTACAGAATTAATCAATTACAGGCCAATCTCAAATCTACCCTTTCTGTCAAAAATACTAGAAAAGGCAGTGTCTTCACAATTATGCTCCTTTTTAGAAAGAATTGGTATCTGTGAGGATTTCCAGTCAGGATTTAGACCATATCATAGTACTGAGACTGCTCTCATCAGAGTTACAAATGATTTACTCTCATCATCTGATCGTGGTTGTATCTCTCTATTAGTGTTACTCGATCTTAGTGCTGCATTCTATACAATCGACCACAACATTCTTTTGAAAAGATTAGAAAATTACATTGGCATTAGTGGAATTGCATTGGCATGGTTTAAATCATACTTATCTATTTCTTCACGCCCTGATGAAATTTACCAATTCACAAGATTAACGGAATGCATAGCTGATATAAAAAATTGGATGACCAGTAATTTCCTGCAACTTAATTCAGAAAAAACTTAATTTTTAATTATTGGACAAAAAAGCTCCACTAGTAGTAACCTAGAATACTGTCTAACACTTGATGGCTGCTCTGTCAAGTCCTCGTCGTCAGTTAGAAACCTGGGTGTGCTCTTTGATATCAATCTTTCATTTGAAAGCCATGTTTCTAGCATCTGTAAAACTGCATTCTACCATCTTAAAAATATATTTAAATTACGGCGCATGCTTTCAATGCAAAATGTTGAACAGTTAATTAATGCGTTCATGACCTCAAGGCTAGATTATTGTAATGCTCTACTGGGTGGTTGCCCAGCTCGCTTAATAAACAAACTCCAGCTGGTTTGTCCACCTTTTCCTATTTAGCACCTAAACTCTGGAACAGTCTTAGCATTGACTGTATAGCATTGACTGTATAGCATTGTTCTGTATAGCATAGTCCTAGTATTGTTCGGGAATCAGACACACTCTGTCAGTTTAAATCTAGACTAAAAACGCATCTCTTTACTATGGCATACACATAAAACATTATCAATCTCTATTATTCAAATCAGTTAAATGATTGTTAGGCTGCATTAACTAGGTCAGCCAGAACCGGGAACACTTCCCATAACACCTGATGTACTCGTTACATCATAAGAAGAATGGCATCTACGCTAATGTTAGTCTCTCTGTTTATCCCAAGGTTTACTGCAGTCAGCCGGATCCAGGCCGTATCCAGATCAGATGGTGGACCTGCGCCTGGACATGACCAATGCATCCCTGAAGTGTCTGCAGAGAGCGTGTCAATTAAACTCCCCCTGTAAATGCCGCATCGACACAACATCATCATAAAACCCGTCTCCGGCATGACTACTCCAATCTTTCAAATAATCTTACGAATATCTATTTACCTAATATGATTTAAGACCTGCAATGTTGCCAGAATTATAATCATACACTGTTTGTTCGTCGGCCAGAGGAGAACTGGCACCTCGACTGAGCCTGGTTTCTCCCAAGGTTTTTTTCTCCATTCTGGCCCTGAAGGAGTTTTGGTTCCTTGCCACCGTTGCCTTTTGGCTTGCTCAGTTGGGGACATCTAAATTTCTAGTATATTACCGATCTGCCTGCATTGACACTAATTGATCATTTAAATTAGCCGGATAACATCACCGTTTTCACCAGAGCGGCTGTACAGCCGAATCAAATTCTGTTGCATTATTTTCCTGTTAACACTGTAAAGCTGCTTTGAAACAATTGGACTTGTAAAAAGTGCTATATAAATAAAGGTGATCTGATTTGATTTGAATTGCGTGATATAAAGTCAGAATTCTGAGATATAAACTCACAATTGTGTGATATAAAGTCAGAATTCTGAGATATAAACTCGCAATTGTGTGATATAGAGTCACAATTCTGAGATATAAACTCACAACTGCGTGATATAACGTCACAATTCTGAGTTATAAACTTGCAATTGTGTGATATAAAGTCACAATTCTGAGATATAAACTCACAATTGCGTGATATAAAGTCACAATTCTGAGATATAAACTTGCAATTGCGTGATATAGTCACAATTCTGACTTTTTTCTCAGTCAGAATTGTGATTTTATATCACGCAATTGTGAAAAAAAAAGTTATTTTTATTAGTCTATGCGACTTCAAACATAAGTAATGATTTTTTTTCATTGTGGAATGTGATGTATACTTTTAATACTTTTGATGCATGTTATCAATATTTCTTAGAATCAAAATTTTTCTTCAATCAATTAATCAATTAAGCAAAAGGGCCCTGGGTCTGTTAGACCCCAAACAGAACATGTTCCAAATTTGAATGACTTTCAGCTAACTTTGTTAACAGGATTTCATGTCAAATCAAGTCACCTTTATTTATATAGCGCTTTTAACAAGTCCAATTGTTTCAAAGCAGCTTCACATTGTTAACAGGAAAATAACGCAACAGAATTTGTACAGCCGTTCTGGTGAAACGGTGATGTTATCCAGCTAATTTCAAGTATCATATAGTGTCAATGCGGGCAGATCGGTTAAATATAGATTCAATTTAGGTGTCCCCAACTGAGCAAGCCAAAAGCCAGAAACCAAAACAAAAAAAAACCTTAGGAGAAACCAGGCTCAGTCGGGGTGCCAGTTCTCCTCTGGCCGACGAACAAACAGTGTATGATTAGAATTCTGGCAACATTGCAGGTCTTAATTCATATTAGGTAAATAGATATTCGTAAGATTGTTTGAAAGATTGGAGTCGTCATGCCGGAGACGGGTTTAATGAGGATGTCATGTCGATGCGGCATTTATGGGTGGAGTTTATTTGACACGCTCTCTGCAGACATTTCAGGGATGCGTTGGTCATGTCCAGGCGCAGGTCCACCATCTGATCTGGATAGGGCCTGGATCCGGCTGACTGCAGTAAACCTTGGGATAAACAGAGAGACTAACATTAGCGTAGATGCCATTCTTCTTATGATGTAACGAGTACATCAGCTGTTATGGGAAGTGTTCCCAGTTCCGGCTGACCTAGTTAATGCAGCCTAACAATCATTTAACTGATTTGAATAATAGAAATTGATAATGTTTTATGTGTAAGCCATAGTAAAGAGATGCGTTTTTAGTCTAGATTTAAACTGACAGAGTGTGTCTGCTTCCCGAACAATGCTAAGAAGACTGTTCCAGAGTTTAGGTGCTAAATAGGAAAAGGATCGACCGCCTGCAGTTGATTTTGATATTCTAGGTATTATCAACTGGCCAGAGTTTTGAGACCGCAATAGACGCGATGGAGTATAATGCGTTAAGAGTTCGCTCAAGTACTGGGGAGCTAAACCATTTAGTGCTTTGTAAGTAATAAGTAAGATTTTAAAATTTATACAATGTTTAATAGGGAGCCAGTGCAGTGTTGACAGAACCGGGCTAATATGGTCATACTTCCTTGTTCTAGTAAGAGCTCGAGCTGCTGCATTTTGGACCAGCTGGAGTTTGTTTATTAAGCGAGCAGGGCAACCACCCAGTAAAGCATTACAATGAGTGGGTCAAGTGGGCTAGAGCCTTGAGGTCATGAACGCATGATTTCATGTGTAAAAATTTATAGAAAAAGCTGAGTGCAAAAACGTTTCTATTTTCAGAGTACAGCACGTCATTAAGGCAGAATGCCAAATTAATACATTCACATAATATTGTAGAAGATGTATGGAGATGTTTACTCATCTAATTTGATATCACTCTTAGTCAACAGAAATAACACTGTTGGTCAGGCTTTAACCGGCCATATTATCAAACATCAGGGCCCTTCTAACTCCGTGGAGAGGCATGTTGCAATTACAAATGTGCATTTTTAATCAGAGCATGGCCTCTGAGTCAGGGATAAGCATGTGACTCAGCCTCACATCATATGCTATATTATGTTTCAGAACCCAAAAGAGGTCTCACATATCTCTGTATAAACATTTACATCAGTTTTATACATATGTTCTGATACCAGAGCCAGCAAAGGATGCACAAATGAGTGCAGTTTATACCGCTGGATCAATTAGTAGTACACTGCGAGCATTTGCAGTTCCCAACCTACACTGGCTGAAACCCATAAAGACATATAAACAAAGGCAAATGGGCTGGAGAACATATAGCCATATCCCCATGAGGGCAGTTAGGAAAAACGGGGCAGACAAAGCAGCTCAGGTAATTAAACTCCATTTATGCTGTTAGTGAAGATCAATACTGCCAGTTAAACCGCACACACTGCGCACAACTAAAGCCAGACGAGCTGGAATATTAAAAAGATGTCTTTAAAATCTTTTCATATTTTAAAAGCAGGCCGAGCGAATGCCACAGATGCCAAATCTTGCCCCATGGGAAAATTAACGTATGTGTGTGGCACAATTCACCCTTGCCTGGATGTCAAATGCAGATTACAGCGATTGTGTTGCAAGCTTCCCTCAGGGCGAAGCGGTTCTAAACGCACTTCAGAGACAGAGGGAGAAGAAAGCGGTGGCCGGGCCCCCTGTGTGCGCCTGTTCCTGGACCAGGGCAGGGGGTGACGTGGGCAGCGTGTTTGCCGCTGCGGGGTGCCCGCAGACAAAGGGGCATAAACCACATGCCTACTGCTCGCCGTGGATGCCGCTAGGCTTCTTGGGACGGCTCAAATGTTTAGGTATTTACCAGGACAAAGCCATCTGCTTTATAAACAGTGTCGTTTCTCAATGATAACCACAGAGATGCATCACAAAGACCACAGAGAGAAAAAGGGTTCAATCATAATTAAGAAACTCCCTACATTTCAGCTAATGAGATCTGGTACCCTGTTGGGATGGAAACATGACATCATGTGCCCCCCCCCACCCATCACCAAAAGCCTTTGGCAGGAACTCGTCTAAGCAACGGCTAAAATGAAAAGGCAAGGACAAAATTTACAACTGAGATATTAAAGACACATTAAGATGGATGTACTGTGTGTGTGTGTGTGTGTGTGTGTGTGTGTGTGTGTGTGTGTGTGTGTGTGTGTGTGTGTGTGTGTGTGTGTGTGTGTGTGTGTGTGACAGCGCACCTGTTGGAGGCGTAGGAGCGTGTCAGTAATCATTAAGTTAATGACATGAACAATTATCCAGCGATATGAATGACAGCCTATGCACCACTCATCCATCATCAGTCGTTTTGACTGACATGTGTTCAGGCTGCTTCTCATAACCCTTATATGCTAAACACTATTATATCATCACAAGGCAAATGGGAAGATGGATAGCTAAATGCCGTCATTTATAAGAAATGACTAAGCTGCATTCCGATTCACAGGATCCCTACGTAGTGTTCACTGCTCACTACACACTTGTGTATTTCACTTCACTTGTATTTATTTATAATGTATTTAGAATAGAATAGTTACTGTATTATATATATATATATACACACACACATACACACACACACACACACACACACACACACACACAGAGTACCCTTTTTTCCAGAAAGGATGCATTAAATTGAATTGATCAAAAGTGACAAAAGTAAAGACATGTATGATTTATAACATTACAAAATATTTATATTTTAAATAAATTCAATTCTTTTGAACCTTCTATTCATTGAAGAATCCTGAAAAATATATCATAATAGTTTCCATAAAAATATTAAACAGTACAACTGTTTTCAGCATAAGAAGAAGAAATATTTCTTTAGAAGCAAATCAGCATATTATAATTATTTTTGATCATATGACACTGAAGACTGGAATAATGATGCTGAAAATTCAGCTTTGCCATCTCACACACTATTTATATAGCATGAATATAAATTTAAATAATCTATATATAATAATTGTTTAAATAAATAAATGTAATTTGTCATATGCAAAAGCCTACATTTAATGTTTTAGTCAAACCTCAATTTCAGTGTGACGTACAAGATCTTTTGGGTAAATTGTCTTCTCCACATCCCGAAGTGATGTGTTTGATGTAAGATGGCCGAACACCGTCTTCACAGTGCAGGGTTATTGAAACACACCCACAGACATCACCTTGTGTAATGTTCTATTTTTGATGCCCAGTCAGCGTCATGAGCAGCCCGAACGCAGTGTGACACAAAGAGAAATGCTTATGCAGTCCCACAGACCCAAGAGTATACGCTTCTAACTATCAGACACAGGCAGATTTTTCTGCAAAATGACACCCCGGCACTGAAGTCTGCATAAAAAAGCAGACGCTCTGGGCTCTTCTCCTACGTGGGAAGAAGAGAAAATGCAACACGGTTTGACTCTAAACCCCAGACATGAGCTGTCATCCAGCGTAATGACAGATATCATAAGATTCTCTTCTGCCTCTCTTCTCATTTTCTCTTCATTGATCTGTTTGAAATCCAAACCACATGCACCTTTCATCAACAAACTGCCTTACTTCAAGACAAATAGAAATGGCAAATGACAAACAGAACTGACCAAAACTCTTCTTATCAAGTTTCTTATCAGAAATAAACCTAACCAAATTATAATATATATATATAGTTTGGGGTCAGTAAGATTTTTTAATATTTTGAAAGAAGGTTCAAAATCCTTTTTTTTTTTTTTTTTTTTTTAAAGTTATGATAAAATATATTTTATTTATGTAATTTATTTCAGTGATGATAAAGCTGAATTGTCATCATCATTACTCTAGCCTTCAGTGTCACATGATCGTTCAGAAATCATGCTGATTTGCTTCTCAAGAAACATTTGATTGATTTTATGAATAAAAATTTCAAAAGAACAGCATTTATTTGAAAAAATCTTTACACACACACACACACACACACACACACACACACACACACACACACACACACACACACACACACACACAGTGAAATATTATAAAATATTATATTATATTTTTATATATTAAAGTACAGTATTTCCTTTTAAAATAATTTGATAAATTCATGACATATTTCACTTTATTTTATACAACCAATTTAGTTTGAATTAATTATTAGTGCATTTAAATAATACATATTATTTTGTTATCTTGTCAGGTGGTGCAAATGTCAGAGCAAATGAAAACTATTTAAAATGGTTTTAATAATAAAAAATATAAAATAAACTGATTACTATGGCATACTTTGCCTTTCATTTATTAAACAAATTTTATAAATATCAGTAGTTTTATCAGTAGTTTTGTCCAGCAATTTGTCTGCAATTCTCAAATGTCAGGGTGGCAAAACTGCAAACATGACTCTTGCATACATAAAACTATTTGGTCGTACCACCTGGCATAAACCAACAGACAAAAAATGAATCTAAACACTTTAAAATGCACATGCAAACTTCAACCTTTCAGTATGGTGTTCTTTCAGCTCTTGTGAAAAAAAAGGAGTACATAGGCGCTTGATGAAGGTCAAATGTCAGTCTCCATCACTGTGACAAACGAACGAGACAGAGACAGAAGCGATATAAACAACTCTTCTCCCAGAGGTGACGATGCTGTTTTGTTCAAGAAACGGAGTGTTTCTCTGTGTGTGTGTGTGTGTGTGTGTGTGTGTGTGTGTGTGTGTGTGTGTGTGTGTGTGTGTGTGTGTGTGAGAGACAGAGAAAGAGAGAGAGAGCTTGTTTGTGTGTGTGAGTAGGCCAGTGATGGATGAGGAGGGCACTCGTTTCTCCCCCAACCCTCACCCCCCCAACGAAGTTTACCGCTGCTTATTTGTCATTGCCATCAGTGGGCCAGAGCTCTCACCACGGGATCAAGCCCCACTTTATCTCTGTCTTACAAAACAAGATGGTACCACTAAAACTACACAAAATATCATTCGGCCACTGAATCCTCTCTTCTTCGCAGTGATCATTCATTCCCACAAATGTAGTGTGTCAGAGAAAGCTGAATGTAAAATCTGCAAATTAATGTTCTCCTTATAACAGGGTGTTTGTTGTGCTGCCCTGAGCTCTTATTATGGTATATAATATCTCACTATCACTGGCATCCACCTGCCCTTACAGTGATATTTACTTCAGATATTAAACTACTACATATGATAATGTCTGTTCATCCATAAACTTTATTGTGTACTTTACATTAATGCGCATATGATGGTGTCCTCTGGCAAATCCAGAGCAGACTCAACATTGAGAAAAAGAACAAGCACAGACATGATCACATAACATTTTCACCTCTGCTCTCACCCGTGACTGAGAGGTGCTAATGGGAAAGAAGAAAACCTGAAGTGATTAACTAGGAGGAGGAGAGGAGAGGAGAGGAGAGGAGAGGAGAGGAGAGGAGAGGAGAGGAGAGGAGAGGAGACGAGACGAGACGAGACGAGACGAGACGAGAGACGAGACAAGATGAGGACAGGTTTCAACAGGAACACTCTTGCCAACTGACCAAGACACAAAAAAGTGAGATCAGTGAATCTCCCGGCCCTTCACACTACACAGAAAGATGACAGGGGTGGCAAAGACTGATCATACAGGGCAGACTGGACCATGTTTCATGTGACACTGCAGCTGTGCCCTTCAGCTTGGAAAGGTCCCAGAGGAATAGCAGCTGCGTAATGCTCTTCTACATCTCCATCTGAGACACTACAAGGACGTGAGCGCACATATGCACATAAACACGACATCAATTCATCACAACATAACAGCTCTCTCCAGCTCTTATTCTTTTTTTCCTCTCTCGCCTTTCTGTCTTTGACCCACTCCAGTCTGACCCTGCAACAGTGGCTGTAATGTGCGAGTTTAACACGTAAAGAGCTCAGAGCTAAATGGATTCACACACTCATACTCACTCTTTATAGCTTAACCTGCTCTCACACAACAGCTCCATGGATCCACTTTCATTTCTGCCTTTAAAGTCCTCATGAAATCAAAACTGACCCTATTTACTTTGCTAGCACATATTAAAGGTCTTAGGTTGAACAATTAATCCGTGCAAGTTAATACACAGAAAAAAAATAGTTTGTCGCGGTAATCTTTAATCAAAGTCTGAAAAGTAACTTCCGGTCTGGAAACGGCGTTCCTTCTCAGATGATGTCAGTTTGACGGGTTAAGTTTGAAAATGCCTAACCACTCCCCTCCAACCGTTAGTCTGCTGTGAGCCGAGAGATGGAGAGGAGGAGCGCTGAAGTGAAACCCTGCCCTCTATTCAATATTCCGTTTCGCTTGGAAATACGTCACAGCACTGAATAAAAACTCACTCGCTACTTCCGGTTCACTGGGACTTTAATGAGTCACTGCCCATTATCTTTTTGTCACCTCATGACTTGACCAGTGACCAGTGACCAACCATTGCAATGATATCTGATGAAGTAAAAACTTTGCACAAAAGGTTTTAAAATGCACAAAAAACCCCACTGAGTCAAGACAACTGCCCTGTCCAAATACCCACACTTGACCACTTGTCTACTTGCATGACGTATTTCCTATATTTGGCCCAAGTGTTCAAGTAGATGCAAAGACTGCAAGTGTGTATATAACTTTTACCCAATGAGACACACTTAGTGTTGCGCAAACTTATAAATGTCTGTTCAGTAGTCGCTATGTAACTAACAGAAGACACCATTTTAAAATTGTGGTGCTTCTAATTAAGTGATAAAAAGCAGTTGCAAATGTTGCAAAATACACATAGCCTACACATCTTTGCACCAACAAAATGTGCAATACTTCGGGCCATATCATACACCCGGCGCAATGCAACGCCAGGCACGACGCAAGTGTTTTTGTGCTAGTTTCAGCCCAACGCAGTTATCATTTTCATGTCCAGTGCCACGTTGTTTAAATAGCAAATGCACTCGCGCCCATTTGTTCGCCAATAGGCGTGCTGGTCTGAAAGTGAGGTTTGTTCAGGCACATTGTTGGCACATTGCTATTTTGAAAGGAAACTGAAAACGACTGCGCCACTGACCAACAAAAACCTGCTCTAAAGTCAATAGCGCAGTATTTGCATTAGTAATATGCGCATATAGGCTGGTGCACAACGCATGCACACTCTGCTTATTACACACACAAGGATGCGCAGCAGCACACAAACATGCCAAATAAAAATGTAATTTAAAAGTAAAAATAAAAGGATTCCTCTCTGTAGAAGTGTTCAGTCCTTCCGAATCTGCCATGGTGCGTGCGCAACTGGCTTTTAAAGGGAATGGGAGATGAGACTCTAATTGGTTTATTGGACGTTACGCCCAAAACACACCCATGACTCATTAAGAGATTAGGTACAACTCTTTTGGACCATGTGCACTGGCGCGCTGATCGTTTTTTTCCATCGTTAAACTAGCAAAAGTGGTTTCTGTGCACCTGCGCCATGCACTTCAGACCATGTGCTTAGATCGTTTTACTACCAAATTATATGAAATATCAAATTAATGTAATTTACAGAGGAACATTTTCCTTGACATCTAGTGATTTCGGGGCACACGAGTTCCTGAAAATAATGCATGATGGAATAGTCTTAGCTAGATAGTGTGGTTTATAGTGTGCATTAAGGGCACCGCACTTTTAAGATAGGGGACAGTCTTGCGAACTTACTTCCTGTCATACATGTGCTCTCAAATGGCCATGACCACAAGTATGGGTATTTGGACAGGGCAAACAAATCCATCAATAAACCCTAAATAAGCCATTAGATATTCCATTGTTCCAGATTAATTTGATGGTTTGCCAAATGACCGATCAGATAAATCAATGGCGATGCCACAGTGAGCCCTTAATCCCAGTGTTAATTAAGGCCAGCTGTGGGACGGATGAACTTGGTACTCATTTCCAACTGAGAGCAGCAGAGGTGCAGGTGAGCATCTATGCACACACATACACACTGTGGTCTGCTGCTTTAATTAAAAATAATGATAATAATAATAATAATAATAATAATAAAAAGAATCAAAGCTGCATAATTAATCAAAAGAACATGATTATGGCTGCCAGGATTATTGCGTTGAGCAAGACACAACCACTGAATAAATAAAGTGGCCAATCAGATGTGTTTAAATTAGGGATCAGTAGGGATGCTGAATGTAATGGTATTGGTCTGATATATGTAAAATTATCCAGTATATAACAGTGAATAAATTACAGCCAGATACTACGCATCATTTCTAGTTGATCTTACAAGTATTACAAAAGAGAAAAGGTCAGAGGAATATCACTAGAAAAAGAAAGGCCTGAAAATGGACGCAGAGGTTGCGTTGTTTCTGCTCCATACGTGAGTAATATTGGTTTTGCTTTGTTTCTCAGAACCAAGATATGCTGTTGTTGTAATGTTAGCTATAGTAACAGGACAGTTTTGGGCATCAATGCTTGTCTTGAGCTGGAGTCCTGCTGGCAACTAACAACCAACACTTGCTTGTATATACTCATGTACTGTATGTTCATTTTTTTTGTTCTTTCTTGTCGTAAGTTAGCCATCTTCACCTTATTTTTCATGAAGCATTATTTTGTTTCGCTTCAGCTATAATAAAGAGACATCCACTCTTGCATTGAGTGTTCGTTCATGCATTTTGGAGGTGGGAAGGGAAGGGAAGGGTGAGTTTGTTTGGGACGGTTTCAAATATCAACAGTGCTTCTCAGAAATCGCTTACTGCAACTTTAAGTGTTATAGTTTTGTAATCTCATTATATATGTATTAGTTACTGGTTTCAAAATAAAAATAATTACTAATTATTGATAATCTGTAATCAGCATTCAGCATAACCCCCAATTCCCATATCAGTGCAGTAACGCCAGTCGGTGCTAATGAGTGAAGTTATAAGGCCCTGATATACTTCAATTGAAGTCCAAGAACAAACTGATGTGACGTCATTTCTAACAAAATCAGGCCAAAACGAACTTTGTTTGGAGTTTGTTTTGGGAGTTTGAAACGGCTTACCAAAGCAAACTTTCCAGAAAGTTCGCTCCAGCTGGTAAACACCTTTGTACTACCATTGGTCCGTGGCAATTACCATTGGTACCATTGGTAGGTGTGCCTTCTTTCACGTTGAAATCTATTCCGCTTCATTTCTCCTGTTCAGTCCATGAGAACATGAACACAATGGAGAGCTGTTTTATAGTAGAAAATGAAGTTGTACTATTGATGAAACGAGACACTGACACTGTTTTTCATGTTTAATACGGTAAAACTGCTTGATTTTAAGCAATCTATTGTATAAAGTGCTATATAAATAAACGTGACGTGACTTTACTGAAGTGCCAAATTCTGCCGAGCTTGTGCAAACATATCCACGTTGCTATGATCAGATGCTTTTCTTATGCTTTATTTCAAAAAATGCTTGCTGTTTTCTCATTTTTTGCTGTTTGTTTATTTAGTTATTGAGAGTAAAGCATGCAGAACATATTTACATTTTCATCGAACCGCTGCTCTCAGCAGTGTGGGTGGTTTCAGATGTTTGATAACAGGTTATCGCTGCTCATGTATTTCAAACTTCGTTTTACCCTGAAAAAGAACTTCGCTGTGAGTATATCGGGGCCTTGAGCATTCAGAGGTGTTTTATTTTGTCTGATTGTCACAGCCCACAAAAATGAGACCTGAAGAAACACCACCTCAAACTCAAAAAGAAGCTTTGCCCTGTCTGTCCACACAGTAGAAATTCTCTCAAAACGAAAGCATTTCTATCAGAGCAGTGTTTATTGAGGCTATCCGAAACTCTAAGCTGCTCCCAATGTGCCTATTCCATTAAGTTGCTATTGATGAAAAATAGCAGTTACACTTAAGACCCTGTAAATTAACAAAATGTTGGCTTATTAAAACAATAATAGATTTTCCTGTGTTGCTCAATTTCCTTTGCCTCTAATGAGATGCCAGCAAGTAGCCCTTGCCTGCAAGGTTAATGGATTCCATATTTTTCAATTTTAAAATTGGGTTCTTCTAGCTCAAGAACCAATGCAAAAATACTGCTAATTAGACAGTGATGGCTCAAAAGAGATTAAGGAGACTGTATAAAACAGGCAAGCATCTTGCCGCTCAACATCCACTTCTGGGGCTTTTTTCCCAAAGATTTACTGATCTAGGATTTGTATTTTTTTCTCCCTCAAACTCTACATATCTTACCCCACCACGTGTTTAAAGCACAGCTGCTCATGTTGCTTTGTGAATACATGCTGTAAAACAGGAGCACACTGATGCTGTAGCAATACCCTTCTCTAGCAGGGGTGTGTGGATGAGGGAGGATCAGGACTTTGAACGCCACAGTGTCTTTCTGTATGAGACAGAGGTGGATGGAGGTGAAGTCGAGGGGTGATTGCCCACTGTGCTCTGAATTGATAGAGACAGGCAGTGAAGGAGAGGGTGGAACTGCCTGCCATTGATCACACATTCTGGACAGGAGGCTTTTCAATCACCCCCTCTTCTCTCTTCGTCTCCTGCATCTATGGGCTAAGAGGCCTGAGCTGAGGAAAATTGCTTCATGCCAGTCTAATTTTAAGAAGCTCGTAAAAGCAGAGATATGCCGCTCTCGCTCACGTTCTCTCCCCGGCTCCCTGAAGTGCACAGCTACGCTCTTGTGTAGCAATGAAGAAAAAAGATCTCTTTCTCTGCAGGAGACAGCACGCTTTTACCACACACGTGTACACACACACATACGCTGACCAGAGCATCTGCTGGACTTGTCTTGGTGGAAAGCATTTAATTTCAGTTTGGACCTCTGGGCAATTTATCCAACCATCTTCTCCATGTGTGGCCTCTCCATCATACAGCTAAATATGACTGAATCCATCTCACAGCCATTGAGTTTTACTCTGTGAGCATTTATAATCAATGTGGATTGTATTTCAGATAAAAATGCAACTGTTCTTCATAGCGCAAGTTGCTTGGGATGCATTATGGCATATAAAACATTGAGAAAAGCTCATTTGCCCGCCTCTTCAGTATTAATCAAAATGAAAGTTTAAAATGGTTCAATGTGACACATTATTAACTATATTGTTTCTTGGCTACTGTTCACAGCATGTGGATGACTCATACTAATGCTGATCAAACAAAGACAGAATATAAATAAAACACATTTGGGAACTCCATTGCTTAGTCATGGTAATTAGGCATAAGTACAGCCTACTCAAATCATTCACTTCATTGTTTTAAAGGAATAACTCACCCAGAAATGTAACTTTTTCACTATTAATTATAACATCTTGTTTCAGCCATGTCAGAAATAGCACAAGCACTTGGAGTACAGTACATATAATAATCAGTTTACTGTCTGGGATTTGTTGTGTCACACCAAGCCACATCCAGTATAGACTGTAGCAGTGATTATAATGTGTTCTATCGTCTTTTGTCGCGTCATGCTGCTCGCGTCTGGTGTACACATGGAACCAGCATGGCAGAGCCGCGGATTTTGCCCGGGGAGGGAACTCACAAGTGGAAGAGTTCCGGAGAACATCTGTGCTGTGTATCGATGCACCATACGGAGATTGTTATCCCTGAGAGAATAAGAAAGACCAGCAAGCAAAGTAAAAATGTGTGCGTGTTGTTAGGTTTGTACACCCCATAGGTTAACATAGGTCAACATTTAGAGGTGAGCGGGATTAGTTGTAACACATGGTTTAAAACTTTCCACACATGCCAGCATGACGAAACTTAGAGTGTATTTACTAGTTGCCATATCAATACTATATAGAGAAAATAATTACACCAAATTTATCTTTGGAAGATACCACTGAACATTTATTTAACCATAGTAAAAGTAAATTTCCTGCTTAAGTTAATTTTTATCTCTGTTTTTGTTTTTGTGTTTATTTAAAATAAACTATTTGATATTATTTTAAGATTATATCTGTTATTTAACAGTTGAGATGGTTCTTTAATGCTGATCTAACAGCAGAAGACACGAGTCGGGGTTAAATCCCCAGTTGCACAAGTGGGACATGTTGTAGCACTGTTACAATGAGCCCCTATTAGAACTATGCTCTTCTATTCTATACTTTTATGAATTCTATTGAGAAAAAGGAGTCAATGTTCAGAAATGATTCATTATTATTATGTTTTTAACTATGCTGTATAGCTTCTTTTTTTTTTTGTTTATTGTCAAACTCAAAAATGAGTTTATTTTTAATTATTAAAACATTTCATTATTTTATTTGAAAGAGTTAATAATTGTATTTTACTGACAACATGTTTTAGTTTGTCTTGAATATTTTTTGATTGTATCAGATAACATTTTAAGCTGTCATTTGGTTACATTGTGCCTCTCACATTACAACATGTCGTCACATTTCACTTCCATTCTTTCGAGGTAAATCAAGACAAAAATATACACTGTATTAATGAAACAAAACCACATATTTGCACTAGATGTGTGAAATTAATGTGGGAAAAAATAAATACTCTGAACCCCAAGTGGATTTCCACAAACTGAGAAAGTAAAAAAACGTTAGGTTGTGCCCCGGTCTACCCTACTCATCAGCATGGCAGTAACAAACTTTACCACGGTAAACTGCGCTTTCATTTTACAAAAGGCTTTGTTAGCATATTGAATTACCAAATTAAAATTATTTTAACAAACAACCCTCAGCTTGCAATAACAAAGTTAACTAATGTGAAATTCTGTTCAGGTTGTAATTAACGTTGGCCAGTAGCCTAGTTGAGAAAATAGCATTGTATGTTAGCTAGGTTAAACAAATGGTTTATGGCTAGCCACCTTTCTAGTTTCAGTAGTTTGTTATAGTTTCCGGTATGGAATTTAGGATTTACTGCATTTTTGTGTGTGTGTGTGTGTGATTTAAAGCCAACTGCAACAAAGCATCAGGAAAGACATGAGCATGCCAGCCACGCCGAGACTGATAATTCAGAAGACTTGCCTATGATTTAGAGAGGTTTGTGTATTCCATATGAGGTATGCCTGCAATTTCTACTTCTTGTTTTTCAGGGAACACAGTGTAACAAAGTGGATGGTGAGCAAGCATGGCCAACGTTTTGGAGCAGCACCTGGGTTTTGCAGATGCCTTATGTATTCTTTGGCTGCTTATATTTTTCCCCATTGCCTAAAGATTCGTTGTGAGGATAAATCCAGAGGATACCGCAAAAAGTCATAAGACAGGAGAAATGGTGAAGATGCACCATCCCAGCAACATCAGTAGTACTTATGTAGGATACATTTCTATATACAAATCATAAAATCAAATTTAGTACAAATCAACGAGTTACAGCAGAGTACTGATAACCTGTTTTTACATTAATTGTACTGTACATAATTACAGTCCATAAAGTTACTGTGAAACTGCAGTATAGTTATAGAACTGTAAATCTTAATTTTATCTTAATGGCAACAGTGTAAAAACAGTGTATTTTTCTTTGAAATGTCTAACAGCATGGACAGTTATCTTTTTTTTTTTTTCAAAATGAAACCATAAAAGATCATGTCATTGTCCCCTGTTTACTTTACAGTACAGTATCATCATATACTTTCACTGTACAGAGGAAACGGCATGCTCATGTCGTGTATCACAGAATAAAGATGCCTCAATGACATGAAGGTGATTGATTAAAGATGACAAATCTTCGGTGGGTGAACGCTATTTTCAGTTATTCGTTTTAGGGGCTGGAGACAACATGCAAATAAATGATTTGCTTATCATCTGAATAAAGCACTTCTAGTATAAAACAAGTCTCAATGAACTAATAAATAAAAGGTTTGTGTGGCATAAATCCCTGGCCAGTGACCTGTAACTGTAGGCTACAGTATGACGATTAAGTTTTCTGATCATTTCTGGGTATTTTCTTTACGAAGAACAATAAATAGGCTAGCCTACTAAACAACTAACTAAATGAAGCTAACTCCTTGATCTTACTCCGATAAAGCACGAGACAGCTTGTGTATTTCGCGCAAAAGCTTCTTAACAGAGCTTGTTCGATTATGGGCAGGTCATATGCTAGTGTTTAGTATCCGAAATATGCGAATATATAAGATTATAGAGATTTATCAGTTTATCCATGACAGAGAAAGTCCGCGTTCGTCTCACCTGGGAGCGCGCGGTCTTTGCCGGCCGTTCACGCGATGATGTCAGTGGAAGAGTGAAGCGGCTGTTCTTACCTGGGTCGTGGTGGAGCGCTTTCGCCCTGTGTATGCCCGGGTGGTGCATCTCTCCCGGCTTTTCTTAGTGCCGCCGCTACCGGCTGTGAAGTGAGTCAGAAATCCTTTAAACAGGCAGAGAAACGGATCCTAAAACTTCGCAGTTCTGACAGTGAATCTGCACACAGAGACACTTACGCGTCTCCCCGCAGCCACAGCAACAGCGTCCTGCTGACGGTTCTACACGCCACTCGCATTCATCTCCGTGTCTGTTATGTTGCTGCGTTTTGGAAGTAAACGTTCAGAAATTGACATGAATGAAAAGGTAGCAGAGCGGAGAGAATTCCCGGAACAAAAGAGTGTACTTCTGGAGAGACAGAGCGGAGCTGTGCCTGCTCTGTATTCCACATAAAGCAGATGCTTGCAGCGCAGATAGTAAGGGAGGGGTGGGATGTGGCCGGGAATGTTCATGATGGAGAGAGCGAGGGATAGTTTGACTCAGATTAGTCAAATATCACGATTATGTATTATTATTATTACTATTTAACTCCTACGTGGATGATATTTGCATAAGAGAGAGAGAGACACCCAGTCAGTAATGTATATTGTCACCATTTTAAACTGGGCTACAGATGATTTCACTAAGTTAGTTTCTTTGCTGCATACAGTATTTGAATAAGTTATCTTTTACGCGTGTTTGCATATCTGAAACAATTTTACAAAAAAAGCTCACCTTGATTAATCCAGAAAATGCCTGAAGTGAGGCGAGCTGTCTGAATCATTCCGAAAGAATCACGAACCGGTTTAAATCATTTTACTTTGACAAATTCATTGAAAAAGAGTGATCCAGTTGCTTAATAAATCTATTAGAAAATATATTATCAAATCTAATCTCTCTTTAATTTAAAACTGCTTTGGAATAAAAATTGTATGGAAAAAGTGTTCTACAAAAATATTAATTGAATTGATTTTTCTCTTTTGGTTTATGCATCTAACATTAGTATTGAATTACATAGCCTACTTTATACAAAATTGGTATTTTCTAGAAAATACTGTGGACAATGTGGAAGATAGTTATTCAAGTATAAATGTGTCTATATACAGTGTACATATACAGTGCAATATATAACTGCCTTTATATTTTTATAAAGCTGGGGTTCCTCACTAGGGATCATAATACACTATAAAAAATATTTTTCAAGTCGTAATAAAACAAAGGTTATTGGATTATATTTTACAAGAAAATAAAATTTCAGTATTCATATACTTATATTTAATACAATACGTTACTTAGAAAGAATTTTTTTTCAGTGTATGTGGGTGTCCCTGGCATCAAAAAGTTCGAAACCCCCTAACTTAGACAAGTCTGGAGACAACACCATGTGTTATAGTAGCCTTTGAAGTCCAGTCACTAAATGCGATCCAAAGGATCATGTCTTGTTCAGGTGGTAATCATAAGGGTATCACTGACCATTAGATGTCCAATGCTCCTGTGAAGCTCCAAGCTGCCACATTGTTGCCCTGTGCCTGCTGGGCTTCCGCCATCCTCTCCCATATGGGTCAGCTTCCTGTTCCTGCTGGGCAAACCCCTACTACAGAACCTATCCTTTCACGCTGACTTATGAGCAGTTTTGCTCACCTAAATCCCATCCTGACTCTGAGCCAATTCAATAAAGCTGCTCTCTGACTAGTGCCCATGAACAGGAACAGGCAGCTCTACCAATACAGGGCCTATGATCTAAGTTTGGACGATACGAGTTAACTAATGTCGGCACTTCACATCTACCATGGTCTATAACTAGACTGCAGGATCTGTTCATGAATACGTGTGGGGTATATGAGAGCTGTCCAATTCCCAAACCAAGAGAGAACACTTATGGTGGTGGAATAATTCAATGGACCCAAGTGGTGGTACTTACAGAGGTTGGTGCCTTTGTACAGTATGAATGTGAGTAGATGATGGACAGCTATATTTGGCCACCGTAGATCACCTATAGAGGTAATGATCAATGACAGGATGCTCAAAATCCAAGGAATGCTGCACAATGACATGAATACACATATTCTACGATGAGCATGTTTAAATTTTTCAATTCAAATCATTGTGATATTCATGATGTAGAAAAAGCATAATTCAAATAATAAATCCTTATTAACTAAGCTTTAGCATAATGTTTAATTATTATTATTATTATTATAGAAAATCTTGATAATTAATATTTGAAAACATTTTCACCAAATTAAAGTCATGTGGGGAAAAACATAAAATAGGAAATGATCATCTATCTATCTATCTATCTATCTATCTATCTATCTATCTATCTATCTATCTATCTATCTATCTATCTATCTATCTATCTATCTATCTATGTTTGACATTTTTAAACATGGCAAGGTTAGTTCAGGTTGTAATATGTCATGGTGCGACTCCCCAGAACATAATGATATTTATGAATAGGTAATTGGTAATAAAAATACATTCTACCTTGAAAACATTCACAAACCTTTCAGAAAACAATGATTAAAAGGTGTACACATAATTACATTTACATTTAAACTTTTCTTAAAAATGGTATGAATGTTTTTCAAAACCAACACAAATACAAAGAATATATTTCTAAAAACTTACCACACATTTTAAACTATTTTTCAAAGGTTTTTTTTTTTTTTTTACGCGTCACTTGAAACTAAAGTATTACCCCATAAGCAAACATTCCTCCACTCAGTATTTTAGGCATCGTATATGTTGTATGCAGTGCCTTCTTGGTTCACAACATCCACACATATGCATCTTGGAAGTTTTTTTTTTCTTCTTTTTTTTCAGGCTTTGATCAGGTAGACACAATTGGGTCAGCAATTCATCTCTTTTTTTTATAAGATAAATTTCACGAAGAGGAGGAGAAATACATAGAAAATACAAAGAGACACAATGGAAGATACCACATAAATTATGAATTGAACAATGATTTCTGGATTTGTTCTGCATTTGACAGATGCAAGAGCAGTATATTGATGGGAGATTTTCAGGATAATAAATATTTAACAGGAAAAAAAGCAGAGATAGTAATATTAGTCATTAATTCTAAAGATAATGTTTATTGATGAGCTCAGAAATAAGCAAAAGCACATATAAAATACTCTCCAACAGAAAAAAAAAGAATCTAGTACCAAGGGAAAACTGACGTCTCTTGAGACGCGGCAGCTCATTCCCTCGTGCATCTCTGTTCTTACTCTGCAGGCTGTCATGGGTTTGGGCTAATCACTGCACAGGTGTCTGCCTGTGGCTGTCACTCATCTAGCTCACTACGATATGCAAATTATCTTAAATGCCGTGCCTCTGCTGAATGAATCGCCCAATCCAATGTCATTTTGCATGGATGGGTTTGTGCCAACTGCATCAGTTATAACCTCCCACTCCTCCCCATGGTGAGAGCCAATCAACCACCATTAATATACACCAAATGTCTTTGTAGATTTCCTCCGGGCTGTGCCTAACTGTCGACGTCTCCAATTAAGCACAAAACAGAATGTAGACGTCCACCTTCCCTGCCATCCCATGCAGCCAACGGCTATCAGTAAAACCGCTTACACAGAAGCTGCTTTTGGCTATGTTGCACTAAAACGCCGCTAGCCATGCACTTGACAGCCCTTGCGTATTGCAAATTACTTCCAACATATCAACAGTTCGAGTGAACTAGTTCCATAATTACATACTTAGTCAAATTGTTCAATTCAAGTCATATTAGTGAAATTCAGAGTGGGCAGATAGTGTTTAAATGTATTAGTGACTGGTGTCATATCACTGAGCAACAGTACAACAGACAACTTTTACTAACAAACTCGTAATGTCTACTTACTTCAAATGAGAAACATTAATGAATTTCTGTCCAATTTTTCAACTCAGACATCTCTCTCTCTTAAAGATCATAGTGAGGTTTGGGAGACGATGACTAATTACACCACACATTTCAGTTTCATGAGGCGGATGGTGAAATGAATGTGGTTCAGAGAGGTGGCCCTGATCAAATATTCCCTTTCAGCCGAGGAAGAACAAAGGCTATCAATGGCAGAGGGATTACTTATGCCCTTTTCCCTCGTTTCTTGTCCAGTTCTCGCATTCCCTTTTACGTGAGAAGCGGCTTTCAATATGTAGATAAAAGCAAGAGCGATTTGATTAGAATAACCCGCTGTTCACCTGCATGCATGTGACGTTCTGCTGAAAAAAGGAAAATACACTAGAGATGGTTTTGCTCCAGGACTAAGATTTTACATTGGACATCAAACAGCGACCCAAGTAATGTAACGTTCCTAACATAGTTTGTGTCGTATTTTTAAGTTGGGTAGTTCTGTTCACAGTTTTCAAAGATGAGGGCATGTTACACAACCTGTCCATATTTGCAATGGCTTAATTTGCCAGCTTCAATGACAAGGTCATAGGTTCGATTCCCAGGGAATGCATGAACTGATCAATATATACTGTACCTTGAATGCAGTGTAAGTCGCTTGGGATAAAAGCAAATAGGCTAAATGTAATATTCGCATTCAGCATTGTTTAGCATTTACTTATGTGTCACGAACAACCAGTTTAGAACCATTGCATCCGTACTTTGGGATCCTAATTTATTTGGGATTATAAAACATTGTTTACTATTGCGTAAATGTCATATACAGAGCCCTAAAGGAAAGCTTAGAAAGCTAAAGGTGACGTCACAGAGTGATGTGTCTGTTGTCCTCACCTTTAACCTCATTAACTAAAGAACATCCATGAACATCAGCAGACACTAAGGATCATTCCGTTTATTCCATTTGTTTGTGTTTTGGCAAGGAGCAGCTCTGCAACTATCTTTGTCACATCACATCAGCAAAACCCCCCAGCCGTCTCTCCCAAGAGTGATTAATCTTCTAACACTAATTAGATATTTGCTAATTAGCATCTGACATATGAGGGGAGGAAGAGAAACATTTGCATGCAGACATGGATGGCTGCAGTTTGCGAATGCTGGGCTCAACCCCACGGAAGTGTCATCAATGGAGTAAGGGACACGGCGCACCTCGTGGAGCAGGATATTCTGGTGTCAGAATGCCTGCTGGGTGATCTACCTGCATATAAGAGAATGTCAGCATCCAGGTGCTCAGGCATTATTTTATTCATTTTCAAATGAAGTCACCCCCTATGTTTCAAATGAGCACCTTCTAGATTTTAATGACCATCGTGGTGGAAACCTGGAGCTGAAAGGACATTAATCTGGATATTGCCAATTTAGCAGGAAGCCTGGTGGGAGAAAATCAGCAGGATTTTGGTCCTCTGTCTTTGCCTACACAGTCTCTTTCTGTCCATATCCAGCTCATTTTATATGCCCTCATCAATTAATGACGACAGCTTATTATCATTTCATTGTGACGGTTAAAAGATCTGTAGTAGATGGAGAAATGCTACCTGTGAAATTGATAAAGCTGAGCCACAAGACTTGTAGATTAATGGCCCCGCTTCACTGAGTGAGAAACATTTTTTTTTTATGGTAAATTGGCACTGTATATGATATTACTGTACACTTGTACTACAAGAAAAAGTTACTGATTCATTCTTGCCAAGGGATGGGAATTGTGAATAATTGAACAGGTCTGGTTTCATAATAGTTCAATTATTTATTTATTTATTTATTTTCCAAGAAAAAAAATATATATATATTTAAAAATAAATAAGTGCAATTCCATTGAGAAATAAGATAATTTCAATAATAAATACACTGCAGTTCAAATGTTTGGGGTCAGTAAGATTTTTAGAAAATAAATTTATACTGTAATTCAGCAAGACTGTATTAAATTGATCAAAAGACATTCTATTTCAAATAAATGCTGTTATTTTGAACTTTCTATTCATCAAACAATCCTGAAAAAAAAAAAAAAAAAAAAAAAAAAAAAAAACACATAATGGTTTCAAATCAACAGAATAATAGAATGACGGAAATAATAGAACAATAGAATGATTTATGATAGATCATGTGACACTGATGATAGTTATTTTAAATAAATTCTAATAACATTTCACAATATTACTGTTTTTATTGTATTTTTTTTTTAATCAAATAAATGCTACCTTGGTGAGTATGAGAGAATTCTTTAAAATAAAAATATTACCAAAACCAAAGTTTGAACACAAGGGAGTCAGGAACGGTTGGGAGAAAAGGGAGTGAGGACTCAATTGCAGGAAGAATGGAGGTTTATTTTAAATAATAAAATATAACAAACAAAAACACCCACGAGGGGGAAAACAAAACTAAACTAAGACACAACACCAGGGTCAGGAAACATGAAGCAGGTCAAGGAAACAGGAGACATCAACCACGGAACAGAAGATAACGAACCAGCACAGCACAGCAAACACAAGGAAACTAAATAGATAACTAACAAGGCAGGTAATGAGGGAAGACAAGTGGGGCAAATAATCAATAATGAGCTAACAAGAGGGGTGGGGTCAGGACAATAGACTGGAGACATGACATAACCAAAACATGACAACCCAAAGCACATGGCTAGAAAATAACAAAACACCACATGTGCTCAACAAGACAGGACAGAAATGTGACATTAACCCCTCCTTAAGGAGCGGCTACCAGACGCTCCACCAGGGGTGAACGGGAGGGACAGACCAGGGTGGGATGGGAGGGAAAGACCAGGGCGGGACGGGCGGGACGGGAGGGACAGATCAGGGCTTCCCACAGAGTTCGGGAGGCCAGGGCGGCCCACACAGTTCGGGAGGCCAGGGCGGCCCACACAGTTCGGGAGGCCAGGGCGGCCCACACAGTTCACGGGACGGAGCCCTCTCCAGACTCGGGTGCACGGGACGGAGCCCTCTCCAGACGCTGGTCAGGGGCCGGAGCCATCACTGGACGCTGGTCAGGGGCAGGCCATGGCAGGGCAATGCACCTAGGCAACTCTGGGACATCCTCCAGGATGACCACGGGCTGCTCTAGGACGGCCTCTGAAGTGCCAGAAGGACTGGAGAAAGCCCTGTGCTTATTCCAAGCACGCAGGAACGCCAAAACATAAAAACCAAACACGGCCCTCTTGGCCCTGTCCGGACTGACGGGAACATCCTCCTGGACCACCGGACTTGAGCTCACCGAAGACGGGTCCTCCGGAACAGGGACCACCGGAACCATCACGGATGGTGCCTTCCTTCTCCTACTCCACTTTGAGACCCCCAGAACTGGGTCCACCGGAACAGGGACCACCGGAACAGGGACCACCGGATCCATCACAGACGGCGCCTTCCTTCTCCTCCTCCGCTTTGAGACCCCCGGGACTGGGTCCACCGGAACAGGGACCATGGTCATAGGAGGACTGGGGTCCAGACAGTCAACAAACTCCCAGAATCCAAGACTCCCCATTCTTCTTATCTCCTCCGGGCTGAGAAGCATATCAAGGCAGAGGTTGAAGACCTCTGCCGCATCACCTGTAACCTTCTGCTAAACTCCATAGTCTCGGGAAAAATAAAACAAACCAAAAAAACGCCTCCTGCTGAGTCCTCTCTTGGTCTGGCTGGTTTGTTCTGTCAGGAACGGTTGGGAGAAAAGGGAGTGAGTACTCAATTGCAGGAAGAATGGAGGTTTATTTTAAATAATAAAATAAAACAAACAAAAACACCCACGAGGGGGAAAACAAAACTAAACTAAGACACAACACCAGGGTCAGGAAACATGAAGCAGGTCAAGGAAACAGGAGACATCAACCACGGAACAGAAGATAACGAACCAGCACAGCACAGCAAACACAAGGAGACTAAATAGATAACTAACAAGGCAGGTAATGAGGGAAGACAGGTGGGGCAAATAATCAATAATGAGCTAACAAGAGGGGTGGGGTCAGGACAATAGACTGGAGACATGACATAACCAAAACATGACAACCCAAAGCACATGGCTAGAAAATAACAAAACACCACATGTGCTCAACAAGACAGAACAGAAATGTGACAAAGGGTACATTTGAAACTTTGAAAATAGTGGGTTTTTTTTTTTGGATGTTAAGAGTAATTCTCGTTGGCTATGTTCACACTGTCAGTCCAAATCTGATTATTTCCACATTGTGTATTGCAACTGTGTGTGCAGAACAGCACAAAACAACATCAGCTCTGGTGGGGAAGGCATTCAAGTCAGTGGGTCAGGCTGGTGCTGCCCTGCACACCATGGCAGTTCTGCATGTGTACCAGGCTGACTTGCTGAAGGACCTGAGCATGAGTGGGGGTATCAGTGAGGAGTTTTTAGAACTATGCAGAGCCACGGATCTGTCTCTCTGTATGACTAAGCAAGCGGCCTGCACCATCGGCTGTTCTATGGCTTTTTTGGTTACCGCAGAGAGGCATCTGTGGCTTAACCTCCGTGTCTCCTTCTGGCCTATCTGGTGACTCCATCAATTTTATTTGTCACATACACAAGGTCTCTTGAATCAGTAAGTTCCGGAAGGCTAAGAGGCATGCTAAAGCATTCGATAAGTTTCTTCCTCACTGTGCTCAAGGACCAGGCCTCATAAGGACTGGGAAGGACCTAAAGCATTACTTCTAGGTGCTCAAGGACCAGGCCTCATAAGGACTGAGAAGGACCTCATTATGGCCAACCTGAATTATGGCAAGAATTATGGCATTATGCGCCCAGGACCGTGGGGGTGCAGAAGCTCCTTCCCTGTACCCTCAGGCTCAGTCTCCACAACCACCGGTGAAAAATGTTACATGTTCAGTCGTTTCCTGCCATGTCCCAGAGCACAGAACATTTAACATACCCCCAGCAAGACAAAATATCAAAATTAGTACCACTTTCATTGAAATTGGCAGCGTGGAAACTACTACTACTGACAGATGCTTCCTGCACAGGCTGAGGTGCGGTCTTTGATGGCCGTCCAGCCCAAGGGATCTGGAGATGTCATCATCTTGACTGGCACATCAGTTGCCTCGAATTGATGGCTGTATTTCTGGCCCTGAAGTACTTCCTCCAGCAATTATGCTACCATGTCCAAATGTGGGTGGAAACACCATGGTAGTAATCACCAAGGCAGACAGTGTTTGCACTGCAACAGGCTAGGGCAGCAGGTTCTGCTTTGTGCTCAGGACAAGTTCCTGTCTCTCAGGGTGATTTACATTACAGGGCAAACAAATGTGGGAGCAGACTTACTGTCCAGACACATGGGGAAACTCAACCCTGAAGTGGTCAAACAGATTTGGGAAAGATTTTATTAATCAGAGGTGGACCTCTTCGCTTCACAGGAAACAGCAATGTCCCCTCCTCTTTTCTCTGAGTCCTCCAGCTCCCCTGGGTCTGGATGCCATGGCGCATACATGGCCCAGACTGCATATTTATGCATTTCCCCCAATCGTTCTGCTCTTGGGAGTCCTGGCCAAGGTCTATCAACAAGGGTCGTGCCTCTTGCTATTAGTGCCTCGTTGGCTGTCCAGAGTTTGGTTATCAGATCTGATATCCCTTCTCGAATGTGGGCGATTACAATCAGGAGAGACCTTCTATCTTAGGTGCAGGGGATGATATTTAATCCCTGGCCAAAGCTTTGGAATCTTCATGTTTGGCTCCTGAAGGGGACCAACTGCAAGATGCTGGACTTCCAGCTGATGTAGTGGAAACTAAATGCTAGTGCTCCCTCCACTAGAAGATGTTTTGCCCTTAGATGGTGCGTTTTTGAAGGATGGTGTACAGCACATTTTTGAAAGATGGTGTGTACTACACAACATGCAGACCCAGTTCACTGCCCAATTGTCTCGTACTGGAGTTCCTGTACGAAAAACTGGACAGAAAAGCGGCCCACTACTCTCAGGATTTATGTGGCTGCCATTTCGGTGTGCCATGCTCCGACTGACAGGGATCCTGTAGGAAAACAGTCTCTGGTTACCTGCTTCATTCTTTGTGGAGCGAGAGTCCCTTCATAGGACTGAGCCATTGTTCTTGAGTGTTTGGTTGGAGCCCCTTTTGAGCCACTGGAGTCAGCGCCTGTCAAGCTTCTGACTCTAAAGTTGATTTTTCTTATGGCTATTACTTCTCTAAAGGATATTGGGGACTTGCAGGCCCTGACGGTCTCGCCATCCTGCTTAGATTTTGCCCCTGGACTGGTCAAAGCTATTTTGCCCTCTCACCCTGATTATCTTCCTAAAGTTCCATTCTCGACCATGCATCCAGTCATTCTGGAAGCCGACTGTCCTCCGCCATTCACTATGCCGGAGCAGAAAAGGCTCCACTTTCTGTGTCCAGTCTGTCCTCTTCAGACTTATCTTAGGCAGCTTCCTCCAAAGCTTTGGCAGGGGGTGCCACCTTGCAACAAGTATGAGATGCTGCACTATATTGCCGCACTGTTGGCGTGTCTAGATGTCTCTTCAGACAAAGTTATAACCTGAAGGCTGTTCCACGCCTATTTATAGCCGCTCACGAACCTGCATTCCCAATGACGTCATTGTCAGAGGTTATTTAGGGCAAATTCTTGGTGTGTTTTGCACAAATGCTTCACAACCGGTCGAACAACGAACGTTCTCATTAGTGTTAATGAAATGCAGCATCTCGTCCCTGCTTTTTCAGGGAACAGGGTTATAGTCAAGTAACTTGAGATGCTTTCTATAACAACTTCTGACACATTTACATTTTACATGGCGAGAGAATGTGACATAAATCACCCAACCACCTCATAAATGGATTTCCAGAAATGCGGTTTGAATAGGGTTCCAAACCACATATGAATGTAGCTCAAAACGGATTTATAAAAATCATATTTCATGTGAGGGTTTTTTTGCCATTCACACGTGATAAATATGATCGCAATCCAATCTGATATGCACAAAAATTTTATTTGGACTGACAGTCTAAACGAGGCTTTAATCCTTTGCGACAGCATGTCTGCAACAAATAATAAACACACCTTGCAGCACACCGCTGAACACATCGGAAAGGAAATGTCACTTATTCCAGCTCCCTTATGCCTTGATACTAATATTACAGTATCGTCTTCATGATAAAATGACTGATGCACCATCTGTGAGCCCATAAAATGAGGGTGATTCTGACAAGCTATCCGTCACACAACTTCGAGCTGACCATGGCAAACATGGGCCTGCAATTCAGCTTTCGAGAGCCTCTCAGTGCACTGCTAACGATTTTCATGTGTTGCAGGATTTCGCAGTGTAATTAAATCCTTAACTAGTGGCAACTTTAGGGGGAATGCGCACTGTCACAAGGGGGTGGTTGGCTGGATGTGTTTGAGTTGGTGAAATATGTGATTTCACAGGGAAATCGGCTCACAGATGTCTCATTAACTTCATGTCATTTGCACCCACTTTTCTACGTCATTATGGAAATTAGCAAATACAGAAAATTATAAGAAAAAGTTTGTACTTTAGAAAGCTCTGACTGAGATTTGTCAGGTTCATTAGCATTTCCGGCACAGGATCTAACATACTAAATAATTGACGTTGTATGCAAAACCATTTATCTGGTGCAATATAAAACAAATCCATTGATCGAATGAGGTATTTTTCATGCCACAAACAACTGTACACCATTTCAACAAGGAACACCACCTCTGGTGTACAATATGTGCAAAAGCACAACCAAATGTGCCTCACAGTAATGATCTGGTGTGTGTGTTTTATTCATGCACTTTAAGCTTCATATTGTGGATGATTTGCATCCAAATTTCCCATCAGGGATCAATAAAGTCTATCCGTCTGTCTGCCTGTCTATCTACCACACATGCTTTTGCAGACTCCAGCTATACCATAATGTGCCACTGCTGTGTGTTTTGTAAACAGGAAGGAAGAGCTCCTGCTGACCAAATAAGATTATTCAGAGAACACGTTGTGTTTTTTTTTTTTTTTTTTTGCAGCTCAAACTGTGAACATAATCAGCCAGCTTCCTCTGCCCCCTCTTCACAATCACTCTGAGACACATCAAGGTCAAGTGGCTGAAGACACTGTTGTTACAGCAGTGTTAAAAAAGAGATAAAATCCACAAGTGTTATTTAACAAAACAATGAAAGATCGGGAGAACATTAATGCAAGCTGTATTTATGCATTACAGATACAAATGTGGTTGTTACAAACTGATCAGATCTACAATTTTTGCCTGGCAACCACCCACAACACTTTAGCTCCATGGTTGTGAGTTTTGCATGGGCAAACATCACTCACTAGAATTGTAAATTGATCATAAAATACGGTTCCACTTTATTTTGATATTTTGACGGAACACATTCTGTTGACTACAAATAACGTTGCACCTACATGTCTACTAACTCTCTTTAGAGTTGGTTAGGTTAGACTAAGTTGACGTGCCTTACAAAGTTACTTATAGTCAGTAGAATGTCTGTTTGAGGACCATCAAAATAAAGAGTTAGCAGATATTAAGGAGACAATCTAATAATACTCTAATGAGAGTTAGTTGACATGTAGTTGCAAAGTTTTTTTATAGTCAACAGAATGTTCAACAAAAAAAAAGACCATCAAAATAAAGTGTTGCCTAAAATACTGGCATAGAAATATTGATTTTTAATTTATTTTAATTTTTAATCAATTGTAGTATTTATTTAGCATCAAAATGAATGTGTAGCATAAGCTTCTGTATTAAAAATGATTATACATTATTAAATATGTGTCATTTTAACAAAAGCGAAGCGGTCACAACCAGCAGCCATTCACACCAAGGACAAAAACTATAACTATAAAGTTTTAATAACTGTTGTAAGTCCACAACACAACTATAACGACACAGAGTAACAATATCCTAAGTCACTTATAAGAAGAGGACTTGGCCTTTATTCTGAAGTTATTTCATTCTACTACATAAATAGCAATTTGTTGTCACTACAAATATACTAACAGTTTTTGTGGTGTTTAAAATCATTTTAAACTTTAGAAATTGTTAAATGAATAATCATGCTCTACAATTAATAGTGAATGGAAAAAAGAAAAGTCTGATCATTTGCAGATTAGACCTATTTACTGACTGACTTTTTAATGTCAATAATTAGCCATTTTGTCCCTAAAATTGATATCTGGCTTTTTTATGTTGCTATGAAAAAAGAAAATATGAGGTATTGTCTCCAGAAAATGAAAAAAATATCTACTTTAATTGAACACTATTTGTCTAATCTGCCTACAGACGCCCACCCTAAACAAACATAAAAAGCGATATAAATAGTGCATGTTATATTATCTATAATTTACAGTAAAAGACCATGTTTATGCTTATTCTTTATGGACCGCTACAATATTATGCTGTTCAAGTGTGTGTGTAGGTGTCAATCTCAAAACTAACTCTGCATATCCAAGTGACCAATTAGTGAGGCAGGCAGTCGTTCACATAGAGAATCCATGTGTGTGAAAGAGAAAGAGAGAGAGAGAGAGAGAGAGAGAGAGAGAGAGTCAATGAATTTCAACGACACTTGCTGAGAGCAAGTAACTTCTTTTGGGCTCCTGGTAGTGGACGGTTGCAAACATCTCAGATAAAGCAGAGAAGTAGCCTTGCAGAAAATCAATAATTCATAGGTGACGATCAGATTTCTTCTCTGCCCGTCGTCAAGGTGAGAGCACGCCAGGCTCCAGGCTGAGCCAGCTTTCTGCAGCGGCCTGTAAAATGACAGCAGGCTTGTCAGGGAGAAATGCGTGCTATCGACGCCTGCCTGCGTAATGATGTGCATAGCACTGCGCACTCGTGCAAACGTGCGTGTGCGTCCTCTCAGTATTGCTGACTGACAGGATATCTCTCTCACTGTGACACTAAGAGCTCCACGGGCTGAAGTTCCAGACACTTTCAGACCACAATCTCACGGAAATCCAGTCGTGGTTCTGCTGAGCTTCTCGCCAGCAAAAATATTTCAGGAGGATTCAAAAACCACCAGGCCATTACTGAGACCTCTGGCTCTGTCTGTCAAAGTGTTTCCGTTTGACTTTGCATCTCTGTGATTGTTAGAGAGTGGACGGACTCACAACTGGCTCTGTATCAGATCCAGAGTTTTGATGCGATGTGACAGGCAGCCATGGAGCTCCTCGGAGACCCTGAGGAGAACTCGACTCATTCTTGCGTCCACGGTTCCTCAAGCGCAAGCAACGAACCACAGCCAGATGGCAGAGCGGCAAGGACAACCCACCCAGTGCAGGCCACGACCAATCGGGTGTAACGAGCAGAACTCTGTAACAGTATCCATAGAAACGGCGGTTTTCTTGGCCTATGGCACGCGAGTGACAGGGAGCTCAGGTATAAGATCTCGCAGCGGTCATCAATCACTTCAAAGCAGAGGCTGCTACACCTCTGCAGTGCGGTGAACTTTAAACAGAGAACAACAAAGAGACAGGCTTTCAATCAATCATAATGACACTCTTCTCCACAGCCCTGTTCAACCAGCAAACCTACTCGCAGTAAACTAAACATCACTCTTCATTTAGTGCTTAACGTCCAACCCATCTACTAAAGCATTAATGTATCTCCCCCTCTTAAATGCAGACAACAATCAAACTTCTGATATGGAGGTGGTGAGAATGTCAGAGAAAGCAAAATAAGACTACATTTGTATGCTCAAAAGGAAATTTCAATGCTTCAAGCTAAAGAGGTTTTGCAACAAGTAATTTGTTTGCCAACTCTGAATGCAAAACTGCTGCATGATGTGAGTTCAGAATATATTTGAATCTCAGAATATATTTGATGTTAATAAAGGAATTTGACCAGTGAGATGAGTAGTACGTCTCTGCATAAATAGAAACCGGACCATTAAAAAAATGCAAAATGTCCTGTTACTTTTATTTACATGGATAAAAGAAATCTCTAAGCATGCACAACATTTTCTGAAGAGACTCGATCACTTTATATGATGAAGAGATTTAAGTTAGGCTTTTATTCACATATAAACATTGATCAGCAGAAATAAATAGAAGCTCAACCTTTAACCTGCTTGACGTGCAAGAACAAACCTCATTGGTTCTTGCGGAAGCTCAAACGTGCTGCATAACACACAAGAATTAACCTCATTGGTTCTTGCGGAACCTCTAATGTGCTGCATAACACAAGAATGAACCTCATTGGTTCTTGCGGAATCTCTAACGTGCTGCATAACACGAGAATGAACCTCATTGGTTCTTGTGAAAGCTCAAACGTGCTGCATAACACGAAAATTAACCTCGGTGGTTCTTGCGAAAGCTCAAACGTGCTGCATAACACGAGGATTAACCTCACTTGTTCTTGCATAACCTCTAACGTGCTGCATAATACAAGAATGAACCTTATTGGATCTTGCGGAAGCTCAAATGTGCTGCGTAACACGAAAATGAACCTCATTGGTTCTTGCGAAAGCTCAAACGTGCTGTGTAACACGAGAATAAACCTCACTGGTTCTTGCGGAAGTTCAAACATGATGTGTAACATGAGAATAAACTTCATTGGTCCTTGCGGAAGCTCAAATGTGCTGTGTAACACACGAGAACAAACCTCATTGGTTCTTGCTGAAGCTGAAACATGCTGCATTACACACAAATAATTCTCATTGGTTCCCTTTCGAGGGAACTCGCACTGCGTCTGACAACACTTTAGGGATGATCCCTTAGCAACAGCGTGTCTGAAGTATGAATGAAAACTATTCCAATCCTGATTGGTGTTGCGTCATGTGGTGTTGCGTATGTGATGGCATACACGGAAGCTACAAAGGGGAGGCCGGCACATAGTACAGACAGCTTTTGCTCTTCAGCAGGCACTCTGTGTATCAAAAACTGTCTGTCTATTTGGTGTTGTTTGTCCCAAAAAAAGCTATATATTGTGAGAATGGCGAGTGATCAGTTCAAAAGGTGTGTTCATCCGATACACATCAGTTATGCGTGTATATTTAGTGCAGCACAGTCGGGCAGCTCTCGAGGGGGCTGCCTGTAGCGAGTGTGATAAGCTGCCACTCAGGATGCTGAACTTGCGGCTGGCCGTGTTCGATGAGGCCGGCCAGCCTTGCGAGCCCCGTGGTTCTGGTCCCACGTCTATTGAAGCAAATGGATGTGTCAGTGGGACTCGAGACTGCCAAGGCATCTTCTCAGTCCTCGTCTGACAGTTCAGTAGTTCTCCCTCCTCGCGTGGAAGACTGCGCTGCGGCTTCTTCCCCCGGGGTGGAGAACCCGATGCTCGAGCTGTCTGTTTTTGAGGAATTCAGAGGAATCAGATGTGCTCAGCATCGGGGCAGGTGAGGTTGAAGTCCAGACTCGCCGCTTCATTCATAAAATAAGGGCGCTGTTTAAATAAGCGAGTTGATGTTCTCCTTCCCCATGTGGAAGCCAGCGCTGCGGCTTCTTCCCCCGGGGTGGAGAACCAGATGCTTGAGCTGTCTGATTCCGAGGAATTATGAAGTGGCGATCATGGACAGCCGCTTTGCGAGAGGTCCGTGGGAAGCCCGGCATTCTTCCTTGCACATAAATTACCTGGAAATGCTAGCGGTCTACAAAGCTCTGAGGAGTGTTTTTCCCGGACCTCCGTAGCCACCATGTCCTGATACGAGCAGACAATAAGTCTGAGGTTGCGCCCTCTACACAGACTGGTGCATCAGATCCTCCTGTGGTGCCAGGGGAAACTGTTGTCTCTCAGAGCAATGTACATCTCAGGGGCCCAAAATCAGGGGCTGAGGCCCGGGGAGTGGCGACTTCACCCAGAGGTGGTGAAGGCCTCTTGAGAGACGTCCCACTGTCCACTGTTTCCCTCACGCATCCAGCCCCACTTCTCTCGGGTCTTACCCCGTCCACACTCAAGGTGTACAAGGCTGCCATTGCGGCTTTCCATGCTCTTGTGAGTGATGGGCCTTTGGGGAAGCACCATCTGGTTGTATGTTTCCTCTGTGGGGCTCAGAGGATGAGGCCTGCGACTCGCTCCAGAGTTCCAACCTGGGATCTGGCAGTGGTTTTTGAAGGGTTGTCTATGGCTCCCTTCGAACTGCTGGAGACGGCTGAGGCAAAGAACCTGACCCTTAAGGTGGCCTTTCTCCTTGCAATCAATTCTCTGAAGAGAGTGAGGGAACTTCAGGCCTTGGCAATTACACCAACTTGCCTGGAGTTTGCCCCTGGCAGAGTTGAGGCCTTCTATGTGCCCAAGGTGCCATTGAGCAGGCATTCCTTCAGGCATTCCTTCAGGCACTCCTTCAGGCATTCCATCCTCCACCTCACATGACGGCGGAAGAGGGGGCTTCATCTGCTCTGCCCTGTAAGAGCACTAAGAGCACTCTAGTGTAAGAGCACTAAGAAGAGCACCTTCTTCACCCAAGAAAGGGCTGCAATTGGATTGTCCAGGCTATAGCCAAGGCTTATCAGGTGCGCAATTTGCCTTCACGTATAGCCGTGAAGGCCCATTCCACCAGAGGCATGAAGTCCAGCTCCTTTCTGGGGTCCTGCTTCATGAGATCTGTGAGGCAGCTGGGTGAGCAACCCCGCACACCTTCATAAGATTCTACAGTATGCATCTCCCTGCGATGCCGGGTGCCAGGGTACTCGTGTCCTAAGTGTGCCTGGACTCCAGCTTCACTGCGTCTTGTCGCCACACCTCGTCACGGCTGGAGCGCCTACTTCATCACAAAGCAGTCTGTACTATGTGCCGGCCTCCCCTTTGTAGCTTCCGTGCATGCCGTCACATACTACATCGTGATGCATGTCATGATGTTTTTATTCATACTTCAGACGTGCTGTTGCTAAGGGATCATCCCCAAAGTGTAGTTAGATGCAGTGTCTCGTTCCCTTTCTCAGAGAACAAGGGTTACAGTTGTAACCCGAGACGTTCTTGCTGAAGCTCAAACATGCTGTGTAACACACAAGAATGAACCTCACTGGTTCTTGCGGAAGCTCAAACGTGCTGTGTAACACAAGAATGAACCTCATTGGTTCTTGCTGAAGCTCAAATGTGTTGCGTAACACACAAGAATGAACCTCACTGGTTCTTGTGGAAGCTCAAACGTGATGCGTAACAAGAATGAACCTCATTGGTTCTTGCGGAAGCTCAAACGTGCTGTGTAAAAAGAATGAACCTCATTGGTTCTTGCATAAGCTCAAACGTGCTGCGTAACACGAGAATAAACCTCATTGGTTCTTGCGGAAGCTCAAACGTGCTGCGTAACACACGAGAATGAACCTTATTGGTTCTTTTTGCAGAAGCTCAAACATGCTGCGTAACACTAGAATAACGTTTGCGGAAGCTCAAACGTGCTGCGTAATACAAGAATGAACCTCAATGAACCTCATCTTGCATAAGCTCAAACGTGCTGCATAACATGAGAATGAACCTCATTGGTTCTTGCATAAGCTCAAACCTGCTGCGTAACACAAGAATGAACCTCATTGGTTCTTGCAGAAGCTCAAACATGCTGCGTAACACTAGAATAAACCTCATTGGTTCTTGCGGAAGCTCAAACGTGCTGCGTAACACGAGAATTAACCTAATTTGTTCTTGCGGAAGCTCAAAATGTGCTGCGTAACACACGAGAATGAACCTTATTGGTTCTTTTTGCAGAAGCTCAAACGTGCTGCCTAACACTAGAATAAACCTCATTGGTTCTTGCGGAAGCTCAAACGTGATGCGTAACACGAGAAAGAACCTCATTGGTTCTTGCTGAAGCTCAAACGTGATGCGTAACACGAGAAAGAACCTCATTGGTTCTTGCTGAAGCTCAAACATGCTGCGTAACACATGAAAATGAACGATTTCACTGTTGGTGGGGCTTCTCAGCATGAATTTGTAGGAATGCAAACCAACATGAAAGAGATTATAATTTGTCGCTTTGTCATTATTACTTGTTAGAAGAAAATTTACAAAAAGTTTGAATGGCAGAAAATTGCCAAGACAAAGAAGTAAAAGTATGTAATAGTCTGTATTAAAAATAAAATAAAAACCCCAAATGAATATTTGAAATATTTTCAGCAAAGAAAGCTAAGTTATATGTAGTGCCTCAGTAAAATGTTCAAACCTAATAATGACTCACTGTGTAGTTTTGTCTGAAGCTTACCGTTTTAACATGTTAGTACATTCACAAGACTCTATAAAGAGCACAATCATTTACTGCGGCAAGTCGCAGCTGTTGAATTTTACATCTGAATGCAAAACAGCATGAGCGATGAAGAATAAAAACAACCTTTTGCTCAAAGACTGACTAAAATTAGATTGAGACTGACAAAAAAACAGAACATCAACTGGGTAAAAAGCCTTTCTAGGGACTTTGAGGAGGCTGGGTAGGCTTAATTACGCATGTTGAAGCAGTTGTTTGCAGCACACCTTTATGTCTCCCGCTGCCTCTTTACCTTGTGATCCCTGTGATTTCTGAGAGAAAGCGGTTGTGCATTTTGGCAGACGTATCAAACGGCATGAGAAAAAAAAATACAGGCATAAAAAGGTACAGAGAAAAAGAGAAGAGAGAAGGAAAGAGTGAGAAAAGAGACAAAGATAAGGATACAAGCACATAGCTCATTTGATATGGCTGCACTCAACACTGAAGCTGTGCCAGCACTATCTTCAATGGTACACATGGCAATGGGGTGCGAATCGTCAGATGCTCCCCAGGCAAGAGTGCGTTTGTTGAGGCTGCTCTTTTACGGCTTTGAATGTTCCTGTGGATCTCTGTGTCTCCTCTCTGGGTTGATTGAACAGCAGATCTGGGCCACTGCAGGGTCGCAGAATGCTGTGTCCCAAACGAAGAGGGTGAGGTAGGGTTACGCACCGCATCACTTAAGGATCAGCAGGCCCACATGGAATCGGTAGAAAACTTCAATTTGTGTCTGTCTTTTACACAAAGCTATCTATGGCTACAGAAGACTTCGGAATATAGGGAATGAGTCATATGAACTACTATTCTGGAGCTTATTTTTGTCATTTCTTTATTGCCCATTGGCAGAAAAGAAAAGCCATAGTATTCTTAAAAAAAAAAAAAAAATACGATACGTCAGTCATAGAGACTCAGAGTCAAACGGGTATGAAATTACACGAGGATAAATAAATTATCTAATTTTAAAGATTCAAATGGAGGAGTTCACCCAATTTTAAATTAAAATAATATACCATTCAAAAGTTTGAGGTCAGTATGATTTTTTTTTTTTTTTTTTTCAAGAAATTAATACTTTTATTCAAGGACACATTATATATATATATATATATATATATATATATATATATATATATCTATCAAAGGGACAGTAAAGACAGTAAAGAAATGAATGCTGTTCTTTTCAACTTTCTATTCATCAAAGTATACACAAAAATAATAAGCAGTTTTTAACATTGATAAGAAAAGTTTCTTGAGCACTAAATCCGCATATTAGACACTGGAGTAATGATGCTAAAAATCCAGCTCTGTCATCACAGGAATAAATTATATTTTAAAATATATTAAAATAGAAACATAATATTTCACAGTATTACTGTTTTTACTGTATTTTTATCAAATAAATGTAGCATAATAAAAGCATAAGTGACTTTCAAAAACATTTAAAATACCTTACTGACCCCAAACATGTAATGATAGGCAAGGGGAGGGAATCAGTTATGGATAAAGTTTATTTAAACTGAAGTAAGTACAGATGACCGAAGAATCTTGTAGCAGGATAGCAGTAACAGTCACTGTGCAGCGTAACTAAGGCAGGCAGGATGAAGAGGTGCGATCCGCAGGGCTGGATAGAAACTCAATGGTGGCGGGGAAGCTTGGGAAGGGGAGACAGGAAACAGAGCCAGGACCCAGAGAAACTCGATAAGGACGACAAATGGCGCAGCGTCTTGATGGTAGCAGAAGATGAAGCGCAGGGACTCAGACCAGGGAGAGAGGTGAGCTGGGGAGACAAAATAAAAGGGGAAAAAACCAGGGACAAACAAAAGCTAAATGAGAAGGCAGCAACAAAGAAAACGACTAGGAAAGAAAAGGGAAAAATAGCTAAAGGTGAAAAACCCAAGAAACAAATGCGAGGAAAATAAACTCTGACTAAGATCAGACACAAACCAGAGCTAGGATAAGCTAGAAATGCTAGAAAACACAAGAGACGAGAGCCAGGGTGAACTGAAAAACAGCAATACGATCTGGCACAGGACAGAGAGTGAGAGGGAAATATAAAGGGTGACAAACGAACAAGGAACAGGTGTGAGCCATGAGAGTAACGAGGTAACAAGGGGGTGGGGAAAACAAGGCACATGACACAACAGCAAAGAGATCAAGACAAACACCAACAACTAGACAGGCACCCTGACAAAACAGTAATGCTCTTTTTTAATTTTAAATTGATTTTGTGCAAACAACTTCAACACATTTAAATCTATTCCACAGAATCTATTTTTCACAAAAATCAGCATTGGAAATCCCAAAAAATCTGCAAAGTCCATATGGGCCTGTGGATCGGGACCCAAAAGCAAACAAACTTGTTTGGAATCCGTCGTCTTTCAGGGTTTGTGGATATGAAGACTTCATGACATATGTTAAGAAAAGGAAACAGTAAACAGTGTCAAAATGATCCTCATATCATCTTCCGCTCAAATTGTGCTTGCGGGGAAAGAAGGTTGATTATGTAACCACAGCTCTTCAGCATCATGAGTAATCCTGAGTATATTTTTTTTCTGTCTTGGCCCTGCTGCCAAGCTAAATGTTGCTGGAATGCTCCATCAACTCAATCATAGCAGCAAGGTGCAAATTTATACATTACACTGCACAAATCCAACTGTCTCCTTACACCGTGTCCTAACTGTGCGTGATGTGACAAAGTTGTCAGCAACACTGAACAAAACATGGCCCAATCAGAAGATATTTAATGTTTAACTATACATTTATAAGCACCACAATTTTGGACCAATGAAATTTCACAGTGAGCATGGCTAAACAATTCAACAATTCAAATCAAGTGATCAACACAAGGCTCAGTCACAGCTGAATAGGTGATTTCAATAAGCGATTTTAACTTTATCACCATGCAATTTATTTATTTCTCAGTCTATGTAATGTAACACAATTATCATTTGACGTTTTTCCACTGCTACTAGTGGTGAGAACTTACCTATACTGAAATGGAGGGATTCATAAAATTTTTAAGCACAGCTATATGAGGGGAGCTTTTGGACCAATAAGATTTCAAAGTAGGCGTTGCTACCCCGTACAACGCTGCAGAAATAGAAACCATGCGGTCGACAAAATATCCTACCGCTTATCACTCTTTCACTAATGCTGTTGAAGGAATGTGTCTACGGTGGCCTTCATCTCCTTCTGCTCGGCGGGAAACACTTATCTCTCTGCAGCTGCCGGGCCTGGAAGAGTACGAGCGAGGCCTGAACTGCCCCTCCGACTCTTATCAGGCCATTGCAATTGGGTGGCCGCTTATGTAAGGTAGAAATCAGAGCACCAGTGCAGCCCAAGGATCATCACACAGGTGGAGGAAGAGATGATAAGTCCTCACATGTGTGCTGATACAGCAAACACGCACGTTCTTGCGCAGATTACCATAAATGGCGTAGCAGTCCTACTTCATTCTGTAACTTATTTTGCAGTCCATTTCTAAATTTTGCCAGTAATTCTTCACAAGCTACTCCATTTCCATAATAATTGCCATCCAATTGCGGCAGGCTTTATTTGGCCTCACACAATGCCGGAGACTCACACGGAGCCGTTGACCCGCTCTGGATGGCCTCTCCGTGGGGTACGAGAGAGCGCGCCTGTTTGTCTGTGTGTGTATATCTTCCTTGGAGAAAGCCTGTTAAGTCTCTCTCTCCTGCCCTCTCAGCCCCATAAACAGGCCAATGGACAAAATCATTATGCTACAATTTTCCAATTTATTCAGTGCCTTCAACTTCTCATTAGTTTCTGCCTCCTCCATAAAGAGGGCGCATTATCAGAAGCTGTCAGCAAAGAGCTCACAGGAGCTTTATCATCCATTTGGACTCTGGGAGAGGAGACGTGCCTGACCACAGGACATTGCTGCAGAGACTTCCTCTACCACTTGGAGTCAACTCATCATCTGTTCACTGGAGCTAAGTGAGTCAGAAACAATATGCCAGATGTTGATTTTCATATATAGCTGATATGGTACATGAAGCATTTTTATAATGCGCATAAAATAAAATAAAAACATCACACTGTGAAATATAAAGTAATACTGTGAGATTACTGTGAGAATTCAAAAGCACAATAAGGAGGAAAACAATTGCAATTGTGAGATATAAAGGTTGTGTTAAATTACTTGCATCACGGCTTCAATGCACTTCTGAACACATGCGGCAGGTATTTGTATCCCTCATTTGTGAATCGCTTTAAATAAAAGCATCTGCTAAAGGATTAAATGTAAATGTGCTGCACCACCTTGACCTCCACACAAACAGCAGTGCAGAGAGCGCCATGGAAGGGTGATTTTACGAGGCTGCCAGGAAGCAAGACAGCACGAAGTGTACAGAGTAAACAGTGAAAATAATGAAAGCCAATGAAAGAGTATTGAAGTTCAGAATGGTAAAAAGACTATTGAATAGACCTGTCAAGGTTCTGTCACTTCGGTCTGATTTATTTTAGTTTGGTGACAGAGTCCTGACACTGCTACTTTCTTGTCATTGTGAGCGTGTGCAGTTCTGAGTTCGCTCGGGCCGCTCGAGTTATATGTGTGGAGCGTGGTGTTCTTATCCCGTCATTTCGGTCTAGTTTGGTTTTGGTTCTATCAGGGTTTGAACATTCATGCTCCATGTGTTTGTCTTCTGTTGTTCACTGGTCTTGTTGTGTGAGCATGCGGTTTTGAGTTCGCTCGGGCTGCACGCTCTTGTCCTTGTGTGTTGTGTTCTATGTAGCACACGGTTCGTGTTTACATTGGCTGCATACTTTCCTGTTGTCATGTTTTGTGTGGATACGCAGTCAGTGAGAGCTCTTATTGGCTGCTAGTTTTGTTTGAGCACATGGCTTGTGATTGTGTTCACTGGCCATGTGCTCTTGTTTTTTGTCATGTTTGGTGTGAGCACATTGCTTGTCATGTTTGTTTCTATGTGCCATGCACTCTCCTGTCTATTGTCTTAACCCTTTAATGTGTACGATCACACCGATGTGATTAGAACGTTCAGTGCATCACGTGATGCTAAATTCATCGCGTGTTAGAGATCAGTGTATTGTGTATCAGTAGTTGGTGATGTCACTTTGTAAAGAAATACTACACGCCTATAGACTGAACAGGTAATAATCACGCCATGACATCATTTTCTCAAATTTGCATTTTTGTCGTGTACGTGGAGACGTTGCAGTATCGTTTTCAAAAAGTTTGCATTCTCAGGCCTCCAAAACACCCTTGTTGTGTAAATCAGTGTTGAAAATAGTTGAAAACGGTGTGGTGTAAACGAGTCCTCGCTCAACCCCACTCCCTGACAAGACCAGCTTATGAATTTTCATGTTGGTTCAGGATACACTGTAAAAAAAAAAAAAAAAACGAATATTACATTAAGCTGTCTTTTAAGCTGACTTTAAGCTGAGTTGAATCTTGTATAACAAATTTGTTTTCCTATTTTTATAAGTGAAAGCAATGCAAAATGACAAAAATATTATAATTTTGTAAAAATAGAATTTAGACGTTACATGTAACAAAATTTAAATTTTGTGGCATTTTTAATAGTTGGCCATTTTAATTTAGAGATTTTAAGTTTTCAGATGAAGAAATCTGCATTGTAAAAAGGTCAAGCTTCTGTATTTCGCAGGAAAAAACAGATATCTAAAAATTTATTTATTATATATATATATATATATATATATATATATATATATATATATATATATATATATATATATATATAATGCTACAAGTGAAATTAAAGTGCAATCACATTAAAGAATTTCAATCACACTCTCATGTGAATTCTCAAAATTCTCAAAAACACTCAATTTCGAGCAACGGTAAATGTGACTGCATTGTAATTTACAGTATGAAAATGATTATAATTTGCAGTATAAAAATGAATATTCATTTTATACTTTAGTTTTTGCTAAAGATTACATTTTACAGTGTTATTTCATTTATTACAAAGAAATTAAATAAAAAAACTTGTTTGAGTTGTTGTTGATATGAGTTATGTTAGAGGGTCATAACAACAAGCAAAAAATTAAAAAAATTCACATGAGGAAGGCAGTGTCTCCATAGCACTCTGATTATCCTGTCAATATGTCGGCCTATCACTGGAGACAAAGTGGCATTGATCTTTGAGAGCACTTCAACAAATGACGGTGGTGGTTGTCAGTCATTCTCATTATCTTCCATCAAATCCATTGTCTTCTATTTATTTTCCACTGCAATCATCAACACACTTCCTTTGTTTCGTTTTTTTTTTTTTTACTTTCTGTTTCTTTGATTGAACAGAACAAATGAAATGTGTGCCGAGGATGTAGGCGTAAAGAGTGAGACGCCATGCTCTCTGTGGCACTGAGCTCTGCGAATTGAATTAATGGATAAATTTCCCCTTAGAAAACAAGCTCTTTAAGAACGAGAAGGCAGAATTGTTCTCTGTCTGGCGGCTGACGCTGATAAATGGCCGGACACACCTGTAGAGCTGTGGATCGATCAGGTGGATGTCTAAATTGATATGGTTCTGCAGAAGGGCCTATATAATAGCAAACCTGGTGAATAACTTTGCTTCTTCTTCTTCTACTGGTTCTCTAGCTGACAGACAGTACAACAAGAGAGGACAATGGAACTTTACCTTTTTATCCAGTTGCTTATGATGGTATTGCTCAGTTAGTGTACTCAAGAGTAAAAAGAAAAAAAAGAAAGAAATTTGTGTCGCTACTTTCATTAATAGTCACCTTTAGTCGTCAGATCCTCTGTAAACACAACAGATGTCATGAAGGTTGCACTTACAAACAATCATTTTACTTATTCCATTTAATAATTTTCATCATAACATCACTTCACAATAAGTTCATTTAGATTCAGATGTGACTAAGAGTGGTGATTTTCAAGTGGGTGAGTGCAATTTTGCAACTGGCCTATCTATTTTCACCAGATTGACCTATTTAGTCCAATTTTGATTACATTTGGACAGGTTATGAACATGAAAGGTGGACCTTCATTGAATATTCTCATGTGATTTTTCATCTGCATTTCATCATTCTGGCCTCAAATTCATTCCACGTTTAACCCACTAGACTCTGAGGTGTTTTTTGAGCCGTGAAGATGTTTTGACATGCCCTAACTTTTGTGCTTATCTCAGTTACTTAGAACATTGTAATGGCTAAAATATGATTACACTGCATCCAGCACAAATATTAATGGGAATATACTTTCTGGCGGAAAATAGATATTTTACTTTATAATGTATTAAATATGCATATTTTTCTTAAACACACCGCTTGCTTCAGAAGGCCTTTATTAACCCTCTGGAGCCATGTGGATTATTTTTATAATGGATGGAGGCACTTTTTTGGGCAGTCATTTACTGCCATTTATAATTCTTGGATTAGTCTAGATATTTTTTAATATAACTCAGATTGTATTCATCTGAAAGAAAAATGTCATATACAGCTAGGATGTCTTCATAATCTTTAGCTAAAATTCCAAAAACTTGATTCCTCTTTGAAATGGCGTTGCTTCACTGATGACAAAATAGAACATTTATATATACACATAATAATTATGCACAGTACAAAAAAATGTACTTGTGCATTTACTTTAACCACTCCCCTAAAGTCTGCTGCGAGAGAGACGGCGAGAAGGTGCTTTAAATTCAAGTCTGTTTAACTCAGAAATAAGTTACAATACTGAAGTAAAATCACTCGCAACTTCCAGTTCACACAGAGTGTACATGTGATGTTCTTTAAACAGCATTTTCTCCTAAACAGCCATTACTTGAGCCACTGTGGTTCTTCCTCTACAGGCTACTTAAGTTCTCAGAATAAACCCAATAATCTCCTCAGTATAAACAGCCCCACTGACAAATGATTTCATATTTTGGCACAGTGCGAGTGAGCTAGAAATGCCTCAACGTGTTTTGCATTTCATTTATGACACATTGAGGTGTCATCATCCACGCATGATGTTGCAGTGTTTTTTTTCCTCCTTATAAGTGCGGAAGCAATGGTGGCAAATGCACAAATATCAAAATAGAATATTTAGAGGTTACGTAACTGACTATAGATTTAAATCAACAAATGAATGTTTTCTCTGGCTTGGAGTCAGATGGAAAGAGCCTTGGCCCATGTGTAGCTCCAGAGCCATCTGAACGCCCCTTTAATGTGCTGCCAGGGCAATAACACTGGGGCAGAATGAACTCCAAACGTGCTTATCATATGACCTTCGGGCTTGAATACACTGAACGTCTGTGAGCTCGAGAGCAAGAAAAAGGGAGGAAGGGGACTAAGAGACAGAGAAAATATTTAATATACGAAAAAAAATATATTGAGTGAATCACATGGTGCATTAGTCTGTGTACTGTATGGTAAAACAAACTCTACTTCATTCGCTCTTACAAACCCAATCACAGTTCAGTTGGGTATTTTATAATATATGTCGTCCATCAGTATCTTTCATAAATCTCTCTTGCAATTCATAATCAACACAAGTTGACCTACAGTTTCCATTTCTTTATAGCTTTTTTATATGTTGAACGGTTTTAGTAAGGTCAAATTTGTTCAAAATTGCTTGAGGACTCTAAAATAATAATGCTTGAATGAAGTATTATGTGCTCATATACAGATTGTTTGGTCCTTGCAGCTCTCACTTCATTTCCCATGTTTCTGAGCACAAACATTTATCACGTCTTCGCATGCTGCAAGTGTCATCGCTCCAGACGGCATCTTTCCTTCTAGTAAATGATGACTGTCGGTAACAGACAAGGGCAATTCTGTAAGTTAACTTAATAGGTACGGTTTCAAGGAAATTGCCAGTTTCACAATGCAAGCAGCAGGTAGATCGGTTGATATCATCATCCAGGCTCTCCTTTTATGGTTCATTAGGGCCAGAGGACCGATGGTGTGAGGACCCTGTTGTAATTGCTCAGCCTATCATTCTTCTTCTCTGAAATGAATCGCATTTCTGAGGGCCTAAACATGCTCGAAAACTCATGAAACTTTGCACACGCATCAGAAGTGGTGAAAATTTACGTCTGATATGGGTTTCAGAATTAGGTGTGACAAAATGGCTCGATAGCGCCACCTACAAAATTTCAATTAAGCACTGTTCGCGCTACATTTCAAGTACAAGTATGATATTCGCTAGACACATGTAACAGCCCAATACCTACAAAAAATCCTTGGGAGCAAAATCTGAAAACCCAACAGGAAGTCAGATATTTAGAATTTTCTCTGCAAATTTTTTGCAGTTTTTGCCATTTCCAGACAATGTACTTTAACAAACTCCTCCTAGAGATTTAATCAGATCAACATCATATTTGGTCAGTCTAATCTAAAGGACTTGGAGAAGTTAAATTTGCGAAGATCTTGAGTTTTTGCTGAAAACTCTGTGGCGGCCTCACAAAGTTTGATGTTTCGCCATGAAAAAGGAAGTTGTTGTAACTCGGGGATACAATGTCCAATCGGCCCCAAATCTTGCATGTTTTATTAGAGTCCTGGCCTGAAGACATCTACATGCCAATATTCAGCTACAGTCATAGTGCCACCTACTGGCAACAAAAAATGGCATGCTTTACACTGTAATTCACTCCCAGAAACACATTCAAATATGAGGTACCAAGCATGCTAGAAACACGTTAAATCATGCAACACTTGGCCAAGTGCTAATGTATGCGATTAATGCCACAAAACAGGAAGTTGTTGTAACTCAGGCATACAATGACCAATCTGCCTTAAGCTTCACATGTTTGATAATAGCACTGACCTATAGACATCTACATAGCAATATTCGGTTATAGTCAAAGAGCAACCTGCTGGCAGCAAGAAGTGTGGCACATTGAAGTGACTTTGCCATATTTCTCCTATATTTACCCGCTTAAATGCATGTTGCCCACCATTAACTGTTTTCCTGAGGCCACCAGGTGGCATGGCCCCGGGTGCGAGGGACCTTTCATCGCTGCTTGCAGCTTTAATTGGAGAATGTGTTTCTTTAAATCTTAAGAAGCCACTTCACTTCTGTGTCTATACATTCACACAAGGGGTGTAAATGAGACTAACGCTTCATAATTGAGTGCCAACCATGGCCGCCATTATAAACGGATATTAATCCTGACCTCATTCACACTCATTTTGAAGTTCATTATGTTGATATTGAGGTCAAATGGGAAGTTTGTTCAAATGTGAGAAACCGAAGGACGAATTCAATATGAGAAAGAAGACTTTTATTAACACAAGAGTCACGGGTGAGCATGAGTGTTTTGAAAATCATATTCAAGGTTTGTTGTGGGAATGTATGTCAACCTCCATGAAAAAAAAAAAGAAATCTGTAATAATAACACTAACAGCCACAGCAACAAAAGGGCAGATGAGAGCTTGGGCTTTATTACATTACACTGACTATTTGAATATGAAGTAAGTAAATCAAAGGTTAATTGTGTAATTTTAAAATCGACACACACACACACACACACACACAAGGTCTAACAGGGTTATTCTGTTTGTAAAATGGGCCTTTCAGGGTTTTAAATGCCATCTGAAAAAAGTCACTATAAAATGACTTTTCAAAGACAGTTACTCATGTTATTGAGAGAAATGGACTGAAGAGACTGGCTTTATGCCATGTGAGGCTAATTGGCCTTGGGTTTGTTTAAGGCATTGTGATTAATGAAGTTTCTAATGAGAGCTTTATGATGAAGGCATGCAATCTGTCAGCCGGTGACTGCAGCTCTCAACAGGGATAGAAATGAACAGTTAAGAAGTGATTTGACAAAGGGAATTCTTCTGACACAAAAACACATTTTTTTTAAACAAAAGCTTTCTTTTAAAAAAATCAATTCGTATCCAATTTGTAGCACTTCCACTAACAGCTTAAAAGGCTGAAAATTCATTAAATGCAATCTGTGACTTATTTTAAAATGGCTTATATTTGAAGCTGAATAAAGCTGTTTTTTATGGCACCCGTGATTCCCATTACACACAAAAACACTAAAAATAAATATATAATGTGTATATACATATGTATGTATAAAATATGCATACACTCACCGGCCACTTTATTAGGTACACCTGTACAACTGCTCATTAAAGTGAGCTGATTCAAATCAGCCAATCACATACATTTATGTACGTAGACAAGGGGCGAATTCCAAATGGCGTTTTGCATTGAAGGGCACTTCGTGTAGGGGATGCCTTTTGAAGGGCCCTTCCAAAGGTACATATGATGATCAATTCACAGAAGGAATTTTATTGTTTATGGTCATGTGACACAGGATGGCGAATCCTCGCAATTATTTTTAAAGCTAGATGGCAGGAGAGTTCCAGTTAATTTATAAACAGAATAATTCAAGTTGTTTTGTTTTGTTTGTGATATACAAACATTTTTGTAATACATTTAACATAAAGTTTAAGTAAGTTGAATAGGTATGAAATTTGTTAAACAGTGAATATGTTATAGGGTAGTTCACCCAAAAATGAAACTTAGCCCATGAGTTACTCACCCTCAAGTCATCCTATGTGTATATGACATTTTTCTTTCAGACGAACACAATCGGAGTTATATTAAAAATGTCCTGACTCTTCCAAGCTTTATAATGGCAGTGAATTGTTGTTTTCTGTTTTGAAGTCCATGCATCCATCCATCATAAAAGTTCTCCACATGGCTCCGGGGGGTTATTAAAGGCCTTCTGAATCGAAGCGATGCGTTTGTCTAAGAAAAATATCCATATTTAAAACTTTACAAACTGTATTCTTTAAGTTCCGCTAACTGTTGTACGGAGAGACTGGCGTTCCAGCGTATGGCATAGGACGCAGGCATAGTGTAATTTCTGGTGACAAAAATGGAAGTGCAGAGGATAGAGCATTTTTATGATGGATAGATGCACTTTTATGGACTTCAAAACAGAAACAGCAATTCACTGCCATTCTAAAGCTTGGAAGAGCAAGGCCTTTTTTTTATATAACTCCGATTGTATTAGTCTGAAAAAAGAATGTCATATACACCTAGGATGACTTGAGGGTGAGTAAATCATGGGCTAATTTTCATTTTTAGGTGAACTATCCCTTTAAATGTCACAACATTGCAAGTTTTAAAGATGAACGCATAAGAGAGTGTCAAGAGAGTTTTAAAGAGTGAATACACTCACACGTACATACACATATTTTAAAAACTTAATTATGATCATTTTTTGGCAACAATTATATTAACAGCAATAACAAGAAATTTGTATTTTAAGGACAGCTAATGGGGTGATAGACACCATGCTGCGTTGTCATGGCAACATTTCATTGCTCCCTTTGCCAAGTGCGTTCCAAACCACTTCATTATGACACACAAGTGCCCTGCTCCTGCCAAGTCCCCACTTCAGTGAGAAGGGCATAAGGATGCTCACTTCCGATTGGATTTGCCCATGGTCAAGATGATCTGCTTAAGTTTAAACTGAGCATAGAGAAGAAAGTTGATTAAGCAATATTGAAAGTGGCATGGTTGTTGGTCTGAGTATTTCAGAAACTGCTGATCTACTGGAATTTTCAGAGAAGGGGTTACTGGGGTTTGCAGAGAAGGGTCCGAAAAAGAGAAAATATCCAGTGAGCGGCAGTTATGTGGGCAAAAATGCCTTGTTGATGCCAGAGGTCAGAGGAGAATAGCCAGACTGGTTCAAGTTGATTGAAAGGCAACAGTAACTCAAATAACCACTTGTTACAGCCGAGGTCTGCAGAACAGCATCTCTGAACACACAACATGTTGAACCTTGAAGTAGATGGACTACAGCAGCAGAAGACACACTGGGTGCCACTCCTGTCAGCTGAGAACAGCAAACTGAGGCTACAATTCACACTGGCTCACCAGAATTGGACAATAGAAAATTGGAAAAAACGTTTCCTGGTCTGATGAGTCTCGATTTCTGCTGCAACATTCAGATGGTAGGGTCAGAATTTGGCATAAACAACATGAAAGCATGGATCCTTCCTTCCTTTTATCAACGGTTCAGGCTGTTGGTGGAGGTGTAATGGTGTGGGGGATATTTTTTGGCACCATACCATGTTTTTAAACACCACCTAAGTATTGACCATGTTCATCCCTTTATGACCACAGTGTACCCATCTTCTAATGCACCTTGTTGAATCCATGCCTTGAAGAATTAAGGCAGTTCTTAAGGCAAGAGGTGGTCCAACCTGATACTATCAAGGTGTACCTAACGAAGTGGCCGGTGAGTAAATGTAAAAATAAATATATAAATACACAGCAAACACATGAACACATTGAACATATTGTGACTTACTGAAATAGTAATCACCAAAGAGATCTTCATCCTCATCATCAAAGTAAGCTTGTAATGAAAAATGAAATCAAAGTAAAAGGATAGCAAATAATAAAAACAACAAATGCTATGCACACACACGCACGCACACACACACACACACACACACACACACACACACACACACACACACACACACACACACACACACACACACACAAGAAAATAAACAAAAATGAAAAGACCTTGGAAATCAAAGAAATAACAAGAAACAGAAAACCCAGCAGTTCTTTTTTTTCTGCAATCTGACGCTGTGAGATCAATGCTCATAAAAACCCTCCTCAAGTCTTGCGTGTTATTCCTGGGGAATGTTAAGGATGTCCATATTGAGGTAACATGCCAAGCATACTGCATTGTATTTATTTCAATTCAGTGTGCTTCTGTGCAAACAAAGCCTTTGTTGACTACGCCAGAAACATAATTTATGCAACAACAACAACAAAAGGCAATTTATGTGTAGACTAAAGCATGTAAGCACAGAAATTGTAATTACAGTGTGCCTATGCATGAGGCAACCTGACAAATGCAACATGCAACAGAAAAGATCAAGAGTTCATTGCATCACCGGTGCATATTTACTCAACCTGTACGACCTGCTATTCATTTTTCTTTCCGAAACTGAGTTTTGACAGAGCCAATTAAATTTTTAAGTGTTTCCACTTTAATAATCAACTAATGTTGACCTTGATGATCAACAGAAATGATTAGTTAATGTTATTTCAATCATGACAACTCTCTAAACAGTTTTAGCATGTTAATGGATAAAACAATGTTAATGTACTAGACTAGATTCGGACTAGATTCGCTACACACTGCTGTAAAACAAATATGCTACTGCCAATACATAAACACAGAGCTGTGAGCATGCAAGATATGCTGCTGTTGCATGAATAGGCACATATAAATCCCATAACCGATCTAGACAGGTGGAGCTGGGGGAGGTGGATGGGTGCAGAGGAACTTAAAACGAACAATGAAACAAAATATTTATATGTTGAGCAAGCAATTTCATTGTCTGCAGAATAATCAGAGGCCTGTCAGGCCAATCAGCTTGTGCCATTTAGTAAATGACGTGATTGTTATCAGATTGCATGTAAAGGACCATCAGCCAGCACCATCTAGAGTTTCATGACTGAACTAGATACTAAATCAAATAACAATTTATAAAGGTTCATAACAAAAATAATAGTTTAAGTTACTGTATTATGCCTACTTCCCGACTACACAATATGCAGTACGTCAAAAGAGTAGGATGTTCAGACTCAGCTTACAGGTGGAGATGACTGTGGTCTTGAATTTTACACTAGACATTTTGTAACCCATGATTTATTTAATGAGATATTAATTTGTTCAGTAACCTGTTAATAGACCTAAATCAGGGAGGTTTAACATTTTGATGCCAATGACAAATATTATGAATTAATCGGCACCGATAGCTGATTGGTGGAACACCAATATATGCAAAATATGCAAAAATCCATACCAACTGTTTTTCCGGGTTGCGTCCAGTGCTGGAGCGGCTGAGAGGGTGCGCTGTCATTACACAGTACGAGAGTGCTGAGAAGGGTCTGCTGGCATTATATAGATGCTGGTCATATAATTAATATCATCAAAAAGTTTATTTATTTCACTAATTCCATTCAAATAGTGAAACTTGTATATTATATTCATCCATTACACACAGACTGATATATTTCAAATGTTTATTTCTTTTAATTTTGATGATTATAACTGGCAACTAAGGAAAATCAGCTAGTGAACTCAAAACACCTGCAAAGGCCTTTAAATGGTCTCTCAGTCTAGTTCTGTAGGCTACACAATCATGGGGAAGACTGCTGACCTGACAGTTGTCCAAAAGACGACCATTGACACCTTGCACAAGGAGGGCAAGACACAAAAGGTCATTGCAAAAGAGGCTGGCTGTTCACAGAGCTCTGTGTCCAAGCACATTAATAGAGAGGCGAAGGGAAGGAAAAGATGTGGTAGAAAAAAAGTGTACAAGCAATAGGGATAACCGCACCCTAGAGAGGATTGTGAAACAAAACCCATTCAAAAATGTGGGGGAGATTCACAAAGAGTGGACTGCAGCTGGAGTCACCACTACGCACAGACGTGTGCAAGACATGGGTTTCAGCTGTCGCATTCCTTGTGTCAAGCCACTCTTGAACAACAGACAGCGTCAGAAGCGTCTCACCTGGGCTAAAGACAGAAATGACTGTAATGCTGCTGAGTGCTCCAAAGTTATGTTCTCTGATGAAAGTCCCAGAGTCTGGAGGAAGAGAGTAGAGGCACACAATACACGTCGCTTGAGGTCCAGTGTAAAGTTTCCACAGTCAGTGATAGTTTGGGGTGCCATGTCATCTGCTGGTGTTGGTCCACTGTGTTTTCTGAGGTCCAAGGTCAACGCAGCCGTATACCAGGAAGTTTTAGAGCACTTCATGCTTCCTGCTGCTGACCAACTTCATGGAGATGCAGATTTCATTTTCCAACAGGACTTGGCACCTGCACACAGTGCCAAAGCAACCAGTACCTGGTTTAAGGACCACGGTATCCCTGTTCTTAATTGGCCAGCAAACTCGCCTGACCTTAACCCCATAGACAATCTATGGGCTATTGTGAAGAGGAAGATGCGATATGCCAGACCCAACAATGCAGAAGAGCTGATGGCCACTATCAGAGCAACCTGGGCTCTCATAACACCTGAGCAGTGCCACAGACTGATCGACTCCATGCCACGCCGCATTGCTGCAGTAATTCAGGCAAAAGGAGCCACAACTAAGTGTTGAGTGCTGTACATGCTCATACTTTTCATGTTCATACTTTTCATTTGGCCAAGATTTCTAAAAATCCTTTCTTTGTATTGGTCTTAAGTAATATTAAAATTTTCTGAGATACTGAATTTGGGATTTTCCTTAGTTGCCAGTTATAATCATCAAAATTAAAAGAAATAAACATTTGAAATATATCAGTCTGTGTGTAATGAATGAATATAATATACAAGTTTCACTTTTTGAATGGAATTAGTGAAATAAATCAACTTTTTGATGATATTCTAATGATATGACCAGCACCTGTATAGCACGAGAGCGGCCTCTACAACTATCACTGACGCATTGTGTTGTTTATATTAACACGTGAGGCTGCGCGCTGCACAGAGAGCGCTGACACATCAGATGCGCATTTAAAACACAGACAGCAAAACGGTATGAATACAGAACACTTCAGTACATGTGGCCAAATCATTATAAAGTAATGAATTTGTTGACTAGATGCTGCATTAGCAGGAAAAGAACAGCAGTATGTATGTACTTTGTCATCGAGACTGAGAGGACGCTAACATTAGCAGTACCTCAAGCAGGTAAAAGCTAGTGATCAGTGTTAATTTTGACAGCCGTTTTTTATTTAGTCAGTCTTCATCTTCAGACGAAAATGAGTCTTAAGTCACATTTTAGTCATTTTGTCTTTCATAGTTTTAATCTAGTTTTAGTCGACGAAAAGACATTGCGTTTTTTGTCAAGTTTTAATCATTACTTTTAGTCAAACTGCCGTTACCCACATTAATTTTGGTAGCTTTTTTATACATAGTCTTTAGACAAAAAAGGTCATTATAATTTTTCTCTATCTTGACCAATTCAATTAAGCTTATGCGAAATTTAAATCAGGCTGTATTGACATTACACTCTTAGCAGTAGCACTTATATAATGCTACATATCCCTTTAGCACTTAAGGGTGAGTAAATGATGATAGATTTTTCATTTTGGGGTGAACTATACCTTTAAGACCTCATTAATAGCCTACCAGGATTTCATATATATCCTACTACTACACATGCTTTATCTTAAACTGTTAACGTTTATTTAAGACACAAATGACTAAGTTTACGAGGACACTCGCAAAGACAGGGATTTTGAAACATACTGTGTGTATTTAAACGTTCAAGCACAAGGCACGAAATAGAACTCAAGTTTAGTCAGGCGCTGTACGAGGTGTGTGCTGTGCGTATCAGGCATAACTTTAACCCGCGCATTTACATAAATTAATTCTCCCTCGCTGCTTAATGTGTCTGAATCATTTGCTTAAAACGCGTTTAAATGGTATTTAAACTGGGCTATCAACAACGCCTTAAGCTAATATATAGGCTAGAGTTTGTTCAAACATAAAAAGCAATATACATCCATCAAGTTTATAATCAAACTAACCAAAAATCGGTGGGGACGATGACGCTGTGTTTTTATCTGCTTCATGTGCCCGTCAACTTGCTTCCACAACTTCCACTCCATCAACAGCTTTAGTAAAATGACCTGTTGGCTGGGGATTTTACTGACTCGATCTCTGCTCTTTGTCTATTTTTATTTTAGAATAGCTAACATTTATACCCATCAAAGATTGTTCTGAGTGACCATTTTCAGAGTTGCAGTGAGCTCGCTAATTTGAGTTTTGGTAGCCTAGACTACCCATACCTGTGACGTCAGCTGCCGCTGCGGCTGTCTGAGAGATTAGATTATGGGGAGGATGGCCAAGATGGCGCTCTGACAAGATGTGATTTGGAGAGCCCGGCAAATTCAAGTTGATATTTTTATTAGTAGTGCAGTAATAGAGGACATTCAGTTATATCTAAGTGCACAAATGACTGAAGCAATGAATAGAAGGATAGAAAATGGGAAAATCTGAGAAAAGGGAAAATAAGAACGTATGCCAAACCAAAGCAAATCCTGCTAACAAAGTTAATGTTACCTCATCGACGCAGCAAGACTCAAACAAACTTTTGAGCGAAAATTGCCAATATCCCCGCACAGTTCAAAGAACTCTCGCAACTAATTAACATTCGATCTGATTCTTTGGAAAGAATGGTTGGGGAAAATGCACAAGCAATCGCGAGAATGAAAGAGACCATCACTGAAAACGCGAAACAGATAGCTGACGTGAAGACAGCTGTTGAGTTTGTGAGTATGACGTTAAAACTCAGCTTGGCGCAATTAAATCTCAAGTGAAAAATGTTCAAGAAAAACGTCTCTCTCACCTCGAAGGATACACACGTCGATGGAATTTGAGAGTCTATGGGATCCCCGAAACAGGGAGGGAGGATGTCCGGGTGCGGGTTGTCCAGGTTTGCCAGCAGCTTTTACCAGAAGCAAGGGACAAACTCCCATACATTGATGACACTGTACATCGACTCGGTCGTCAACAGATGACCAGCGACAAACCTAGGGGGTTTCATCTTTCAGTTTATCTTGCGCTTCTATCGTGATGCAGTTTGGCGGGCGGCGAAGGACTCTCCCTTTCTCAGGAACAACAATCTAAAAATCTCAGAGGATTTGTCTCCGACGGATAGGGAAAACAGAAAAAAACTATGGCCTCTAATGGAAAAAGCGTGGCAAGATAACAAACGGACCTATTTTTGTTGGAGGAAGGGCCTTTGTGGATGGCACGGAAATATTTCCACCAACTTGAACATCGCTTTCTGACTGTTTTATCTGCTCCACTCTAGAGTAGAACTGCACATCTTTATTATTCAGGATCTCTAACGTGAAACAAACTCAAGTGCATTTCTATGCGGAACAATAATGATGGAGTCAATATTAAAACAAGGAGTTTTAATATTATTGTCTGTTTGAAACAATGTTGATTACCTGTTCTTCTATACTCCTGTCCTATTGTTAATTGTACAACTTTATATTTGGTACTGCACTACTTTAATACATGGTACTTTTTGTTACTATAGAATTTGCTGAGCTCTGTTAAGCTTATACTTCTTAGGCAAGTGTGATTCCTTTCTACGTTATTTGTATCATATTTTCTTAACTTTTGCTTAAAGGTTTCCTTTTCTTTTGTGTTTTTTGTTTTGTTTAGTTTTATCTGTTGTTATGGCTCTATCTATTCTTTCTCTTAATGTTAGAGGGCTGAGAAACCTTACCAAACGCAAAAAGCTGTCTTTTTGTACCCTAAACAGTTTAATTTTTAGTTTTATTTTTTACAAGAATGTCATTCAGTCAAAGATTTAAATTTTTGGAGGTCACAATGGAGTATGGACCTGTGGATGTCCCATGGAACATCAAGCTCAGCTGGGGTTTGCATTTTACTTCATCGCTTTAAGGGGAAAATACTGTTTCAAAAATACTGATCCAAATTTGATCCAAATGGCCGTTATGTTTGCCTTTTACTTGAAATTTCAGATAAGATGTTTATTGTTACCAATCTCTATGGATTCAATCAACAAAAAGACAATGAAAGTTTCTTTTATCGATTGGAAAAACTCATACTTTTACTGTTAAATAACTACCCCAGTTCTTATTTGGCTTTTGGGGGGGGGACTTTAATGTGGTTATGGACAATAATATTGATAGATGGCCTTCCAAAATTAGTAACTCTAACTCTAACTACTTAAAGATGTTTGTGCAAAGAAAAAAAAAAAAAAAAAAAAAAAAAAAAAAAAAAAAGATCAGATTATGCAGATGCCCTCATTGACGGACGCACAATTTTGAAAGACAGCATAGGAAGAGATCATATATTTTTAATGTCCGATATTCCTCAAATAACATTCTAGTCCTGTCTCGTCTTGTTAACAAAGAAACGGCATACGTTTCATCATAGTTTTTATCATCAGATATTAGTTTAGCTTGTCAACGTCTCGTTTTAGTCACAGAAAAAATGGGCGTTGATGAATATTTTCGTCATCGTCTTCCTTAACGAAATTAACACTGCTAGTGATGTGAGAAAGCAAACTGTATCGTCATGCAGCCGACAGAAATATAAACCCGAATAAACCCGAATAAATCAGAAACGCATTCGATTTCAATACATATTTTGTTATTTTGATTAGATCATCGTCAAGTGTTCTGGATTTATACGAAATGGTAACACAATATAATACAATAATATTCCATTTGTAACATTAAGTAAGGTTAATAAATGCTGTAGAAGTATTATTCATTGTTAGTTTTATCTGTTAACCTTAGTTATAGCTAAAGAAACATTTATTTACAATATGTTTAAATTATTTTCTGTAGAATTGTTTCTGTTAGAACTTCTCATTTTAATCTATTCATATTTATATATGCAATTTAGCACATTTTCATGGTTCAGTACTGTTTTTTAAATTCCTTGTAATAAAGTTCAGCACTGTTTTACTTAGTGTTATGTTTTGTTTAGTTTTTTTGTTTTTTAATCCAGTATCCATTTTAAAAACTATCGGTCAATTAATCGGTTATCAACAAGTGCAGTCCAACCTTGTTCCACTATCGGTTGACCTCTAATTATGAACCTCTTTGCAAAATATAAAGGCATTAATATATTTTAATAGATAACACCCATTTATACCATGTCAGAAAAACGTTATTAATAAACGTTATATTATTAAACGTTAAAATCATATCATTTTAAAGCAAATAGTTAATGTGGAAAATCTGTATTTTATATTTCATATTTACATTTTTTTACTTTTTATTTTAGAAAACTATAAAGAAGATAGTTATTTATTTATTTTTTGGCCAGTCTTCACTGATTTTACATTCCATCAGTAAGCGCATAAAACCACAGCTGCCCACTCACTGCAGAATTAAATGTGCACCTCAACTCTCCTGTTCGTCTGGAGCTCAATATTCATGGTTGGGCTGCTATAGCCAAACCTTTGGTCGCTCATGCCAATGCCAAATGTCGGTTTCACTGATGCCAACCATGTAAATCTTGGGCTGTGGACAATGTGAAACATGTATTGTTCTCTGATGAGTCCACCTTCAATGCCTTTCGGTGTGAAGAAGCCCCAAAGAGGCTTAACACCCTCACTGTTGCTGCCCAGAGTGAAGCATGGGGGTGGATCAGTGATGGTTTGGGCTGCAATATCATGGCATTCCCTACTGTGCTTGATGGGCGAATCACTGCCAAGGACTACTGAACCATTCTGGAGGACCATGTGCACCTAATGATTCAAACATTGTACCCTGAAGGGGGTGCTGTGTATCAGCATGATAATACACAGGGGCATGTGGTCCATAAAAGCTGCAAATGCTCTGCATACCCAAGCCATTCATGGACTCAATTACCATTAACACTATAAATTACTATAAACTCCCTTGGTTGAGAAGTACCATAAAGCTTACATGATAAAATGTTGGTAATACTTATATAACACGGTCTTGCCAAATGACAGTAATTTTCTTTAAATCTACCAGTTACTGAGGGTTTGGGGTAAGCTCCACAGCAGCTTTGGCACATGATATGTATCTTCATCATTATCCTGCGTTCTCATTGGTTTGCTGGCATATGGGGGATTTCATGCGCAGGGAAAGTGGTCCGCAGATCGCAGAGGATATAACTGAAACTATTTTCATAGTATTTCATTTTCTCAACAAAACAAAAACGTATAAACTGTTAAAGACAGACGTACTGTAAGCAGACCTACTATAACTATCCAAGGCTGTTAATCAATAGTCTATGCATTTGTAAAAGTCATCTATTTGAATTATTTCAACTTATTTTATTTATAATAGGCTACTAATATTTATTATATTATACTTATTCTTAAAAAAAAACAAAAAAAAAACACTTCTGGTATACATTTAAATTGACGCCTGCTATGTAGTTTCTTATTTGTCGTCTCTGATTTAGATTAGTGTGTCCTCAGCCGATGTGCTGTACCGTTTAAAGGTGAAGCATGTCGTTTCTGCGACAGTTTCTAATATGTAGTGCCACTTAGCGAAATGACAAAAATACAGAATATTTTGTCCCTTTCGCATGTCGTGTCAACTACTTTTACAGGTGCTTGTGAAGGCATCCACAGGTATAAGCTACTTTCAATCAAACATATTAGGTCAAACATATTAGGAATACTTTAGCTGTGTTGCTATGTGTCATGAGAGTAAGCAACTGAGCAGATAATACACCAATACACACAGCAAGATTTGTGACAGAATGGTTTGATGAACATGAAAGTGAAGTTGAACATCTCCCATGGCCTGCACAGTCACCAGGTCTAAATATTTTTGAGCCACTTTGGGGTATTTTGGAGGAGCAAGTCAGAAAATGTTTTCCTCAACCAGCATCACATAGTGACCTGGGGCCGGTTGCACAAGCTGTGAGCAAGTTACAACTTAGCCTAGTTTTTAGCACTAAATTACAACTTATGCACTACTAAATATTTTTCCATTGCACCATTTAACTTAGTTGAAGCGTAACTCTATGTGTAAACTAAATATTTACAGAAGCCCCCAATCAGGAGTAACGGTTGGAATAAAATAGCAGACAGACTGAACTGTATAATAAGCTCTTGTTTTACATGACAGACTTCGGTTCTTTACACAAGTATGATAATGCTGACATTTACACTCACTTACATTTTAAGAGAGAAAACATTATGTGAATAGATTACTTTGTTAGCTGCTCTTCAACACGAACCTGTCCAAAACAGCGCACTGCTGTGTGCATCTATCCCAATGTCATTTCTTATGTTTTTTTTTTTTTTTTTTTTCAGTTTTTATTTATTGATCCTCATTAATGCCGTTTCATATACTGAATGGTTCTGAATCATGATTAAGTATCGTATTTAATGGAAAATTATTTTTACCATTGGATAACGTGAGGCGAAAGAAGTTAGAATGAAGGATAAACTGAAATTCATGGCATTTCAACACAATTTCTGCTCACTGTAGGAATTGTGGGTGCAGACACAAATGAATCTTCCAGATGATTCGTTCGAACATAATTCTACACAGAACCCAACATTCCAGGGCCCAGTTTATGGCCGGGCCCCTCTCTGCCCATAACAGTGAACAAAGGTTTGCTACATTTTGATTGGATCTTGGTGGACTAACACTAACAAACTGTCCAACACCATCAGATAAAGATACTAGGACAACAGCCAGACACCTCTTAGAGGCCAAGAAGACCACCTGTGGTACCAAGCCCAGGAAGGACAGGACTTCTCATTGGTCCACATGCAGTTTCTGCCCTTCACCCATCTAGAAACGAATCCCTAATGTCCTGGTCTGTGACTGCCATAAACATTCCTCAGGACCCCAGCACTAGTGGGTGAGACAAAGAAAAAACTCACAGAAACCAATGATCATTGATCATTGGACTTGCATTCAAATAGCCTTCGACGGCATAGTTTTGTTAGTGTGTCTACAACCAATACACGTGACCATTATTTATATATATATATATATATATATATATATATATATATATATATATATATATATATATATATCAATCACTCCCAATTCATTAACTTTTGAATGAGTGAATGGAAGTGCACCGTGCTTGATATCTTTTGGTTTGTTTGTTTATATTCCAGAAGATGGCTTCAGTGAAATCTGTGTAGAATATATTGTGTTCTTATGATAAGAAATCCTGTCTAATAGTAGTATACTCTAGAGCGGGAAGTTAGAGGACAAGAGATAAGATCAGTTATGGGGGGACGACATAGTCCCCCCTGAACCAAGATGACCCCTGATTGGTCAGAATCCATCCAAGAGGATAGGCCAATATTTGAGTATTAATCTCAGAACACGAACGAAGAGTTAGAGCAAGCCAAGTCAAGACAGACAACATGACGAATAGATCGTGGCAGACCAAGAACAGAGAAAATGGGTTAACGATTTAATTTCAAGCCATCTGAATACTCTCTCTCACTTTCCTTTATTTTACTTAAGATTATTTTCTTTCCGCGAGTCTCGTGTTCCAAGTTAAGTTTCGCCGCAAAGTTTCTCTTGACAAATCTTCAGCGAGCGCACTTCAACTTCAAACACCCACGAGACTTTCCATCCATCCAGCCGCCAACACGCCACGTGATTGGCTTCCCTAGACATCCATCAAAGACAGGCAAGACCGTCAGCGAATCAAAGAACTGGGAAACCCCCTCTCTAGCCAGGACCAAAAAGGGAATTCCCATTCAGACAACACGAGATACAAACACAAGTAACCTCCAGATTCTAAACTGAACTGGTACAGTGATATCAAACTTAATAACCCCGCCTAATAAACGATAGGACGGTTAAATTAATGATCGGTGGTTCATTCAGGTTGTGTGTTACAAATGCATATATTGCTAGAAACTTAGGACTTCATAATTTCTCTCTCTTAAAACTCATTTTATTCCTTTCTGCAACGCTTGTGAATGTGTGTGTGCGTATGTTTGTGTTAAATGTTAGTTTTACGTGTTAATCAATAAAGTTTTAATTAATTAATTCATTCATTTGAGCTAAATAGACCTGTTTCCCTTATACAGAGTCACTACTACTAGGCTGCTATTGGATTGTTGAGGTTAAAATTCATATTATGTGACTACGCATTACTTTACGGAGCTTATGACATACTAGTTACTTTCTGCCTTAAGAACAAATGGTGCAACCGAATAAAGTATGGAGTTAGTTATAGACTAGCTAGTAATTACTAAGCCTGTAGTGTGGACTTTACGTTCCAATTTAAGAAAAAAACGTACAAACGGCAGGTGCAACAATACCCTGGCCACTGTTCTGAAAGAGGAATGGCTCAAAATCGCTCTGGCCACTGTGCAGGACTTGTATCTGTCATTCCCAAGATGTATTGATGTTGTATTTCCCGCGAAAGGAGGCCCTACACCATAGGCTACTAATAAATTATTGTTTCAGTTTCACTGTCCAACCCCTGTTGTTCTGTCAATATGTTAATATTAGTGTAATACTTCAAAAAACATCAAAATTTATATTGAAATATCAATATAATCAACTTTGTTAAGTTAATGTGAATGCTAAAATCATCACGCTTAAAATATTTAATTAACATCTAAAGTGCACACTTTAACTGACAGCCCTAAATAAACATACAAAAATCTCAAACAACATTAAAGCCTAGAGTCTAGAGATTCTCAAGCCTTGGATTCTCTCATTTCTATGAGTAACATAACATCAATACTTCGTTTTATTTGAACAAAGTATTGTTCATTTCCACATTTTTAGTTGCAAGAAACAAACCGTGCAACACTGCAGGCTGAGGAAATGTACTCAGGTGTTAGTATCATCAGCTTCTGCTGTAGTTGTTGAGGCTGTGCAGCAAGCTGGAACTAAGAAACTTGCCTCTACAAAGTGGATGCTCTGAGGTGACAAAAGCGAGAGCAGATTAAACCACAGTAACGTGCTCCGTACAATGACTCAGATGCGGACGTCACCCCTGAACACTGTCCCGCTATTACCACTTCTCACATCGTCGGTTTGTCTTGTGCAAAGGACAAGGGCAGACCCCATTAAGTGGCAAATTGCCGTCTCACGGCTTAATCAGGCGGCATCAGCATTCTTTAGGGAACATATGAAAAGCCATTATGGTCAAATCAATTCTCAATTACCTCTTTGCCGCCGCCATCGACACGTTAAATAAACATTCTGCGCTGTCACAGCTATTTCTCCTTGTGAGGCGACGATGAAATAGCTGCGCACGCGTTATTTGAGAGCCATGAGAATGCTAATGGATTGTAAACAATCATGAAATAACAGAATGATGTAAAAGTGGGACAGATAAGCATTGGAAGGAACAAGCAGCATTAGGAGATTCATTAGAAACGGTCACACTCTGACCCGAATAACTGCTTGCCGGGCGTTTGTCACGGTGTGTCACGCACAAACACAGAAACACACGCACATGACACAGAGATGCTACCACATGTATACAAGACAGCATCCTTTTAGCCACAAGCAGTATTAGCAAAAAAGTAGGGCACTCAAGTTATGTAAACGAATGAGGGAAATTCGCTTTGTGTGTTATACATTTATGTTTTGCATATTTAAGGAGGACATATCTTTATGCTGCAATACACCAGTGCTATTTTCACTTCACCTTCCTGTGTATCTGAAATTCTATCTTATTTAGAAGTTGATGTGACCAAAACAATGTGGCATCTTACAGGATTTTTAATTTGGAAACATCCTGTGTATACATGTGTATTTTGCAGATGACCAGTTCTAGTATTCTTTACCATGTATATTTTATCTGTACAGCACCACTCTACACTATGATCCAGACACCTGAAGCAGCTCTTTAAAATGCTGAAACTGTGCTGAAACTACAATATATATGGATATATGCCTATTTAAAAGCAGCACTCCATCGTTTGATGAATTACTGCTGCCATGATCAATAAAAAAGTACACAAACTCCTATTTTATACCTCTAGTAATCCTAATTTGGACAGAAAGAAGCCATGTTTGCATTGAAAAGAATGGCAGCACATTTTTTTTTAAAGAAATGAATGCTAATTAAAGGGGTAATGACCTGCATTTTTTAAAATAATGTTTCCTGAGGTCCACTTATAATGTTAATATGATTTTTACACCAAAAATGGTCATAATTTAGAAATAAAAGGCAATTTTCTACCCTGATTTGATCGCCCTGTTGAAAAGGGGCGTGTCTGCTGTGAGACTTCAGGAATTTAATAATTCAGGAATTTAGTCTGATTCAAGGGGAATTAGAATCCTGACTGACGAGAGGAGGAGCTGGGGATGGAGGAGGGTAAATGAGCTCTGGAGAACACGATAGATGCTGATAGTACTGAGGAGCTATATATATATATATATATATATATATATATATATATATGCTGTGATAGACGTTGTATTCCTATAGGTACACATGATCAGCTGACAGACAGCTGATGCGAGTTTGACTAACGTGACCTGCCAGAACTGACGCTATAAGCTTGATTTTTAAACGCCCAGGGTCAGAATCTTGGAACAATTACAGCAAAGAAACAAAAACATGTTTCCCCAAAACATACAAGTGCACTTTTGCACAAAAAAATAAATAAATAAAAAATAGACACAGCACACACACTCATCACTGACCTTCCCAAAGAAACACTCCTTCCATTGGGTTTCACCTGTTGTCATGGAAACCAAAGCTCTTCAATAAGTCTTTAAAACATGTAGTTGTCAACATACCTGTTACTAGAAATATTTGGATTGGAGTGTTCATTAAAACACTAGCTCTCTTCTGTTTCAGCCCTCAATTCTTTTTTCGATTTAAGAAATTAGATTGGACATTCATAGAAAAATGTTATTTCTGCCACCAACATGAAAATGAGCAGAAATGGAAAAAAATGTTTACCGAATTTTCATAATTGTAGATAATCTTCATGCTCTTTATTCAGACACTTTAATTATGTGTGTGCCAGAAATCTACTGGAAATTAGCAGATGCTCCTCTTTGCCTAATGAATTCAACACTCATTTTTTGTTCAATTTGTATGTCTCCACTACAGATGGACAGTACAGATCTTTAAAATCAATTTTAAAAGCAATTTTAACCATTCAGGGTGTGATGTTTACAACCAATGTCACTTGCTGCTTCCCAATTCGCATACTATCCATTCTAAATAGTATTTGAAATGAGAATTATTCTTTCCCAAATCGTAGTATGTTGAAATTTGTATTCCAAAGATACCTGGACCTACTATTTCCGGTTAGAATTCAAAGTGCAGATCCGTACACACTCTAATGGCTAATATTGGCCCCAACCCATTGCGCATTGGACGAAAATATGACTAGGGCTACAAACACAACTAAAAAGTGTTAAAAAAAACTACAAACATGGCGGATGCGAGAGAACAACGGTTAAGGGGTTTGAGTGATTAATAATCAATATCTAACATAACAAAAAATATTTGTTCAATGTTATCCACATATTTAATCTACAACAACATGGCAAAATTTTATAAAGATATGTTTGGTCATTAAATTTTAAATACATTATTATGCAAACACATGAGGAGAGTCTCCGCATGAAAGACCCACAATTGGTAGATCGATGTGCTACATTTCTCTCCCATATGGTAGAAAATTAAATTAAATGCGAATGTGGAGGATTTTAACTGTGACAAAATGATTGACAGGACTGTTTAAACGGTGACAGGATGCATGTAACTAATTGACAGAACACAATTACGACAAGTGCTAGGATTACCTAATCAGATTACAAAAAATAAGTACTGTAATTAGATTATTTTATGTTTTAAAATCAGACTGCAGTTACATTTTTATTGATTACATATTCACACAATGGCAGTAAATCATTCATAATTTACTGATTTTCTCAAATTTTTTTGTTTTTGTTTTAAATGGTCCTTTCTTTAACTGCCTACTGCTTATATACGTTCTTCTAAGTATTGTAAAATTGCGCACATACCAGCCACTAGTCAGGTGGCTATAATTACATGGAAAATTGAGAGGCCACAAAGCATTTGACCAGGGCCGTAGCTAGTGTATCCAGGGCCCCGGTGCAGGTTGTTGCTGTGGGTCCTCCTCGACTGAAATCGCAAAGGTCCCAAGAATCGTCACCACCTTTCTCCCCTCTATTTTATTTAACCGAATCCACTTTCCAAGACCTACAACTAACGAATCGTTTGGGCCACAACGCGTTTTTCTGGATCTTGTGAAGTCATAATGATACTCATTTAAATAATCGATTACTGTTTGGATTACCATAGTTTTATGACAAATGTAATGATTAAATGGTGTATAACATAGTATCTAAAGTGTCTAAAAAAATGACAAATACAAAACAAAACATACCACTCTAAAACGTCCTGTGAAAGCTGTGCTTGCATAGTCTGTGAATGAAATCCATTTTGCACAATCCTCTTGTTTGTTAACATTATCAATATTATTATTAATAAAGGTGCTGTACTTACTAAAGCATAAAAATACCATAATATGCTTGCAGATATTTAGGAAACATGCTAAATTCACCTACTTGTTTCTCCGAAAAACAGTGCTACAGCCAGTTATTTTACTTTGAAATGTGCGGAATGTCGGAATGTCTGTTTTTGTTTTGGTCTGTGTGAAACCGCCCCTCGCCAGTTTACCCAATAGTATTTTAACACCCCTCTTTGGCTTTCATTGTCAATTGCGCGCGCTCCTGTTGAGTGTCCTCAATCTGGCAACCCGAGTGAGCGGCGAGTCTGAGGACGAGGGGGCGGGTGAAACAATGATCTCCAATATTTTGAATCTGGACTGCAATACCCATTTCAACCACTAGCTGTCAATCCTACATACTGCACTCAGGCTTGAACTGGTTTGAAATTGACGTGATCCTTAACTCTTTCCCCACCAAACACGGAATTTTCCGTTATTTGTAAGAAAACACTTCCCCGCCAGACACAGAATTTTCCAATCTCCTGATCAAAACACAGGAAAGGAGGCACACAAAAAAACAAGTGATCATATGTAAGCAACTGCATACATAAAATAATGTGATCATCAACATTAAACATCATATAAATCAAAACTATCGTCTCGGTTACGTATGTAACCCTCGTTCCCTGAAGGAGGGAACGGAGACGCCACGTCGGAGTACCGACGAATAGGAATCTCGCTCGCGAGAGCCAATCTACTTCGAGTGTAACTAAAACGAGCCAATGCACATTGGCATGCAATGATTGCACCAGGTGCTCATGCCACGCTGTGCGGGTATAAATGAGACACAGGTGATTGCATCAAATTAGCCTTTTGCTGAGGAGCCGAGTAGGGAGGCAGGCACCCCAGCAGGGTACAGAGGACATGGCGGCGGGGCGTGGCATCTCCGCTCCCTCCTTCAGGGAACGAGGGTTACATACGTAACCGAGACGCGTTCCCATTCAGTCGGTCACTCGACGCCACGTCCGGAGTACCGGCGAATAGGAATCCCTACCAAAGTGCCATGGCCTCTGCCCCCTTCCAGTGCCCAGTGTGAGCCACCTGAGCTCTCTTACCTGATGAGACGGGGCTCACACTAGGAAGTCCATCACTGCTGTTCCGCATGACCCTGTTCAGTGATTATTGGATGACACTGGGAAAGCGTGCCCTAGAAAAGGGGCCGCTGCGGAGCCCACATCGTACCCCGGAGGAGTTATGTGGAGTACAAAGCTGAGCCGTAGCCCGCAAGGGAGGAGGGGGCTCAGTCCCGGTGACGGGAAGGCTCTCCCGAGGGAAAGACACAGGCTTCCCGTAGGAGCGACCGTGGAAGAAATATGGGATCCCCGCAGGGTCACTCATATAAGCCCAGCCCATTACCGGTTCTCAAGGATTCAGCGGCAAGGGGCCTGATGCCCGACGTTCCGCGACGTCCGGCACCGAGGGAGATGGAGGACTCACAGAGTTTGCTTCTGGAGAATAAGAGCGCCGGAGCGCAGCAAGCCGACAAGAGCCGGGGCCTCTCAGTGCTTCTACCCGTTTGAGGTGAGAACACAGGAGGAGACCGGCTCTACACGTAGGCTATAGAATCTAGCGAACGTGTTGGGTGTCGCCCAGCCCGCAGCTCTACAGATGTCTGACAGCGAGGCGCCACGTGCCAGCGCCCAGGAGGATGCAACACTTCTAGTAGAGTGTGCTCGCACCCCGAGCGGACAGGGCACACCTTGTGCTTGGTAAGCCAAGGTGATGGCATCCACTATCCAGTGGGCCATCCTCTGCTTGGAGACAGCCTTTCCCTTCTGCTGGCCTCCGTGACAGACAAAGAGCTGATCTGAGGTTCTGAAGCTTTGAGTTCTATCCACGTAGATCCGCAGAGCGCGGACGGGACAGAGCAAAGCTAGGGCTGGGTCTGCCTCCTCCGGGGGCAGCGCTTGCAGGTTCACCACCTGGTCCCTGAAGGGAGTGGTAGGAACCTTGGGCACATAGCCAGGCCGGGGCCTTAGTACCACGTGGGTATTACCCGGCCCGAACTCTAGGCACGATTCGTCGACCGAAAATGCCTGCAGGTCCCCTACCCTCTTGATGGAGGCCAATGCAGCCAACAGCAAAGTCTTCATAGACAGAATCTTTAGCTCTGCTGACTGCAAAGGCTCGAATGGGGCATTCTGGAGTGCTCGGTACCAGAGCAAGATCCCAAGAGGGTATGGAGGGGGGTCGAGGAGGATTTAACCGTCTCGCCCCCCTAAGGAACCTGACGACCAGGTCGTGCTTCCCAACCGACTTACCTTCTACGTGGTCGTGATAGGCGGATATAGCAGCAACATAGACCTTGAGGGTGGAGGGTGACAGCCTACGCTCCAACCCTTGTTGCAGGAAGGAAAGCACAGACGCGATCTCACCTCTCGGCGAGAAGAACACCACTCGACGAACAGGTTCCACTTCGAAGTGTAAGCCTGTCTTGTAGACGGTGCACGTGCCGAAGTGATGGTGTTAACTACCTCTTGGGGTAAGTCACCTAGAACCTCCGCGTCCCGTCCCGGGGCCAGACATGAAGCTTCCACAGGTCTGGACGCTGGTGCCACAGGTGCCCCGTCTCTGAGTCAGAAGGTCCTTCCTCAGAGGAATCGGCCAAGGAGGGGCTGTCGCGAGGAACATAAGTTCTGGGAACCAGGTCCGGTTGGGCCAGTACGGCACCACCAACAGGAGCTGCTCCTCGTCCTCCCTGACCTTGCACAGTGTCTGTGCAAGTAGGCTCACTGGGGGAAACATATTTGCGCAGCCCCTGGGGCCAGCTGTGCGCAAGGGCATCCGTGCCGAGTGTACCCTCGGTCAGCGAATAGAACCACTGGCAGTGGGACGTTTCTGGGGAAGCAAACAGGTCGACCTGTGCCACCCCGAACTGTCTCCCGATCAGCTGAACCACCTGGGGGTGGAGTCGCCACTCCCTGGGAGCGCAGCTCGTGAGAGCTCGTCGGCCACACGGTTGCGCACACCAGGGACATGAATGGCCTGAAGCGACCTCAGACACTTCTGACTCCAGAGGAGGAGATGGCGGGCGAGTTGCGACATGCGACGGGAGCGCAGACCACCTTGTCGGTTGATATACGCAACAGCCGCAGTGTTGTCCGTGTGGACCAGTACATCTTTGCCCCATAACCGCCCTTTGAGGCGGCTCAGAGCAAGATGTACTGCTAGCAACTCGAGGCAATTGATGTGCCAATGCAGGTGCGGGCCCGTCCAAACCCCTGACACTGCATGCCCGTTGTACGTGGCTCCCCAGCCCATGGCGGAGGCATCCGTGAAAACCACAGTATGCCTGGACACCTGTTCCAGGGGCACTCCAGCCCGAAGGAACGAAGGGTCTGACCACGGACTGAAGGACTGGCGACAGGCCGGTGTGATGCTCACCCGGTGAGTGCCGCGTTGCCACGCCCATCTCAGGACTCGGCCGTGTAGCCAATGCTGAAGCGGTCTCATATGAAGCAGGCCGAGCGGCGTTACTGCCGCCGTGGCTGCCATATGCCCCAGGAGCCTCTGAAACCGTTTCAGTGGAACCGCCATCCTGCCCTGAAACGTGTTCAGGCAGTTCAGCATCGACTGGACATGCTCCTCTGTGAGGCGCGCTGCCTGCTCGACCGAATCCAACTCCATACCGAGAAAAAGAGATCCTCTGCCCGGGGGCGAGTTTGCTCCTTTCCCAGTTGACCCGAAGACCCAACTGGCTGAGGTGTCTGAGCACCAGGTCCCTGTGTTCGCACAACTGATCCCAGGACTGTGCTAGAAAGAGCCAGTCGCCGAGATAGTTGAGGATGCGAACGCCCCGTTCTCTCATGGGCACGAGGGCCCCCTCCGTGACTTTCGTAAAGACATGGGGGGACAGAGCCAGCCCGAAGGGCAGGACTTTGTACTGATATGCTCAACCCTCGAACGCAAAGCGCAGAAATGGCCTGTGTCGAGGAAGGATCGAGACATGAAAGTACGCGTCCTTCAGGTCGACCGCTGCAAACCAATCTTGGGGATGGATGCATTCGAAAATGCGCTTCTGCGTGAGCGTCTTGAACGGTAGCTTGTGGAGGCTCCGATTCAGGACTCGCAGGTCCAAGATTGGCCGTAACCCACCGGCTTTCTTGGGTACAATGAAGTACGGGCTGAAGAGGCCGGTCTTCATATCGGCTGGAGGGACCGGCTCTATCGCGTCCTTCGCCAGCAGGACAGCGATCTCCACACACAGAACATGGGCATCTGCAGCATTCACCGAAGTGAAGCGGATGCCCCTGATCCTGGGGGAGCGCCAGGCGAACTGAATCGCGTAGCCGAGCCTGATGGTCCGAATGAGCCAGCGAGACGGACCGAGGAGCACTAGCCAGGCTCCCAGGGACCGTACAAGCAGGACCATAGGGACCACCGGCGTACCCACCGTGGGGCAGCGAGGTGGAATGCAGGTACCAGACTGGGGCGGCTGTCTCGTGGAGGCGGCCCGCAGCGAGGTGAGAGTGTGCCGTGCAACACTTACCTGATTCCACAGGTGGGCAGCAGGAACATGAGGGGGTTGTCCACTGCTGCCCTGGCTGGCGAAGAGGAGGATGAGTGTGGTCCGGCGCTTGACCGCCACAACTCTCCGAGCCCCCTGCGGACCCGGAGATGGAAGGAGCTGCTCTTGTGTTGAGAATTGGGTACCGCTGGGGCTGAGCCCAGCGGCGGAACAGAGACAAAATGGAACACAAGATTCTCCTCCCGGCCCTCCACCGGGGGATGGAGCGGTGTGGTCACCATCTCCAGAAGAGCAGTCCTCCTCACCTCCGGGTCGCCCGTCTCGTGGCAGCCTGCCCTTGGCCTTGCCTCCCCTCTTGGCAGGCGTCTGGGCGGGGTAGGGCGGCCTGCTTGCGCCCGGCTCCACAACGCCGCTTGGGTGGAGGCTGCTGCTGCGGCGCGGGAGTGGAGGCAGACGCGGCGGCGGCCGCCCGGCGGCGAGCAGGCTGAGGCGCTGCCGGCGGCGGGTGGAGACAGCAGCTGACCGCCGAGGCAGAATGTGACTGACCGCCTCAGTCTGCTTCTGTGCAGCCGAGAACTGATGGGCGAAGTTCTGGGCCGCGTCACCTGGGAGACGGGGGAGTTAAGGAACCTGACTTTGTCGGTCTCCCTCATGTCTGCCAGACACAGCCAGAGGTGGCGTTCCTGGACCACCATAGTGGACATCGCACGACCCACGGCCCGCGCCCGTAACAACCTTCGCCGCGCACGCGCGCGTCCCGTTGCGGTTCTCAGTTCCTGGAGAACTGTTGGATCGTGACCACCCTCGTGCAAGGTCTTCAGAGCCGGGGCCTGATGGACCTGCAACAACGCCGTAGCGTGTAAAGCGGAGCCTGCCTCTCCACAAGCCAGGTAGGCCTTCCCGATCAGATCGGATGAGTACCTACAGGCCCTCGGAGGAGGAAGACACGGGTTCCCCCTGGAAGTGGAGTTAGGGCACAGTTGCATAGCAACGGCCCGTTCCACGGGGGAACCTGCGTGTATCCCTTTGCAGGTCCGCCATCGAGGGTGGTGAGGGAGGAGGATCCACTAGGCCGGTTTCGGGCAGTAAAAGGTGCCGTCCACGACCTTGTGAGCTCCTCGTGCACCTCCGGGAAAAAAGGCAGGGGCGCTGAGAACCAGCACGGGCCACCCCGAGAAACCAATCATCCAGCCTTGAGGGTTCGGGACACGGTGGAGGGTTCCACACGAGCCCGACTCTCTCGGCGGCCCGGGCAAGCATAGCCATCATCTCCGGATCAGTATCGGGCACAGCGGGTCTACCCGGAGGAGCCCCCTGCGCCGACACATCCTCTCCAGAGAGTTCTGACCCTCCCTCCGATGCAGCGATGGACATCTGGTCCTCAAGGGGAGCCCCAAAGGATACGGATGGTGCACATCTCGTGGACGGCCCACCGCGTTCCAATGGCAGCTCTACTGGCTGCGGAGTGCAAGAGGGATGAGGGATGAGGGTTCCCCGGGGGTTGGTTCCTTGGGGGAAACGCGCTCACCGTAACCCTCAAATCAGCCGGGCTACTGCCTGAAGTAACTCTCTGAGGAGAGTTAGATCGCGGCAGAGGCACAGAGGCTCCGCCCCTTGCGAGACGGAGCCGCGATCGCAACTCCGAGATGGTCATGTTCCCGCAGTGAGAACATGATTCATCCACCAGCGCTGCCTCAGCGTGCTGAACGCCCAAACACGAGATACAGCGCTGATGACCATCCCTCGGTGACAGGAAACCACCGCATCCAGAAACACACAGATAGAATGTCATCTTGAAAAAGACGCAAGCTCTATCTGTGTAAGCTCTTTCAGAAGGACGCTCTCCTTGGTGCTGAAGCACGCAGGGGGAGGGGTCGCGGCGACACCGTCAGGGATAGTGCAGCCTGGCGTGCGCGCTCTCTCACACGAAGGCGCTCTCTTACCAGCCGTGGGAACGGCTTTTTAGCGCTCTCCACCTAGCGCACCGAACTGGCTGTGAGAACAGCCTTTGTGATCGTTCTGTTCAAACAACAAAGAGAGATGATCGGAAAACCACACGACCCGCTGCTGTGCCGTCACACCAACACCGAATGAAGAGATCGCTTCCGAAAGGCGGCTTCCGTCTTCAGTCAGGACTGCGAAGTAAGGAGTGATATCTGTAGTAACCATCTACCACTCGGCTCCGAAGCAAAATGCTAATTTGATGCAATCACCTGTGTCTCATTTATACCCGCACAGCGTGGCATGAGCACCTGGTGCAATCATTGCATGCCAATGTGCATTGGCTCGTTTTAGTTACACTCGAAGTAGATTGGCTCTCGCGAGCGAGATTCCTATTCGTCGGTACTCCGACGTGGCGTCGAGAGTGACCGACTGAATGGGAACTAATGTTACTGAAAGAAATGTTGAGCCAGGGCGAGCTACAGGACTGTTCAAGTATTAGGGCTGTTGATGGACTCAATCTACTCCATCTGTGTTTGATCATCGCTCTGAATCTGATCTGGATGTAGTCTTTGACAAAAATGTGATTTTCTCAGTTTTTTGTTTAAAATGTTGCTTCTTTTATGAAACCTACCCATATTCAAGTGTTGATAAAAAAGGAACGCATGAAGCTAGAAAAAAAGTATTTTGTTTTGTTTTTTCTTTAAAAGCAGAGGGTCTGCTCTTTCTTTTGATATATTGCATGCTCAGATATTCATACAACAAAATATTCTATGGGTCATTACATTTTTGTGAAAATGATCAAAAACGCTGGCGGTGGCTGGCAACTTTCAAAAGAGTTAATAGGCTATTTACATCTGAGTGAGTAGAGCTCACTGTTATGAAGGGGCGGACCATTATTTTAGTTTTAAAATTTTCACGACTAATTTAATTATTAGCTTTTCATTAAACTCACAAAACCCCTGCAGTTCCATCATGAACGCTATTCTGGTAAACCCTGACAATGCAATGTTTAATGCACTTCATTTTGTTGATAAAGAATGGAATACTTTTTCTTTTCTTTGCATTTTTATATCAATATGGTACAATATTATTACATTAAATTCAAAGTGATAAATGAGCTAAAAGTAGTCTAAAAGTAATCAGAAAAAAGTCAGATTATATTGCCTAAAACTTGTAATGTAATAACTAACTTCAATGTAATTTGGAATCAGTAACCGACTACAATTTGCAAGTAATCTACCTAGCACTGATCATGACAAAGTACTGTATGTCCCAAAGCTTGCCTACTATTCTGCTACACACTCAAACCATGTACTTTTTCTTCATAAAAAGGTACATACTTTTAGAGCATAGTATAAGTGTCAAGGTTATGCTGCACATAAAGGCACAAAAATGAAGATTAAAGGTTCACACCATATTTAATAACATCCACAAGGTTATCCACACGCCAAGCAGGCAAATGCATCCATACATAAACAGTCCCAGACAAAGGTAAACTGAAATTTTAAATACACAGACAAACAAGGTAATTAACGAATACACAGCTGACAGTTATGATAAATCAAATTAGTAACTATGATGACAGACTAGTGGAGGGAAATGGTGCAAAACAAAGTCCAAACAAGGTGATATTGTGACAAGTAGGCAAATTGAGGTGTTTATTTATAAAAACATGAATTTAGTACGGCTGATGGAAGTGTTTTTCCATTTTTATTCCAGAAAAAACAAAAACAAAACAAAAAAACAGAATAAGATCTAAGGAATACTTTTAATATTTTAAACTTTGATGCTTAGAGCATGTAGAAAAATAATACAACAGAAATAGGAATGTAACAAAGATTGTGAATGATTATATTCTTGTTTTAAAGTAAACAAACACTTTTCCCCTTTGTGATTTAATAATTCATGCATCAGAGGATTAATCCGCATGCTCATATTACGCAATCAACTTCGGCCAAACTTTTTTTTCCTTCACATTTCACAGTTAATAATGCTACAACTTCTCATAACACACGCAATGACTCCCGAGAGATGAAGTTTGTGTCCTTAGACTGGTTAATGGCCTCAGTACAAGCTGTGTGACAGTACACCACAAAAACTTAAAAGAGTGCGAACAGTGCCACGAGCAAACTGTGGCATTTTAATGAGCGCTCCTTCTCTAATCATTTAGCTGTAATCTGCCAGGGACATGAACCCAGTGACTGTAAAAGTAACCAAGGCTCAGCAAACAGCAGAAGACGTGCAGATCTGAGCGAAGAGGACACTTGGGATAGGGAGCCCGGGAATGGCGGCAGGGCATTTCTCCGACGCTGGCGAGCAAGAGAGTTGACCCATGAATGGCAACAAAAGTGAGTGGTAATGAGTGTAAATGTTGCCTGAAGGTGCCGTCTTTATCATATCATCATGCCTCGCTCTTCACACACACACGGTGGCTGAACACGATGCCTCAGGACTCACTTCTGCAGCTAGTCACCCAGCATTCTCTTGAGCAAATCCAGCTCTTGTCGTCCCTATTAATTAGTTCCCACAGTGGAAATTCATTAGTGGTCTGCGCCCTGCTGTGTTTGCGTTTATTTCAATGTACACAAATACACGCACAAATGGGGAAAGTTATTTTCTTAAACGTGGTGCATTAAAATAACCCACACAGACTTGACGTGGTCTTCAGTGTCAGTAAGGGTGGAGTTTAAGGGAAAGGGATTCAATTTCTGCCTGTGGCATTGAAAGAGAAGTTCAGAACAGAGAAGAAAGAGAAAAACAAAGATCAGTGGGCCGCCACAAGGGTGTTTGAAGACTGCGTGGCTCATAGCAGCGGTGGAAACAATGTGAACATTCTTCTGAGAACATCACACTGCTCCCAGCGTGTGCGCACGCCGACGCTCTGGTGAATGTTTGTCACAGTGGCAACACGGCCACCGACGCCGCCCACAGGCCAAACGTGCTTCAGGCTAAACTTTTTTTTTTTTTTAAATGCCTGATGTGACTCCGGTGTCCATTACCCAAGCAAAGAACCCATGTCACCAAGAATGTAAGACGCTGGATTTGGACGGCAGGTGGCTACGAAAAACATGTTTTTTTTGTCGCTTGTGTGCTAATTACAAACCCAGCTGGACACAAAGCAGATGCTCATGTATGGATGAAGATTATTCATAGAAGCAGCCATCTGAGTGGGTGTGGATCATAGAGAAAAGATTTAATTTTGGGAATAATAGAAGCTCGATTAAGTGGGAAACCGTGTGTATGGTGATTCATTCTTTGAAGATGCAAAAAGATTTAATGGACTTTTTAAAAAGATTTTTAATGGTTTTGAAAGAAGTCTCTTATGCTCACTATCTATCTATCTATCTATCTATCTATCTATCTATCTATCTATCTATCTATCTATCTATCTATCTATCTATCTATCTATCTATCTATCTATCTATCTATCTATCTATCTATCTATCTATCTATCTATCTATCCATCTGCCTATCTATCCATCTGCCTATCTATCCATCCATCCATCCATCCATCCATCCATCTATCTACCTACCTACCTACCTACCTACCTACCTAAAATTCTACCTTTTAAAACTACTAAACTAAAACTATTTCTTAGTTTTAAAACCTTCAAAACTAAAGCTGTTAAAACTACTTCAAACTTTCTGACTAGGCTTTCTCAAGCCAACATCAAAGTTTGTCTAGAAATTTTTCAATCTAGTTTATTTTTATAATGGCAAAGCTGTATTTTCAGCATCATTACTCCAGTCTTCTCCAGTGTCACATGATCCTTCAGAAATCATTCTAATATGATGATTTGCTGGTAATTATTTCTCATTGTCATCAATGTTGAAAACAGCTGTGCTGTTAAATATTTTTGTTGAAACGAATACATTTTCTGGCCTCTTTGATAAGAAAGTTTAAAATAACGGCATTTATCTGCAAACTTTCGTAACATAATAAATGTCTTTTTGACTGATTTAATGTGTCCTTGCTGAAGATGCTCATGTATAGATGAAGATCATTCATAGAAGCAGCCATCTGACTGAAGATTTAATTATGGCGGAAAAAGAAGTTTGATTTAAGTGGGAAACCGTGTAAGGTGATTCATTCTTTGAGAAAGGCAAATATGAGCGAAAAAGAGTCAGAGTCTCAAAAGCACATATTATAATCACTGTTGGTCATACATAAATGTGTCTACATTGCTTCATTGCTATATTTCTATTGCATAAATAACTGTCATACCTCTCAAAAACTGTACTCTGTTTTGGAAACGGTTTTGTCCACATTGTCCACATTTACTTGAAGGGAAGGACAAACGCGATAGAGGAGTTGAACTTGTCAAATGAAGCACTGCTGCAGAAGTATTGCTTTTTACTGTTTTTAATGTCTTCAAGGCTTGAGACTTTCACTGCAGTCTCGAGAGGATTTCAGTGGCGGTGACATAAACCATTCCAAACAAAAAGACTTAAAGTTCCTTCAAAGACACGCCAAAGATCCTATAAAAAAAAACGAACTCTAAAAAATGAATTCAAATTTATATATTTATATATATATATATATAAATAAAATATAATAATAATATATATTATATTGTGTAAAAATTTGCAACATTTAATGTCATTAGAATTTTGTCCAGTTAATTGTATATAATTTTAGTTTTCACTTCAAAGAACATAAGATTGGCGCATTTATTGGTTTAAGTCACAAAACCCCAATTTGAACCCTATTAGTGGAAAGTGTCCATTTTCTATGTTAAATTTTCTGACTGGGTGAGAGATAATCAATACCCATGTGTTCCCCTTTTCAACATTATCCTGTCCCTCATCCCACAAGCACATGTGAAGGCTCACAATAGGAAGGGGAACAAAACTGGAACACTGCTGGCAGTGCGTGATGAGACGCACCTGGTGCTTATTGCGTCTCGCCGCAGGTATCATAAATCCCACATTGTGCCTTTCCTTTGCACAACCTGCTTCCATTAATGCATGTGGCTGCCTTGATGTCCAGGAATGGAGCAGCATAGCTGGGCCGGCTTTGAACGATGACTGCCTGTTTTCAGCCCCTCTAGATCTACTTCCCCTTTCTGCACATACACTCACCTCAACAAGGAAACCTCGCTCCTTTTTTTGTTAGTAGCTACCCTGTGGAGTTTCACATGTTCTCCCTAAACATTTTGCTCCATTCACTTCACTCTGTTTCTTTCTTTCTTTCTTTCTTTCTTTCCTGTGTGCTATAAAAGCCATTATGTAGCGTGCAACCTTTAATCTCAACATTTTGGAGAACTTGCAGTTTTGCCCCTCTTTAGCTGCAAAAGCTGAACACCAGTAAACTGAACTGCTGGTTAATTAGCTCACTCAAACCCATTCAATATATATGATCAATAAGCTGTATCCAAAACATCCTGTAAATGTAACAATACAATTTATATTTGCATAGAAAATGCACAGGAGAACCAGAATATGTAACTCAATGTGAATATACCACTGCGAGCATTACAATGCTCTACACCTAATTCAATTAACTTAAAAAGCGGGAAAAAAACAGAAACTAAAAATAGTCTCTTTAAAAGGAACACGCCGACTTTTTGGGACTTTAGCTTCTTCACCGTATCCCCCAGAGTTAGATAAGTCCATACATACCATTCTCATCTCCGTGCGTGCCATAACTCTGTCTGACGCACACACTGCTAGCCTAGCTTAGCACAAAGACTGGAGGTAAACAGCTCCATCTAGCCTACTGCTCAATAAGTGACAAAATAACGCCAACATTTTCCTATTTACATGTTGTGACATGTATAGTTAAGCAGAAATAGCCTGTATAATGTATGAATCATTTGCAATACTTATTGTTATAAACAATACTTACTGTATAAACAATAGATAATACTTTAGTATGTTACTATAGTATACTGCTTTTATTACAGTCCACATCTTTTCACACACTACCGCTCAAAAGTTTGGGGTAAATATGACTTTTTAATGTTTTTGAAGTCTCTGAATTTAATTGATCAAAAATACAGTAAAAACTGTAATATTGTACAATTTAAAATAATTTATTTGCTAATTTGCAGCTCAGGAAACATTTCTTATTAGTATCTATGTTGAAGACAGTTGCGCTGCTTAATATTTTCGGTGAAAACTTGATTAATCTTTTTTCAAGATTCTTTGAATAGAAAAATTCAAAAGAACAGCAACTTTTGAAACATTATAGATGTCTTTACTGCCCTTGCTGAATAAAAATTAATTTCAAAAAATTAAAAATAAATTCTAATGTAAATGTTTTTTTACACTTAAGAATAAGGTAAGTGTCTAGTGACTAGTTTTCAATTATCTTTCTGATGAGATAACAGATGTACAATCGTAGCTACACCAATAGTACATCCATACAGATGTCTCTGAATTCACACACTGGTCTGGTGCTTGTAAAAAGAAAAGAAACTACAACTGTGGCAGTTCAACATTCAGCGAAGAGCATTTTATAAATATGACCTAATAACCAGATAAATGCATAAAGCAGTACTTGTCATTGGAAAGTTAGACGGGGTGGTTTGTTGATATAAAGTCTTGTTATATCAAAGAGAAAACACCACTTGAGATTGCACTCATTGAGATGAGTCCTCTTTGGTCTATAAATTGCTTTGGTCTTACTGACGCAGTGAATGCAGTCTTCAGAAAATGCTACAGCTTTACAAATATTAACGCCTCAGTGTTGGGAATCATATAAATAGTCCTTTTTCAGTGATTCAATATGCTCAATTTGACCACTTTGGGGAATGAGCGCATTTCATTTAGATGTCTCATTGCACTGGCATTCATTGTTGGAACTAATGTCTTAACAAATTACAGATTTTCCACTTAATTTAGATGCACTAAATCTCCATCCATCAGTGTCTTTTTTCAAGAGTTTTTCTCTCCCTCCTACCTGATTCTTCATCAGTCTTGTGTTCGTTTTCAGAGTCGGTGAGAGTGAGAACCGAGTGGTCAGGGCTGGACAAGCAAGAGCTGCGGCGGGACTTCAGGGGCTGTCCGCTCCACAGCTGGACGGCGCGCTCAGGGGTCATGACCCCCTCGGGGTCCGAGTCGGCGTCGGATCCGGCGCTCAGAGCGTATCTGTCCTGCAGCAGGCTTATATCGGAACAATATACATTGGATGACGGCGGAGGCTCACACATGCCCAGATCAGCCAATGCGAAGCTCCCTGTAATGACAATACAAGTATTAAAGTAAAAAAACAAGAAACTGTGTGTGGCTGCATCTTAGACTCCTAAACGAGCTGGAGGACTCTGACTAAGAACTGGCTTATTACTGGCTAAATTACATAATTACAACACAATCTTCATTCTAGCAAGTCTTCATTTTAGTGTGTAAATTAATTTAAGCTCTGTATTGTCCCAGTCATCTTCATTCAGTAAGGCAGTGAAAGGAATGAATTTAAATTATGTTGCGGTGGGACAAAGACTACTGGCTGTTTTTACAGCTATGAACGTAACACTATGCTAACTCTTTCAATTCTGGAAAATTAAGAACATAAAATAGAATCTTAAAGTATAGGACATTTATAGCAATAGTCTGGGCAAAAGCAGTGGACAAAATTGTAGATTCATCACAAAAAAGTAAGAGAAAAAATTCTACACTATGAGAAAAGTACACACTATTTTTCAAGTACACATTATGTACACATTATTTTTCTATATTTTGTGTCAAACTATATAATAATAAAGTTAATAAATATGTAGTACATTATATTATATACACACATAAATATACATATATAAACACACAGTATAAATTATATATTTACATATTTATTGCATTTATTTAAACTAATTATTTCATGCATTTACTGTACGCCTCACGGTTTTTAAAATCATGAGCATCAATATTTATTCAGTCCAACGTGTCCAAACTTGTAATATATATTAAACAACAGATATATGAATTCAGTTCATTTACATATGAATTAATGAGGGAACAACTTTGCATTAATGAGATTAACATTAAAATGGCAGGAATATTTGTGAAGATCCATAAATTTGTGCGCTGCATAAAACCACAGCGATTAATGACTTCACTCTAATGTAATAGTGAGTCATTATTTTGATGCAAAGCAGGAAACCACCAATATTTACTAACAATTTCATAAGCAGCTAAAATCATTATGCTGAATGTGCGTTGCATCCTACTACTCAGCATGTTGGAGGAGCATTTTGCAAGAACAACCTATTGAACATTTGCATTTTGCACAAATATGGGGGAAAAGCACAGTGCACATCCACATACTGTAATACGATTGCACGACACAATAGTTAATGAGGGTCGAGTTAACAGAATAGAGGGCACACGAGGATTTAAAAAGGAGCAGGAGGTGTTGGGGGGTGGAGTCTAATCCTGCACCAAGACATACCTATGCAGTGCATACCTGAAACGTAGTAACCAATGGCAACCGGGGCCAGCTCCACGTAAGCTGTAAGAACAAAACGTCCCTCCATCATCTAATAACACCACTCGCAACACAATGCAAAAGTTGCATTGTGCACAACAAACCTGCTCCATATAACAGAAACTCCCTGGCTGTTTTTATGTGTGGAAAAGTCTTGCGGAGCTCTCTGCCTCCCCGCTGTTGTGTGTCTACTCCAAAGGGAAAAATCTTCCAAGGTGTAAATTTGAGATAGTGTCTAACTGAACAGCCAGAAGGCATTCTAGAAAAAAAAATCTCCCAGAAGGGCCTACTTTATAAAAAATAAAAAAAAGGCCAAAAACTCATCCTCCTCCAGCGCTTGTCTGTTTAGACACAATTTCCTGCTTTTGCTCATACACCCTGGACATTAAAGTGAATACCCTTTTTCACAAGGTGCTAAAATCAGAGAGAGTGGCAAGGTCATTTGTTGAGGGAGGGGTTACCATGGCAACATAGCAGTTTTCACATGCCGTCAGGTACTGTGAAGCATTTCGGAAAAATGCATGAACATCTTCTTTCACTTCAATCATCTCTTTTCAGGCCTCAGACACGCCCTGATCGACAAAAAGCCCTGCTGTGATGAAGATGCAAATGTTAACACAGCCTGCTAAAACTGTGAGGTCCCATCAAAACATTGAAAGACAAGAAACATGCTGTTTCAAAACCCCAATGATTTGAATCTTCAGAGCACAAAAGAGCAAAGAGGATGGTTTCTTAAGTCCTAAGTGTATGGTGAGAACTATCAGCACCAGGGGCGTGCGATCCATATATAAGCTGCGAATGCTCTGCATACCCAAGCCATCCGTGGACTCGTTAATGAATATTAACACTATAAATGACTATAAATTCCCTCATTTGAGGTGTACCATAAAGCTTACAAGCTTACACTTAACATTTTGGTAATACTTATAACTGTCCGTCATACAACATTAATTTTCTTCAAATTGACCATTTATGGAGGCGCCTATGCTCTTTTATGTATCGTCATCATTGTCCCGCATTTGCATTGGTTTGCTGGCATATGGAGGTCTTAATGTGCAGGGAAAGCTGTGTAGGAATCGCTCGCCCAAGAGGAAAAATGCGCTGTTGTTGCCAGATCTCGATCACCGAAAATCATATTTTATTTGATACAAAACTAATCTATGTATGTATGTATGTATGTATGTATGGATGTATGTATGTATGGATGTATGTATGGATGGATGTATGTATGTATGTATGTATGTATGTATGTATGGATGTATGTACGTATGGACCCTCCAAATATGATGAACCTTTTATGAGGGACCCCATTCCTAAAAATCCATCTATATTTTTATGTATGAAAAATACATTAGATAAATATTAAGTGTGACATTATAAATACAACATATTGTTTCCACACATAAATTGGCTATACTTAATGTTGGATGTATAAACCTGAAGAAAAACATGTTAAATTGCAAATTATTTGTATAAGCAACTTTCACAATAACTGTATGTAAGCAGCTTACATACTGCGTTAAGAAAACCTCCTTACAACCCAAGTAAGTGAGCAACAGTGAGCAAGATAGAGGGGACTATAGTGAGAAAAACTCACTAGAAAGATACAAAGAAAACATATACAATTCTGGAAAGTATGTACTGAATATGGCAAAAAGGAGAGAAACATTTGGAAATTAAACAGAATGTTCGGTAGACTTTAACAATTTTTGCTTTGTCTTTTTATTATCTGAAATTTTCTGGGGACCCCTTAAAACCTTCTGGAGGACCCCTGGGGTCCCTGGACCCCAGTTTGAAAACCCCTGTGTTAAGTAGTTTGCTAGGTCTTCTTTGGTAAAAACCTACTTAAAGAGGCTGTTCCACATTATTAAGTAAGTCACAATTCTCATGCAATATGGGGAGGAAGAAAGATGTTTCTGAAGATGAAAAGAATGAAAAGGTGCAATGTCTTGCAAAAGGCATCAAAACAACTTATATTTTTTTGTGAAAAATGAATAGAGATTGACAAACTGTCAAAAGATCTGTGAGTAATTTAGAGCACAGAAGAACCCAGGCAGATAAAAGCTTATTAAGGAAAGTTTCTGTCAAGCAAATGAATTGTATTAAAAGGGCAGCTGTAAAAAACAAAACAAAAAAAAAGCCACTGTTGAGCAGCAAACAAGTATTTGAAGCTGCTGGTGTTTCTGGAGTCTCAAGAACCTCTCTATGCAGGCTGGCAGTTGTGTGTAAAGTTACATTTCACAAAGAGAAAAGTTTACAGGCCTTCTAAAGACCAGAGGACAGCCCTCAATGAAATGGAATAAATAAGAAAGAAAGAAAGAAAGAAAGAAAGAAAGAAAGAAAGAAAGAAAAAGAAGAAAGAAAGAAAGAAAGAAAAGAAAGAAAGAAAGAAAGAAAGAAAGAAAGAAAGAAAGACTTGATTTAGAAACAAATCCTCTCTCACAGAGAAGTCAAACATTCATGGTGTAAATGATGCTTTCTAAACAGGCTCAATGAAGCCTATATTACTTCATAAATGTCAGCCTATTTCAATATATCCCCCGACCTTTCTAAATTCCATCCCTGATGCTTTGGTCTTCAAGCATTATTGTCTATGTTGCACTTCTTTCTTTTATGTGAAGCCAAGCAGTCACGCTTTCCATCTCCAGAGATCAATACCATCAGGGTACAGAGGATGCAGTCAGCATACCCTGAATAATGTTGGCCCGCTTGACTGCACTGTTGGAGAATATAGCTGCTGTGGAAAAGAGAGCTTCCTCCGATTCCTCTAGCCCCAGCGTGGGCCATTTGGGTCATTTTGCTGTGTATTGCTTGGTGCTTGGTGCTTGAGCTGACTGTCTAACGGCTGTTTCCTCGTCTGGGTCTCTTCTTCATGAGAGATCCTTCGGCACGCTCTCCTTTTTAAATGCCTGTGGTGACATCAAAGCATTGCATCCCTTTGTTATGCCACCTTTATCATTTATCCCTCTGCTTTCTTTTGTTTGCCTTTCATTCGGATAGCAACTGTTAAGACAGCAGCTGCTGTTTTTGTGGAATGCAGCATGTTCGTCACTGACAGCAGGAAAAATGTTGTACAGGTATTTGTTCAAAAGCGCTGGCATGGCATAAACTGTGACAGAACATATCAGGCAGTAACTTGTACTTAAAGAGTACTTAAAGAGTTTGTTCCATTGTTATTTTAGTATCATTGATATGCAATTATAGTTTAAATAGTAACTGTAGAAACTGTCTGAAAGGGGTGTCCAGGTACTAACTCGGATTGTTTCCAAAAAACATAACACCACAGATGCCCAAATTGCTGCAGAATTATGTGCACCTCAACCCTTCTGTTCGTCTGGAGCTCCACAGAGTCAATATTTATGGTCGGGCTGCTATAGTCAAACCTTTGGTCACTCATGCCAATGCCAAATGTTGGTTTCACTGGTGCCAACAGTGCAAATCTTGGGCTGTGGACAATGTGAAACGTGTATTTTTCTCTGATGAGTCCACCTTAACATGCTTTTCCCACATCCGTGGGAGTTATGGTGTGGAGAAGCCCCAAAGAGGCTTAAATGGACTGTTGCTGCCCAGAGTGAAGCACGGGAGTGGATCAGTGATGGTTTGGGCTGCAATATCATGGCATTCCCTACTGTGCTTGATGAGCGAATCACTGCCAAAGACTACCGAACCATTCTGGAGGACCATGTGCACCTAATGGTTCAAACATTGTACCCTGAATACACACAGAAAGATTTGTGACAGAATGGTTTGATGAACATGAAAGGGAAGTTGAATCTCCCATGGCCTGCACAGTCACCAGATCTAAATATTTTTGAGCCACTTTGGGGTATTTTGGAAGAGTGAGTTTTCTTCCACCAGCATCACATAGTGACCTGGCCACTGTTCTGGAAGAGTAACGGCTCAAAATCCCTCTGGCCCCTGTGCAGAACTTGTATCTGTCATTCCCAAAACAAATTGATGCTCTATTGGCCACAAAAGGAGGCCCTACACCATACTAATAAATTATTACTACTACTAATATCTGGACTAAAACCAGGTACTTCAGTTTCAGTGTCCAACCCCTGTATGTATGTATGTATGCCATTATTTGTAATAATCCAATGAGGTTTTCTGCATTTCTGCATTACGGAGTCCTCGCTTCATCCCTTCACCCAACCTTGACACAGACTGAAATTAAAGTAATTACTCACTGATAATCTTGCCCTAAAATAAAATGTAGCACCTTTAGATGCATTTCATTCAGGTTTGACATTATTCCAAAGAAAATACCACATCATTACTTTTAAAAAACAAAAAGAGGGCAAAAAAACAAAACAATAACCTTCATCTCGTTGCACTGGCTACCACTCACTGCTCGCATCAAGTTCAAGACATTGACGCTTGCTTATAGATCCACCACAAATTCAGCACCTGCATACTTCGACTCGCTCCTACGAGTCTACACCCCCACCAGAAGCCTTCGCTCAGCTAAGGAGCGACGGCTCGTGGTACCATCACAAAGAGGCATGAAATCCCTTTCCAGAACATTTTCATTCGCCGTTCCTTGCTGGTGAAATGATCTTCCCACCTCCATCCGGAATGTAGAATCACCGACATTATTCAAAAGACAGCTGAAAACTCATCTCTTCCGCAAGCACTTAACCTCATCTTAAAAAATAAAAAAATAAAAATCTATTTTCCTCTACTTCCCTATTCTAGCTTGTGCTGCTCTGGGTAATGCCGAAAACCTAGTATTTCAGGCACTTTTTGTGATTTTTCACCTCTTCATGACGGTTTGCTTCCTGTATTCCTCAGTTGTAAGTCACTTTGGATAAAAGCGTCTGCTAAATGAATAAATGTAAATGTAAACCTTTCTTTTACATGCATGAAGAAAATCAGGCTTTCAAGAGACTTATTTTAGACAAGTTATAAGGCACTATTATTCCTTAATAAAAGAGCCAATTTTGATTGCCAGGCTACTTTGTAAGGCTCAAGAACCCCTGGATACTTGCATTAGAGCCCATTAGGGTCTGGAGGGGGGCCAGAAATTAGGGTTCACTCCACTGGCTTACCATTTCCCTTGTGCAAATGAGTAGACTTAAAAACTCTGGGAGTCCAGGTGCTGGGTGTGACTAAGAGTCTAATAGGCTACCTTGAGTGCAAGGAGAACAGTAAAATGCCTATGCCCTTTTCTCTGAAGATTTTTTTTTTTCACTGAACAGCATGGTTAAAACTTGTAATCCTTATAAGCTATAGAATACATTTAAAAAAAAATCATTTCAAACCCGTATGACTCACTTTCAAGATTTGTGCAAACTACTCCGTTAAGACATTTCTGAAAATGCCAGAATTTTCTCAATAAAATGTTAAACTCTAAACCAAGGACAACACTGTCCTTGCTGATGCTAAAGACCAAATGCTAAATCTCTAAAAATGGGCTGAGAAGAGGTGAGATGCTCCCTGGCATAGTTTGTAGCAGACCTGCCCTTGAGCCCGTGCTTCACTAGATAACCATACCAAAGCCACACACTGTGAGGGGCGAGATAAACAGCAGGACTTTGAAACAAGAAAAAAAAAGAGGTTTTTTTCTTATGCCTATAGACGACACCAAGGAGTTCCTCAGGGATCAGTGTTGGGTCTCCTTTAAATGTAAAAAAAAAAAAAAAAAACAGATTATCATGAGATCAACATTCAAGGTTAACATCTATAATGCCGGTAAGAGATAGTCTACATCCACAAGCATTTCACAAAAAAAAAAAAAAAAAAAAAGAGCAGTTAAATAACGTATTGTACACATTTACTTCATTCATACCACATTATTTCCATTCTAATGTTGTGTTATGGCCAGGCTTGACAAATTTGAAAGACATGTCTTTCCCAGGATTCAGTTCACTGATTCATTTGTGGCTAATTGTTTGCCTTAACATGAATTTAGCACCTTCAGTTCAAAGCTGCTAACATCTATCTATCTATTACCATTTCAGTCGTATCCGACTCTCGGTGATTCTATGGCCATCTCTTGCTATAAGCCAAAAAAAAGAATTCTTGGCCAGGATTTTTCCAGGGTAAATTGCCAGGTCTTTCCCAAACCCTCACCATTACATGGCTTGGGACTCACACACACACACACACACACACACACACACACACACACACACACACACACACACACACACACGCATTTACACCTTGTTGCTGCGAGGCGACCATGCTACCCCCATTAGAGGGCATATGGCTGAATAAATAATATGTAAGATCTTAGAATGGTATTACTCCATTTAAAGTCATAAAGTTGCATTTAAATGTTAAATAGCTGTAATGTTTACACATTAAGTTTCAAACATGTCTCATTTTCACCATGGAACATAATCCAACAGACACATGCAGTGACAGGCAAACAACAAATTATGTTGTTATATAATTGTTTCAAAAGAAACAGCCTGCAGAAAAGAAGAACAGACGAGTAATTAAAACTCTACTTCTAGCAAATTAAATGTTGACATGATGTTTAAGTGCAACGTTCAGTCCTCTTTTTTGTTCTTACAATCTACAGTATAACCAGGCAAAAACAATTCTCAACAACAAAAGGACAAAAATAAGTAAAATGTTCTGGGCAAAATCACTAAATTGCTAGGCACAAACACAAACACATAATTATCTACAGTGACAACTGCCCTGGAGTAACCTTAGGCTAAGCCGCTTGCTCAAAAGTACAAAGGTGATAGCCCAAGGATTGCCCTTTGTGTGATTTGAACCAACAACACTGAAGTTTCCAAATCTTTAACCATTTGGTCTGCAAGGTGCACGTCATACAGGTTTGATGCAGTTTTAAGTCATCATGAATTACTGTTCGCAATTTGTCTTTACCGTATTGTGGCCGGGACTTGATTGGATGGTGAAAAGTGGGTGTTAAGGTGCGACGGAATCCAGTAATTTCAAAAGGAACCTACACAATTTTGCGTGAGAGTGGAAGATTTTCCCACTCAGATTTGGGATAAAGTGTCACACAGATTCGCCGTGTTGACCAACACAAAGCAGCTTGGTTCGAATGTGACCTCTGTGTGAGCAGTGCTTCATACATCACTACAATAAATGTTTTTTTAAACCCACACAATTTCGTGAAAAATCTATGTAACGTACCAGACTGGAGCCAAAATGAATGATAAAACTGTGCCTAGCTTTTGGTTAACATTATCGCTTCAAAGAAAGATCCAATTTCCATAAAAAATTACAAAAAGAAACATATTTACGTTGAGATAACATGCACGGTTGAATCAATCACAATTAATTCTACCAAAGATTGCATTGCATTGACAATAGAGAGAGTGAGAGCGTGAATAGGAAGAGAATAAATGAGAAACAGAGAGAGAAAGATGAAATAAGACAGTCAAGGGCATCGCAGAATGGAAGGTAGAGAAAGAATTGTGCTCATACAGTAAATGCAATCCATTGTACTCAAGGTCAACATCTCCATAAATGGAAAAACCACCGCAGATATCAAAAGCTACTCTATGCCAATGAGACAGTTCTATTTAGGTGTTTGTAAACCACCTCACTCAATTTCACCATTTCATTTTAGCTTTTCATTTCCAGTGCATTCTCATTCTTATTCCACTAGTGTGCTCCCATCAATATTACATCTCAAGCACTGCCCATTACACACCACTCTGTAGCAGAGGCCTAATGTCCCTCTTCAGCATGGAAATGATCTCTAATTGCGATAGAGACTCACATGGACCCCCACAATATTTCAAAGTTCCTGTAACAGGCGGTGGGTGTAGGAATACGTTAGATCTGCATTAAAACATAATCTGCTTTTCATTGTCAGTTAAAGACCATGAGTGTTGCTATACTATTGCAAGCTCCCTCTGTCGGCTTTGATGGCCGCCGGCTGTAATATGGATGAAAATCCTATCAAGAGCTTGTTAAACTACCTACTCTTACTCCAAACAAATCGAAAGCCTGAAAGCGATGCAGTCACATTGGTATTGATCTTGAGCGACAAGTTCATATGATGCAGATCTAAAATTAGCCATCATGTGGGAGAGCAAATTTCAAAATGGAAAATTACAGACTGGATATTCCTTTTAGTAAAGTGAGCTTTAGGCATTGCAGCTAACACACTTATGCCTGGTTTCACAGACAAGGCTTAAACCTAGTCCCAGACTAAAATGCATGTTTGAGCTGTCTTCACTGAAAACAACTTGCACTGATATACATCCTAAAATATGTCAGTACCATTGTTTTGTCTCCAGTGTTGGACAAGTTACTGAAAATTAGTAATTATCAAAAGTAATTAGTTACTAGGGAAAGTCACTTTTAAATTACTTTTATGTGTACCTTTAAATGTCAATTTGAACAGTACTTAACAGTCAAACAGAATAAACAATTTCATACATCATCATAATTGCCTTCAAATCAAGCAGTAGTGCGGTGTTTAGTGTAGCGTTCCTTCGGTGCAGCTGGGAGAGTTATGGTCTTTTTACACCTTTCTCTGACCAGGTATCTATCTTATTGTGAGAAGACCAGAAGTAAATGCCTTCCGAAATTCTTTCAAGATGGATTTAAATCCAATCACTCAAACAAACCAATTCAGAAGGTGGTCTGGGACGCATTTCAGGCGAAACTAGAAAAATATAAATGCATCTGGTTGTTTAAACCACATATGTAAATTTTGCTCTTGGCAAATGGTTTAAAAATAGTGTGAGAGTGTGTTATAGGCTATATATGACAGTCCTCTACTGCAACGGTCACCGCAAATGAGTAAAGCAAGCCAACACACAAACTGCCTCAAGTGAAACTGAAAGTAAGTCTTAGATGCTCAGAAACACAATCATCTTCATTAAAACTAATGAGACTAAATGATCACCAGTGCTTAGCTTGCTCTTTCTCCTAAGAGCTTTAAATGAGCTGATGAATAAAATGCAGCTCATATCTGTTGCTTTCGTTGACGTGAACTCTGTTAAATTGAAGATTGGATTTATATTAATTTTGCAGAGAGGTGTAAGGTAAGACAACCTGCATTTTTTTTTTTTTTTTTTTTTTTATTATGTAGCCCATTTTGTTAGCGAGTGCCTACGATCAGCCTAACCTCAACTTTTCAAAAATGCTTTTTTTACTGTGGTGGTGATGGTGATAGTAGGGTAAACGTTTAAACTAACATTGTGATGCTTGAAGTGTTTGATATCGATGGATTTTATTATAGGCAAGACAAGTCAAGTGTTGATCTGAGAGGCTAAAGCGTTGGGTTAACTCACTGTCAGCATTAATTCAACAAACAAAAAAATGCTCCAAACAAAGAAACGAATTAAGAAACAAAACAAAACGAAATATAACTACTCTGATATTAAAAACAAAACTGAATTATTTTAATGGCTGCAACAATGTGTAATAGGGAGGATATAAAAAACACAGGCCGGGCTAGGGCCTAGATTTGAGCTTCTTGCCTACAAGCGTTCATTTTTCACAAAAGAGAGTAACAAACTCATTTCAATTTCAGCAATTGTAATTGCGCTACTTAATTAAAAAATATATTTTGTTACATGCACGTTATTGCTAAAAGTAGTGGAATTACAGTAAAGCGTTACTTTGTAGCACGTTACTCCCAACACTGTGTCTCAAGATGTACACCGATAATGTTTTATTTTTTCTTTTCGATGGCACATTTAAAATAAAAAAAGCTACTTAAATGTCCTAATTTACCTAAGGCCTAATTCTGGCTTAATCAAAATCCTGTCTGTGAAACCGGGTCTTAAGTTCCCATTTACACCCGGAATTAAAAGAATAGTTTACCAAAAAAGAAAATTGTCACCATTTACTCAGCCTCGTGTCAGTCCAACCCTGTATGCTGTTCGTTTTTCCATGAAAAATAAAAATAAAATGTTTTAAAGAAGCTTAACGTAGCTCTTGGATCCATGTAGCTAATCAAGCTAATTTGAGGCTAATCAAGCTCAGTTGTAGCTAATCAAGCAAAAAAAAAAAAACATTCATAGTATCATAAAAGTACTACTATTCCACGTCTTTTAGAGCCATACTGTCATGATCTCTGCTTCTGCGTTCCCCTGGTCTTGTGTGCACTTTTATGTTGCTCCCAGTTCTTCGTCATTTTTGTATATTATAGCTATAATAATATACTATAATATTAAACTTATATTACATTATATTATGTTGGAATTACATAACATATACTGTTATAATAATATAATATAATTAATATGAACATGACCTATTCATGCTATTCAAAATTCTGATCTTGTTTATTTTACTGTGCCATTGTTACAGTGCAATTAGTTAAAAATTGAGTATTTTTAATTAACATACTTACTACAGGATTAGGGTTAACTAAACATGTATCATGTTAGTGTTACCATAAACTCTGCATATCAATTATCAGAGATAAAAAATAACCTGCATCGTACCAACCATTAAAAGACAACGACAGGCTGATCTGATGTGTGCAATCATGAAATCAGAGACTATCCACTTGACAAAATCCGATCAGAAGTGGTCACCAGCGATGCATTTGCCACATGATATGACATGTCAATACCAAGCATAAACAGTAATCCCTCTCGTCTGACCACTTCTGATTGCATCATCCGAGCTGGATGTTAATCCCAGGTGTAAAGAGATGGCTATAGTTGCTGCTTTCCTCCTGATTCACTCTCCTCCATCATCTCTCCCACTTCCCTGCTCACCCACATTACCCATATACTGTAATCTCAATGTTCTGCTATGTTTGGAGCAGCTCTGCTTAGCAAGGGCTCGGATGGAGAACGATAAGCACATGCTACCAGATGTTGTGCTGGAAAAAAGAGTGCACTAAAGGGACCATAAGAGGGTTTTGGGCTGCCTGAGAGGCAGAGCACTCCTTCCCGCAAATGTCCATAATGAGTGCTCTCGTACTTCCGAAACTCCCTCGCCATATGGCCTTTACTGAGGCAAAGCTGCCTGCGGAGGCCAGTACATCTACTACGGCCATGGACCACCAGCTTGGAGTGTCCTACAACCAAAATCTCCTCCCTCAGCCATATGAGCATATCCATGGCAGTTTGTTCGGATGTAAGGTGGAGCAGACTACAGCTGGCAGAAAAAAAAAGAAAAAAAAAACCATGTGGACCAGAAACCTCAGGCTACTGAAAGCTAGAGACTGCTAGCCCTGATTCTGTGTCTATCATTTTCTCTCTGTATGTCTCAGTCTGTCTGATTCACTCTGAAGATGAGTGTGCAGCTCGGTCTCACTGGTTTGGGCTATTTTTACAGCACACAGTGAAGGAGAAAAGTGACGACAAGGTCACCTCTTGCTTTAGGTAGATGAAACTTTGCTATAATGAGATGTGGGCACTGCTAGTGGGGCACATCTCATCTCCAACTATTAAAAGATTCTCTGTTTCATGCCATCTTTGAACTACACCTGAGCCAGCATCTATGGAAAACACAGAAGCCTGTGGAAAAAACAATATTGGATGACAGGCAGTATTCCTCTCCTGGACATTCCCAAATCAAAACCTGACAAAAAAATGCTTCAGGCTGTATCTGGAGTTTGGCTGAGTCTACACAGAAATATTGTGCTGGTGGAATTTAGACAAAACAACCGTATGTTGATTCTGGATGCAATCCGGACTGAGAGTGAAAAACCCCAAATATAATCAGGAGTAATATAATCAAGATTTGAGGTTAGAAAATTTATAAAATAAATACAATAAAAAAACAAAAACACCCTTTTAACTGTGTTACAGTTCACCTAATTCTTGCAAGTGGATTTGTATATTTTTATAATTTAGTTAAAAATTCGATATAATTAGTTTTGGGTATATCAAATGGGCATTTTTTGGTCTTATTAATCTATTACTTGTTCCAGGGCAAATCAATTTACCTAAAGGCAAATTTAAGTTTCATAACTTTATCATTTTTATTTAAAGGGGATGTCTAATGCGATTTCATGCATTCTGACTTATTTGCACTATTAGAGTTGGATTTTCATCTTAAACATGGCCAAAGTTTAAAACAATTATTTGGAAGTATGTGTGGAAGTATGAGTATTTCTGTTCCAAATATACTCCTTCGGGATACATATACAGGTTTCAGGTATGGCTCTGTATAACATCATAAAGGGCGGAATTCCTTGTACGGGCACTTCTCCCGGATGAGCGCTCCTATATTTAGGTTCAGTAATCACCCACTTATAAAAAATAGGAAAGTTAGTCCATGATACTGAAAGGATGAAGGTTCCTGATCGAATACTGCAGCTCACCTCTATTATCTGATATTGACAAACCTGGCTTAAGGTATGTTCATAAGGACATCTTTCAACATGGCTCAAAGTTTTTAAAACTTCATGTTTACAATAAATTTTCTGTGCAGCAACTGAATAAGGTCAGTTGGTCGAACCGTAATTATAACTGGTTAACTCTTCATAGCAGATCAATTTGAGCAAAACAAAAACTGGCAGCACAATTTTCAAAGATAAAAACAATTTAGTTTCTAGTGTTTTTTCCTACCCAATTGCAATAATGTGTCCTTGGAGAACTGACCTAAATAAAGTCATGGCTAAAGACAGACAGAACAGCCTTTGTCAGAAAGAAAATTCTCTTTAAAAATTCTTGGTTGTGATCAAAATGAAGCCAAAACAAATTGAAAGTGCTCAATCACATGGCAATCACTGAAATCACTCCTGATATAAATGGCCTTGCTGTAAAAATGAAACAGCATTTAATTTAATATGTTAATAACAATCAAATTACATACAGTAGATGCAGGGTACTACTGTGTAAATTCACCCTTCCCCCCACTTCTGTGCACACAGATCAAAAGTTTCAACAGCTGCAAATTAAAACTTACCACAGAAAATCATCATCTCTGTTTTTATTACAGGGGGATTATGTGGGTTAAAATGGATAACATCCATCCATGATGGCATTTGTGTTAAAGCCCCAACTAATGAGAAAACTCTGACCTAAAGACTGTTGTATCCAATATGTACTTAAGAATTGCACATACTACATATATGAGTTAGTCTACCATTTGCTTAAACCTGATTATATGATGTTATATTGGATGAAAGTGAAAAGAAAAACAAAAACATAAAACAAACAAAGTAAAATTAAAATCCAGTCACTTTAATAGGAATCCACATGATCGTGAATTTTGCATGAGGGGAAAAGATTCACACATTTCATAACGGGTCAGGTTGGTCACAGAAATGCATCGCGCTGACCAACAGAAAGCTGTTTGCTTTGAAAGTGACTTCTGTGTGACCCGTGCTTCATACATCTCTACACTACTGAAAATAGACAAGTGTTTTGTCGAAATGTAGCTAATGTGATGTACCTATAGTATAGCTGCCATATTTACAATTATGATTTCTTCCATTCATATAAATAACTACAGTAACAATCTTACCTTGTCTGACATACTGTTCTGTCTCCTGGTGCACCAACTCCGCAACACATCCTCCATAACGCAGGCGTCCGTCATGCTGGTAGGCCTTCAGCCTCTTGCTGGAACTGTATGATTTCTGTGACACTATATGGCAGTTCTCATTGTCCAGAGAGCATGTAGCGTAGTGCAGATCCTTTCCGCACTGACCCCGTGTCAGAGAGCGCTGTTGTCTGTCCTTCAAATCCATCACTGCAGCAATTACCTGCAGAGGGAGACAGAGGAAATGTGGTGTGTCGTGGGTTTAGATTTATTTTAGGAAAATAAACAAAATAACAACAACAATATTATCACACTTGACTTTGCAATGTGCACTTATGCTGCCTTTACTTGCTATCAGAAATGTCCTACTTCCCACTTCTGAAGTTGTGATTACAAGCTTTTTGCATTCAAGTGCTCTGTTGTCGGTAAGAACAGAGATCACGGTTTATTCTTGCTTATTTATTGGGAAATTATTATTAAAGCTAATATGATATTTAACATCCCAATCATTGACAACCACATCAAGCTTGCTGACAATTCTGGATTTTCAGTCTATTTTTGCAGGTATACAACATACAATATGCTTCAAATGATTATTCAAATATGTAAATGTGCACTACTTTAAATATACACCTCAAAAAGACAAGGTGGTGTAGCTGTTGTGGAAAAAAACTAATAAAGATTACCAGTCACAGCAGCAATCGTTCTTCCCTCCGCCACGTTTAAAATTTGGGAACTTGGGAATCAAAATTATCCCCGAGCTTCCCAGTGGTAAATATGATTTGAGAGGGCATTCATGTCCTTTTTTTATATAGAAAACTTGTATTTATGATCCGTGTTGGGTATCGCATTACAAGTAACGCAAGTCACGTAATTAGATTACTAGTTACATGGAAAAAGTAAAGTAACGCATTCATTTTAAATTTAAACAAAATTACTTAAAAGTTACTTTTCCAAATAAGTAATGCAAGTTACTTTGTTTTCCCATTTATTGACTCCTTATGTTGAGAGAAATCAGGAGTGAGCAAAGAGGCCACCGTGTGCACTGTGTAAACATGATGTTTATTGTAGTTCTAGACTAAAACGTGAGCATTTACTCATCTCACTTGCACAAAAGCAGATTCAATATTTCTCAAAATAAAAACAGTGAAATACAAATTCAGAATATTATGCAAACCTTCAACAATTAAATGTTAAATTACACAAATATACTTTATGAATTTAATCTCACTTTATTAACCAATGCTGCTGACCTTCAACGATCCAATTCAACCATACTAATGCTCCCTTCACGTGCTATCGGAATTATCGTAAATACTAGTTTCTTAGTTAAAAAATTGGACATGAACGCCCTCTCAAGTCAAAACTGAAACGCAATGAGCTCGTAATCACGACTTCAGAAGTGGGAAGTAGGACATTTCCGATAGCATGTGAAGGCAGCACAAGAAACAAAAATCACGTTAGACAATCATCACATTTTGTGTTTAATTCTTTTTTTTAAATTATTATTTCAAAAGTGTTGAACGCCTAGGTTCTACTGCACAGATGTGAATTTCCTTCAGCCTGAAGCTTTTTCATTTTGCTTTTGGTGCGAAAGGGCCTTTAGATTTACAAAGTTTAGTTTTTTGTTAAACCAGATCAGGTTTAAAAAAGTAACACAAAAGCAATGTAACTGTCACAGATCCAACCATGTCCCTCACACCAGACTCAATCACTCCTCCCACACGGTCCCAATCACCCGAGTTCTGAAACACCTGTCACTAATCACCAACACCCTTAAATGTTGCCCTCAGCCTGCACTCACTGTCCGGTCTCGTCTCAGACAACCCGACTCCCACGCTTGTGGTTCCTATTCCGTCTTGCCTGTGTTCCAGTATTATCTCCGTGATCGCTTTCTTCCACCTGGACAACACCACCTGGATCTCCGCTACATTTAAGCCCTTTTCTGTCTCTCTTCAGTCCCTTCCGTGCCTCTTCAGTGGTTTGCTATTAATAAACATACCTGGATTCACTTACGTCCGCGTCCGCCTGTTTATCATGACAGAAGACCGGACCCCTCAGCAGACCGAAGATATAACCGGCGGAGCGGCAGCTCCAGCAGCCGCTCCAGAACGAAACCCATTATTCGACTTAATGCAAGCCTTCCACCATGTCCTGCAGAGTGCTTCTTCTACATCTGCCTCACCCAGTCCCATGGCTCGGCCAGCGCCCTCGGTGGTAAGGCGGAAGAATGCAGCGGGTTTCTTTTGCAGTGTCAGTTATATTTCGAAATTAATGCACGTCAGTTTGAGACCGAACGAGCCAAGATCGCTTTTATCATCTCGCTACTTAACGGACGCGGCGCTTCAGTGTGGCGCGCTATCTGGGACTCCAACAGCCCTGTCACGCAATCACTAACAGTATTCGTAAGTCACTTCAAGGATGTGTTCGGTCACGCTACTGACACAATCTCCACTAACGACCAACTTCTCAGTTTACGACAAGGCCACCAGTCCATCCAAGATGACTCTCTGCAGTTCCGCACCCTCGCGGCGTCAAGCGGCTGGAATGAGGCGGCCCTACTGGCAGTCTACCGCCAGGGCTTGACCCCGGATCCGTGTTCACCTCTCCATCTATGATGACAGTTATGGTTTGGAAAGGTTTATTCAGAAATCCATCCTAATAGCACAAAACCTCTCCACCTGTTCTAGAGAAACCCTGCATTACACGTTCCGTCTCCACCAAGGGCACCAGATCCTCCAGCACCAGAACCTATGCAGCTGGACCACTACCGACTAACACCTGCAGAGAGGGAGAGAGCGTGTTCGCTTGCACCTATGTCTGTACTGTGGTGGTGAGGGTCATACCCGCATCCAGTGTCCGACCCGACCACCACGCCCAGGGGTGAGTCACGATTCACACTATGCCGGTGATCCACAAGATGTCCCTAACGAAGGTTCTAGTCACTGTCAATGACCTCTCCGTTTCAGCCTCGGCGTTGATGGATTCTGGCTCGGCGGGAATTTCATATCCACCAACCTACTTAACAGACTGAAAGCCCGCAAGACCCGCCTTGACCGTCCCTTCCGAGCCCATAACATCCTAGGAAAACCCTGGGCCATGGATGCATTCGCACGCGTCTCCCCTATTCAGCTCCAAATCGGCTGGCTCCACCTAGAGGAACTTACTTTTCTGGTGCTGGAAGGAGCCACTACGGACATCGTCCTGGGGCGCCCGTGGATGTCCAAACATTCCCCGATGATCTGCTGGGACTCAGGTGAAGTGTTAAAATGGAGCTCTTTCTGCTTAACAAACTGTCTTTCAACCATCGTCAGGAAGTCCCAACCCGCTGAGACCTCCGACAGAATCACTCAACTCCCGCTTGCTTCCACATCCATTGAGAGCCCACAGAATTCTTCGTCGCCTCCTGAGATCCCTGCCGAATACCGGGCGTTCCAGGACGTGTTTAGTAAACAACGGGCCACGGAACTTCCACCTCACCGGCCATGGGACTGTGCCATCGACCTGCTGCCTGGGGCCACCTTCCCTCGTGGACGAATCTATGCCCTGTCCATCCCGGAGCAACAGGGCATGGATGAATATATCAAGGAGGCTCTTCAACAAAAGTTCATTCGCCCATCTACTTCCCCTGCCGCTTCAAGCTTCTTCTTCGTGGGCAAGAAGGACGGAGGCTTGAGGCCCTGTATCGATTACCGACACCTGAACACGCTCACGGTCAAATTCCGGTATCCACTGCCCCTGGTCCCCGCCGCTCTGGAACAGCTGCGGGGGCTGCATGATTTTCACTAAACTAGATCTACGCAGCGCCTACAATCTAATCCGGATCAGAAGAGGAGAGGAGTGGAAAACAGCGTTCATTACACCCTCAGGACACTACGAATACCTCGTCATGCCATTCGGTCTGGCAAATGCTCCTGCAGTATTCCAAGGTTTTATGAACGAGATCTTCAGAGAATTCCTCAACGTCTTCGTCATCGTGTACCTGGATGACATTCTTGTCTATTCAAAGAACATCACTGAACACCATCAACACGTCAAACAGGTCCTGACCAAGCTCCGCCAATACCACCTCTTCCTGAAGCTGGAGAAATGCGAGTTCCTCCGCAGCAGCATCCAGTTCCTCGGTTATATCATCACCCAGAGCGGCGTCAAGATGGACCAGGGGAAGGTGAGCGCGGTACGGAACTGGCCCAAACCCACTTCCATCAAGGAACTTCAACGCTTCTTAGGATTTGCCAACTTCTATCGCCGGTTTATAAGAAGTTTCAGTATCATCAGCGCACCGTTGACATCCCTGCTACGAAACGGGCCCAAGTCTCTGTCCTGGACACCAGAAGCCAACCACGCTTTCCAGACCCTCAAGCATTCCTTCTGTACGGCTCCTACCCTCAGCCATCCGGATCCCCAGTTGCCCTTCGTCGTCGAGGTGGATGCATCTTGTACCGGGGTAGGAGCCGTGCTGTCCCAGCGGCAGGGTGAGCCTCCCAAACTCCATCCATGTGCCTACTTTTCCAAAAGTTGTCCCCGGCGGAGCGGAACTATGACATCGGAAACCGCGAGTTGCTGGCCATCAAGCTGGCCTTAGAAGAGTGGAGGCATTGGCTGGAGGGGGCAGTTCACCCATTCCAGGTGATAACAGACCATTAAAACCTACAGTACCTACGGGAAGCACGAAGGCTAAACCCACGTCAAGCTCGTTGGGCACTCTTCTTTACCCGCTTCAATTTTACAGTGACCTACAGACCAGGCGACAAGAACCAGAAGGCCGACGCTCTCTCTCGACAATTCTCCCCTGACCATGATCCACAACCTCCAGAACCCGTGCTCCCTCCAGCCTTGATTGTGAGCCCCATCCAATGGGCCCTGGACCATCAGATTGCTGAAGCAACTCGCGAGGAACCGGCTCCGCCGGGGGCTCCTGAGGGGCAGGTCTATGTACCATCTCGACTCCGTCTGCCCCTCTTGGAACAAGTCCACACCTCTCCGGGCTCTGGACATCCAGGCAGCCAGCGGACCCTCTCGCTCCTACGGGGCCGCTACTGGTGGCCCAGGATGGACCGTGATGTCTCCCGCTACATCAAAGGCTGTTCCGTCTGTGCCACTTCCAAGACTCCACGCCACCTCCCAGAAGGCAAGCTACAGCCACTACCCATCCCTCGCCGGCCCTGGTCCCACATTGCGGTGGATTTCTTGACGGATCTGCCTCCATCTGAAGGTCATACCTGCATCCTCGTGGTTGTTGACCGGTTCTCGAAGACCTGCAAATTGATCCCTCTCAAAGGGTTGCCCACGGCTCTGGAAAGCGGCGGAGACCCTGTTCCACCAAGTCTTCCGTCACTTTGGCCTCCCCGAAGACATCATTTCCGACAGGGGGCCCCAGTTCATTTCCAGGGTTTGGAAAGCCTTCTTCCGCCTTCTGGGAGTCTCCGTGAGTCTTAGTTCTGGTTACCATCCCCAGACCAACGGCCAGACGGAACGAAAGATCCAGGAAATCGGGAGATATCTGAGGTCCTATTGTAGTCACCAACAGAACACCTGGAACCGGTTCCTTCCGTGGGCAGAATACGCCCAAAACTCACTCCGGCAGGATTCCACACACCTCACACCTTTTCAGTGTCTGCTAGGTTTTCAGCCCCCGTTGTTCCCTTGGTCAGGCGAGCCCACGGAAGTGCCATCGGTCCATCACTGGTTCCAGGAGAGCGAGAGGGTATGGAACTCAGCTCACGTCCATCTGCAAAGGGCAGTCCGTAGGCAGAAGACTCAAGCCGACCGCCGACGTCGCCAGGCACCTCAATACCATCCCAGCCAACTCGTTTGGTTGTCGACGAGGGACATTCGCCTACGGCTGCCCAGTCGCAAGCTGAGTCCCCGCTTTATAGGCCCTTTCAAGGTGGTGAGGCAGATTAATGAGGTCACATACCGGTTACAACTACCCTCACACTACAGAATTGCACCAACATTCCACGTTTCCCTTCTCAAGCCCTTCACTAAACCTCTTCTTCCTTCTTCCACAGAGTCTGGTGCTGAGGCCGTACCTCCTCCTCCTCCCATGGACCCGGCGGACCAGGACATCTACAAAGTTGCTTCTATCTTGGACTCTCGACGACGGGCCAGCACACTGCAGTATCTAGTGGACTGGGAAGGGTTTGGCCCTGAAGAGCGTTCATGGGTCAACCGCGACGATATCCTGAACCCAGACCTTCTCACGGAATTCCACGCCAACAATCCCTCTCGTCCTGCACCCCGAGGTCAAGGCCGGCCCCGTCGTCGTCCGCCGCGGTCCTCCGGAGCTGCCCGTGGAGGGGTACTGTCACAGATCCAACCATGTCCCTCACACCAGACTCAATCACTCCTCCCACACGGTCCCAATCACCCGAGTTCTGAAACACCTGTCACTAATCACCAACACCCTTAAATGTTGCCCTCAGCCTGCACTCACTGTCGGTCTCGTCTCAGACAACCCGACTCCCACGCTTGTGGTTCCTATTCCGTCTTGCCTGTGTTCCAGTATTATCTCCGTGATCGCTTTCTTCCACCTGGACAACACCACCTGGATCTCCGCTACATTTAAGCCCTTTTCTGTCTCTCTTCAGTCCCTTCCGTGCCTCTTCAGTGGTTTGCTATTAATAAACATACCTGGATTCACTTACGTCCGCGTCCGCCTGTTTATCATGACAGTAACATAAGAGTAACTAAGTAATGTAATTAGTTACTTTTTAAGGGAGTAACACAATATTGTAATGCATTACTTTTAAAAGTAACTTTCCCCAACACTGTTTATGACAACTACAATAGCACATGAAGACAGCATTAAGACCTACCCAGTATCACAACGGGTACGATACGATTAGAGACGTGTTAGATGGACATCTTTGTGCAATGTTTCTCAGTAGTTTTTATACACTGTGTAAAGTGTAAAAGTTGTGTTTGATTCCATTCAGTAGTCCTAAGTGAACGCCCCATTGCATGTGTGTCTGGGGAATTTTTTGGTGTACAAATACTCACTATAATTTGCAAGTATGCAAATATGCTTGTTGTTTTCAACCAGATGAAACATTTCAACAGGTATGGCACATCCAATCGGTAAGGTGTTTTCTATCCCTATTATGATGATAATATTTCATAAAGTATACAACCAAACACTTCTACTTTGTCAGCTATTTAAAAAGCAGAACCCAAAACTTGGTAATACAGTATATGCATCACAGAGATACAAAAAATAAACACCACCTATTCAATGTCAGTATTTTTATTTGTGTGTGTGTGTGTGTGTGTGTGTGTGTGTGTGTGTGTGTGTGTGTGTGTGTGTGTGTGTGTGTGTGTGTGTGTTTTACTGTTAACTAGCTTGCCAATAGATTCACTTGTTATTTTTGGAATATGGAATATGCAATTTATTTAGATTTGCCTTTAGATTTAAATTAGATCAGTGTTTCCTAACCACGTTTCTGGAGGCCCCCCAACACTGCACATTCTGCACAAATCTCCTTTGTCTGACACATCCATTTCAGGCCTTGGAGTCTCTACTAATAAGCTGATGATTTGAATCAGGTGTGTTTGATTAGGGACACAAGCAACATGTGCAGTGTTGGGGGGCCTCCAGGAATGTGGTTGGGAAACACTGAATTAGATCAAATTTAGCAATTTTCACAATACACATTGTTTCAAATCAGCTGTACAATCAGAAAATCAAGATGTTACTGTTTATTTTAATACCTTCATTTCGCTTTTAGCATATTAGAGATGGGTGATAATATACCAGTAGTTTATTTCTTTGCGATGATACAAGCTTGATTGCAGTTGATTTTATATATTGTGTATATTGTTTTGCTTATATAACCAATTTTATATAGAGAGTTGTGTATATTGTTACATTTTGTAACAAAATAAATCAGGCAGTTGAGATGTGATGTAGTAAACACCAATCAGGCATAACATTATGACAGGTGAAGTGAATAACACTGATTACCTCTTCATCATGGCACCTGTTAGTGGGTGGGATATATTAGGCAGCAAGCGAACATTTTGTCCTCAAAGTTGATGTGTTAGAAGCAGGAAAAATGGGCAAGCGTAAGGACTTGAGAGAGTTTGAAAAGGGCCAAATTGTGATGGCTAGACGACTGGGTCAGAGCATCTCCAAAACTGCAGCTCTTGTGGGGTGTTCCCGGTCTGCAGTGGTCACTATCTATCAAAAGTGCTCCAAGGAAGGAACAGTGGTGAACCGGCGACAGGGTCATGGGCGGCCGCGGCTCATTGATGCATGTGGGGAGTGAAGGCTGGCCTGTGTGGTCCAATCAAACAGACGAGCTACTGTAGCTCAAATTGCTGAATAAGTTAATGCTGGTTCTGGTGTCAGAATACACACTGCATCACAGTTTGTTGCGTATGGGGCTGCATAGCCGCAGACCAGTCAGGGTGCCCATGCTGACCCCTGTCCACCACAGAAAGCGCCAACAGTGGGCATGTGGGCATCAGAACTGGACTATGAAGCAATGGAAGAAGGTGGCCTGGTCTGATGAATCACGTTTTCTTTTACATCACGTGGATGGCCGGGTGCATGTGCGTCGCTTACCTGGGGAACACATGGCACCAGGATGCAATATGGGAAGAAGGCAAGCTGGTGGAGGCAGTGTGATGCTTTGGGAAATGTTCTGCTAGGAAACCTTGGGTCCTGCCATACATGTGGATGTTACTTTGACACGTACCACCTACCTAAGCACTGTTGTAGACCATGTACACCCTTTTATGGAAACGGTATTCCCTGGTGGCTGTGGCCTCTTTCAGCAGGATAATGTGTCCTTCAGGGGTCTAGTGGAGTCCATGCCTCGACGAGTCAGGGCTGTTTTGGCAGCAAAAGGGGGAACAAAACAATATTAGGAATAATGTTATGCCTGATCGGTGTATATCGCTTTACTTGAGTGTACGGTATATACGCGAATAATGTTGGATATAATATATACTGTACACAACTTTATACACAGAGCTGTGCGATAATACAGGTGTACATTTTTGCAATGTTATACATCACACAGCCGAGATTTGCGATATTATATTACTTTTTACGTGAGTATACTATATGTGTAGCAATTTTCCCAGAAATGTTTACATTGCCAAGACAACAGATTTTTAACTCACACATCCTCTTTTTAGTTAATATTGTTCCTTGCATGATGATTCCATGATTATTGCATTTTTGAAAAGCTTTGAGTGATGCACAAATGCAAAATCGAAAAAATGCCTATTTGTTTTGTACTTGTTAAACTCAACAGTTGCTTCTCTATTAGCAAATTCCTGAGCTACAGATCTACCGAATGCCTCGCTATCAGCTGTAGATCAAGCCGATAACCACCTGTGAAAACTCTGTAAGCAGATCAACCATGGATGTCATATTGCAGGAGAAATACATATCCTAAACATCAAAACAATATATCAAGCCTCCCAAACAGAATGTGTTATCTTCAGCTCGAGACAGACGTATCCTCATGATGTCTTATTATAAGGTAGAGACAGAGAGACTCTATCACACCCTCCCACTCTACATCTGTGTCGGTGTGCTGAGTTAGCCAGGCATGGGAGCCACCGGAGGATCCAATCAAAGCATTGAATCTGGCAGAAAGCCTGTTGTTTAGGACTTTTACATCATTTAGTCATGAAAAATACCACTTCAAATGTTACATACGGGAAAAGCAGAGGCAATAAAAGAGATACTACACCTCTGTAAATTACCATCAGGTCTTTTAGGACACATTACTCTACTACAAAAACTGTACAGCAAGGCCAATATTTTCACTTCAATCTATAAAATGTAAGCCAAGGGAGACGTTGCTTTTACTCTCAATTTCCCCAAAGGGATTAATAAAGTACCATCCTACACTATACCATCCACTTACTGGAAATTACCGCTTGGTTTCGCTTACAATAGTTAAAGTGGAAGTTGGCAGAGAACTGCTACAGTTTGAATGAATTATTTTACATGAGAACGTGAACTTATTTTGCCCAATTTTAATTGAGAAAGTTTTATGTTTGATAAACACTGAAGCGTTAAATGTAAATGTAACCACCACAATAAGGAAATAGGGGTTAAAACTGATAAAGCATTGTTAGACCAAATTTAAATCTACTTTTTAAAGTGAAAGTCTGAATTCATCTATCCAGAAGTGTTCTTAACTTTGTCTTATGACTTTGAAGATCCTGAATAAAGAAATGTATCTCCAAATGTATCTATCTTAGACTTATCTCCAAGACTGCACAACACAAAATATAAAATTATAACAGCAGAAAAGATTTATAACAACTGCATAAATATCATATATACATGCACACTGCTATTCAAAACGAAGGGGTCGGTAAGATTTGTATTTATTTTTTTTTGAAAAAAGTCTCTTATAAGGCATTTATTTGATCCAAAATATCATAAAAACAGTAATATTATGAAATATAATTTAGCCATTACTCCAGTCTTTACTGTCACATAATTCTTCAGAAATTATTCTAATACGCTAATTTGCTGAATAAACATTTATTATTATCGTCATGTTGGAAACTGCTGTTGTTGTTCTGCTCGATATTCTTGTTTTTCAGAACTGATTAATCGAAAGTTCAAAAGCATTCCGTATCATTAAATTAGTTTTAATAATATTCCTTTGTAAATGATGGCAGAAGCAGATGTTGAAAAATAATAAGCATTTTATTCTACTGTTCTGATGCTCTCTGCCATGCTTGCTTAGCTTGTCACTTTGTTTCCGACTTGCTCTGCCCCAAAATTACTCCTTGCAGCTATATTTATGAATATTTTTGTTTGCCAACATAAAAGACGTTATCAGGATGGTATTTTGGGTGGAGAATCCCCTCAGTGGTCTCCTTTGAACATGTGACATACCATATTAAGGGGGAAATCTCTGTTCAGAAATATATAGGTAAATATAGGTAAGCTATTATTCTGACAATCACAATCCTGAATACCTTTCTCTTTTCCTTACTAAAGGCCCGTTCACACCAAGTATGATAACGATAATGATAATGAGAAAGATATAGCTTAAAAAAATTCTAAGATATAGTTTAAAACAAATCATTATAAATATAGTTTATAAATTCAGTAGAGTCCACACCACAACTGTAACAGTAGCGGCACAGAGAAACGATATCGTGGAATCACTTTTTTACAGTACTATTTGACAGCCAATCAGAATCCATTCCGCTTTAAAGAGCTCCAGCATTTAAAGCATCAGACGACAAAACTACAGTACATGCTTAGAATGAACAGTGTTATCATGTGGACGCTGATATAGTTACCATTATAGTTATCATAATAATTATTGTTCTAGGTATGAATGAGTTTTAAGAATGCCAACAAAGCTACTAGGTCTGCATTTACTTTTTGCCATTTTACAGTGCCTTTAAACTCTCTCTGTCCGGGGGCATCTTAATGAATCAATAACACAAATTAAACAATACAAAAATGCATTAAAATATTAATATTTATTAAGTTTAACACATATTTGTCCGTGCTAAACATTCCTCGTTTATCTGTAACATAAATAAGATGCTAAAATTGTTATTTATACAGTGACTGCTGTCATTCAGTGCAATGGATGACACTTTGGTGTAACAGGGAATTTGCATTACACTGAATGGCAAAAGCATTACCCTGAATGACGAAACTTCTACTTCAGCTTATATTGCAGGCCATCAACTGGCCACCTATATCAAACAGTGAGCTTTGCCTTGTAAAGTTAATGGACAAGTGGTTTTGTAACTTAGGCTACCACACCATGAAAAGATGGAATCATCAAATACTTAAGAGCAATGAATTCACTTTGCAGTGCCACACAGTCTTCAGGATGCCTTTTGATGAATGACTTTTGAATGACTATCTGTTTTTTATATGATTTCAGAATGGCTTCTTGATCCTGTTACACTGAATGATCTTTTACAAACTGCAATTTTCGGGACAAAAGTCCCCTGGTTATTTAAATACTTAAAAAAATAAATAAGACATAGTCCTTTTAATATAACACAGCCAACAGTAATTTGAAAATGCCAAGAAAACAAATATATATTTTAACTTGGTATTTTATGTTTATTAAAAGAAGTAATGGCAAAAATCAAAGTCCAGACCATTACGCTGAATGACAATTTATTCCCCATATTTTGACATTTTATTTTGACAAAAGTTATTTGAAATATTAAAGTAGACACTTTACTTGCATTTAACATGTTTTTATGTATATAAAATGACTTTTGTAAATTTAATTTGATGCGGACACCAAAATTGTGACATCTCGTCTTTGACCCATATAATTGGCACTGACTTTTGCTACTTTTAGCATCAAGCAGTTAACTTCAGGTACATTTGACTGGATCTTCAAAAAAGAACAGAAAAAAAGATTGATAAAAAGGTTGTTTGGTTTAACATTAAACCAACAATGCTAAAACACAAATTGGGAGCTTCAAAGAGAACTCAATTTCAGAGAGAGGCAGCAGGAAACAGCTGTGTAATTGTTCAGGTTGGACACGGCGCTGCGCTGTCAATATGTTCAATGAGGAATGTGTTTACATATGGGGAGGTGCTCTGGTTATGATTATTGATTGCCAATTGGTATTTATATTAATAAATGTTTCATTGGCAGGAGGGACATGCAGGCAATGCAAATCGTTTGTTTTGTGGAACAATAAGAATGACAATATTACGGTTTCATAATGTACAATTTTCAAATAAATATGTGTTTGAGGTCACCCTTGCATTGATCTGGCCTTTAATAAAGGAACATGAAAATAGAGTTTACCAAGCCATTGGCATAATCATGTGCATTACAGACATGCTGGTTGTGATATCACAAAAAGATGTAGGCTTAGCTTATGAATTTTAATTAGGTCAAGCACAAATTATTTAACATTAACATAAATTTTTTTTTTTTTTTTTAGATAAATGCGATCTATTGATTCAGAGATAAGGTCTGTATTTTAGTATTCACACATTAGAGTCAAAACTCACGTTAAAAAAAGCCCAAAAATCATTTAAGCAACAATATCAATTGATTTGCTGAGTGAAAACGATCTGAGGAAGTGCTCGATCATGCTGTTAAATTCAAGTCCTCAAATGAACTGTGACATTTAATAACTTCATTCCTACAACTGCCACTGCTGGTCAGTGTTGGTTACTTAGCCACTAATTGGCCAATATTAAAATTCTAAAAAAAAAAAATAATAATAAAAAAAAATTACAACCAAATTAACTCCTGAAAAATGCAGGTACACTCAAAAAAAAAAAAAAAAAAAAAAAAAAAAATGCTGTTCACTTTATTTAAACAATTCATTTTGAATTAGCACCATTGTATCAGGTTTCTGGTTCAAATGTGATTGCTTCATGTTAAATTGACGGTTACCCTTTGACTTAACTTGATGTTTTCATTTTGAAATAACATGTTTCAATCAAGTAACCCAAGGGCTTTCACTTCATATTTTATGCATTTTTAGAAAGATGAGAAACTGGAGAGACTTGTTAATGTTTAATGTTCTATTATGTTGGTATTTAAAAGTTTCCATTATGTTAGTGGTTTTGGGGTTTGTTGAGCTTGTGACAACCGTATTTACAAAAATTCTATGCTGTGTGCACGGAACTGAACTGAACAACTAGCAGTTAATGACGTATTTAAACGTGCATCAGAGATGTGTCCCTCTTTTGTATGTGTCTGATGCAAGGAAATCACAGGGGAATAGGTATAAAGCTGACTTTGACTGATAAGCCATTTGTGTTGCCAAGCCCATAAAAAAAACAAGATAAATCAAAATGCTTCATATTTTAAAATGAGACAAAAAAATTATGACCCACACCTGCCTACTTCATTAACTCAAACTAGATCGCATTATAAGTCAAGCTCAAAAACGTTTATAATAAGTGAACATGGAAACAGCCTTCCAAACATAAACAAATCACAATGCCTGTAGACAGTGGTTACGTTAAAACTGCAGAACATAATGCGTCTTTGTCACTGTAATATTCATTTGGTCAAAAATAGCAACATTATACACTCACCTAAAGGATTATTAGGAACACCATACTAATACTGTGTTGGCCATGGCATTTAAATGATGCCCAATTGGCACTAAGGGGCCTAAAGTGTACCAAGAAAACATCCCCCACACCATTACACCACCACCACCAGCCTGCACAGTGGTAACAAGGCATGATGGATCCATGTTCTCATTCTGTTTACGCCAAATTCTGACTCTACCATCTGAATGTCTCAACAGAAATCGAGACTCATCAGACCAGGCAACATTTTTCCAGTCTTCAACTGTCCAATTTTGGTGAGCTTGTGCAAATTGTAGCCTCTTTTTCCTATTTGTAGTGGAGATGAGTGGTACCCGGTGGGGTCTTCTGCTGTTGTAGCCCATCCGGCTCAAGGTTGTGCGTGTTGTGGCTTCACAAATGCTTTGCTGCATACCTCGGTTGTAACGAGTGGTTATTTCAGTCAAAGTTGCTCTTCTATCAGCTTGAATCAGTCAACCCATTCTCCTCTGACCTCTAGCATCAACAAGGCATTTTCACCCACAGGACTGCCGCATACTGGACGTTTTTCCCTTTTCACACCATTCTTTGTAAACCCTAGAAACGGTTGTGTGTGAAAATCCCAGTCACTGAGCAGATTGTGAAATACTCAGACCGGTCCGTCGGGCACCAACAACCATGCCACGCTCAAAATTGCTTAAATCACCTTTCTTTCCCATTCTGACATTCAGTTTGGAGTTCAGGAGATTGTCTTGACCAGGACCACACCCCTAAATGCATTGAAGCAACTGCCATGTGATTGGTTGATTAGATAATTGCATTACTGAGAAATTGAACAGGTGTTCCTAATAATCCTTTAGGTGAGTGTAGGTGTAAAGTCTAAAAAAATTGATATTCATTTTGACATTTTCTAAAGACCATATTTAAAACATTTAATAAAATTATTAAAGCTTTACAGATCAACCTTAAGTAAAAGTTAGATGATGGTAAAGGTAATCTAATAGGGGTGTGTAATGATACACTTGTCACGATTTGATACTATAATAATAATCTCACAATACGATATTTATCACAATATCTTTTTTCTAATCGCAAAATGACTGTTCCCAAACTGTAAATGGTTAGTTCTGCATTTACTCAGCTCTCATGTTTTTGCGCGACACGCAAGCATTTGAACTTCCGTGTCTACTACAGTATATGCGCGTTGTAAATCTGTTCATCATATAAAGCCATCGTGCCTCTTCAGAAGACTTGAATTAGACCACTCGATTGATTATTTTTACGATGACTTTATGAAAATCTTATAGGTTTAAAACAACATGAGGGTGAGTAGCCTACATGATGACAGAATTTACATGTTTACATCAACAACACATATCGTCACATTTTTATATCTCGATATACAATGTATCGTTATATCCCTATAAACTAAGGGTATGTTTACATGACAACGATGTACTAAAAACAGACAACAACGTTGTCAAAATGTCACTTTGTCAAGAGACACCCGCGAACACGTAATATGCATGCGCATGACGTCATCATTTTCACAAATTCACGTTTTTGTTATTTACATGGAAATGGTAAAGGCGTAGTTTTCAAAACCTAGCACTTTGAAACCCATTTTGAAAAGCTTGTGTTTTCAGGCCCCCAAAACGCTGTTGTTGTGTAAATGAACGGCCATAAAAAGTTTTCCATTTTCAGTTGAAAACAGTGTTGTTTAAACATACCCTAAATGTAAAAATAAAGGAAATCTGCAGGAAGTAGGCAGTCTATTGAATCAGTGTCGTACATACTGAAATTGACACGCACAAGATAAACACATACCATACGCAGCAAGTATAATGACTGTATCATATAACACTCAGTAGTCAAATTATGACTTGATAGAGGCCAACCATTACAGCTTTCAGACAAACATGTTCAGAGTGCAACTGCATCCACTGCATGTGCTTTTAAAAGGGCATTTTTAAAGGACAGGTCAAGTTTGCAGCATTGGAGACGTTGCATACAGACACCGCTCCAACAGCAATCCATACGCAAACTGCTGAATGTCAATAACTGATACAACCTCCCTATCTATTCGGGAATCTCAGTGGCACAGAAAGGCAGGCCGTATCAGGCTACTCCATTAAAGTTAATCTGCCAAAATCCATCTTGGGCAGAGAAGCCTCTTAATCAGTCTAGAAACAAAAGGCCACGGTAAACGCCACACTGAGACTGACTGGTGCTTGCGCCTGGAACAGGGTGACCAACTGTTAACTGTGACTGTTCAATTAGAAATGCTAAGATCAAGGCGACGGGGAGGGGAATGATAATTATAGCTGGTGGAGAGAGTGGAGAGATTTATAACAGTGTGAGAGGTTGGTGGCATGATGAGGAAGAAAAGTGCCTGATGGGTTCAATTTAAAGAAAGAGGGAGAGTTCAAATAAAAATGGAAATTCTCTCATCATTTACTCACCTTCACGTGAAACCTGCATGTCTTCCTTTCATGATACATTTTTATTTTTTTAAATAAATATCCACCTTATTTTGCAACACAGAAGTATGCTATTTTATGCAAGACTTCAGGTGCATTAACGGCTATATATAAGTGTGGCAAGAAGGCAGAGAGAATGGCGTGAGGCTGGTGGCGTGATTGATAATGAGTGCCAGCTGCACGCTACACAGGTCTCGTATCTCTCACGGAGGAGCTTTGAATGCACCAGGCCTTTGACCCCCTTTCGCCTTCAGAACTGCCTTAATTCTACGTGGCATTGATTCAACAAGGTGCTGAAAGCATTCTTTAGAAATGTTGGCCCATATTGATAGGATAGCATCTTGCAGTTGATGGAGATTTGTGGGATGCACATCCAGGGCACGAAGCTCCCGTTCCACCACATCCCAAAGATGCTCTATTGGGTTGAGATCTGGTGACTGTGGGGGCCATTTTAGTACAGTGAACTCATTGTCATGTTCAAGAAACCAATTTGAAATGATTCAAGCTTTGTGACATGGTGCATTATCCTGCTGGAAGTAGCCATCAGAGAATGGGTACATGGTGGTCATAAAGGGATGGACATGGTCAGAAACAATGCTCAGGTAGGCCGTGGCATTTAAACAATGCCCAATTGGCACTAAGGGGCCTAAAGTGTGCCAAGAAAACATCCCCCACACCATTACACCACCACCACCAGCAGCCTGCACAGTGGTAACAAGGCATGATGGATCCATGTTCTCATTCTGTTTACACCAAATTCTGACTCTACCATCTGAATGTCTCAACAGAAACTGAGACTCATCAGACCAGGCAACATTTTTCCAGTCTTCAACTGTCCAATTTTGGTGAGCTCGTGCAAATTGTAGCCTTTTTTTTCTATTTGTAGTGGAGATGAGTGGTACCCGGTGGGGTCTTCTGCTGTTGTAGCCCATCCGCCTCAAGGTTGTGCGTGTTGTGGCTTCACAAATGCTTTGCTGCATACCTCGGTTGTAACGAGTGGTTATTTCAGTCAAAGTTGCTCTTCTATCAGCTTGAATCAGTCGGCCCATTCTCCTCTGACCTCTAGCATCAACAAGGCATTGTCGCCCACAGGACTGCCGCATACTGGATGTTTTTCCCACCATTCTTTGTAATTCCTAGAAATGTTTGTGTGTGAAAATCCCAGTAACTGAGCAGATTGTGAGATACTCAGACTGGCCCGTCTGACGCCAACAACCATTCCACGCTCAAAATTGCTTAAATCACCTTTCTTTCCCATTCTGACATTCAGTTTGGAGTTCAGGAGATTGTCTTGACCAGGACCACACCCCTAAATGCATTGAAGCAACTGCCATGTGATTGGTTGATTAAATAATTGCATTAATGAGAAATTGAACAGGTGTTCCTAATAATCCTTTAGGTGAGTGTGTGTATATTATATATATATATATATATATATATATATATATATATATATATATATATATATATATATATATATATAATATATATATATATATATATATATATATATATATATATATATATATATATATATATATATATATATATATAAAATTACATTGTTGAACATTCGCCATCGCCATTTCCCAACCTCCTTCTTCCCATAACAACGATAACTAGATAGAAGAACAAAAAAACGTTTTGCACTACAAACCAGTGTGTTATTGATAATAAATTCAAAAGCGGCATAACGGACTGTTAAAGCAGCATAACACACAAGTAAAATCACTGGAAGCGAATAATACTGGAAGCCTTCACATTCAAGTTACAAATGGCTGCATCCGCACCTTTGTTAAAAATAAGGTGGATACACAGTGCTGTTCCTTTCCGTACAATGAAAAGGAATGGTGACCACAGCTACCAAACAATATTTTCAGTGAATGAGTCAAATCTCACACTAGGCTCCAGAAAACTTGGATTATGGACTACTTTTATTAAGTTTTATCAAGCTTTTTTGTCCTTTTGTCCTTTTGATGGCAAAAAAATCATCCACTTTCATTGTAAAAAAACAAAAAACCCCCCCAAAAAACAGCATAAACAAAACTACTTATTTTTGGTTCCACAAAAGCAAGAAAATTATATAGGTTTGGAATGAAGTAAGGGTGACTAAATTATGGCTATTTTCTTTTTCAGACAGTGGCAGCTCTAGGATTTTTTTATTGGGGGTGCTAATTGGAGGTGCTAATAACTTCGATACCCTGGATTTATTGCATTTTACTTCCATTTTACCACTAGCCTATACATTAACAAGGTCACATTGTAAAGTGTACATGGTTACTAAGCACAGTATCAGTTTTGTGTAACCTTATCAGGTCTTTGAATCAACGGTTTATTGAAACTTATAGACGTACAGGCGCACATATGTATATATTATAACAGATAGTGAGGGCTTTAAAACTGCAGTGAGGGAAATGAAAGAACGCTCTCGTGCTTTTAAAACACAAAACAAAATGGAAAATTAACATAAAATATTTAGTTAATTAACTTTTTTATTGAGTTCTTGCAAATCAAATGATTTATTTGCTTAACTGTAAACAATAAATTATCAGAACTTTTTTTAAAGCTGCAGTCCGTAACCTTTTTGCGCTCTGGCGGTTAATAAACAGAACTGCATGCGTCTTGCGGAAGAACACTGCAGCCAGAGCTACTTCTCTCTGTTTATGGCAAGTCACGCAGGGACTGTGCTCCTCCTCAGCGGCTCCTACCAGACCGGTCTGAAATAGTCCCAATTTAAACACTTATTATAAGTGTACCATAATGATTCAGGGTAAGACAAAAACACGGATTGGAAAATGGATTCATGTTGTACATTCTCATTATATAATTTTTGTAAATCTTGAACACAAAAAAGTTACAGCTTTAAGAAATATGTTGCTAGCTATAAAAAAATAAATAAAAAAACTAATTCAGAAAATGCCAACTTGCTAATATGCTAACAATAGCATGATATAGCACTTACTGAATGAGTACAGCATACTGAATGGTTTGCTCTCAAACCAAGCTGCATGCATCACTCGTCACCATGATGGTAACTCTCCAAAAATCCACATTAACAGGAACTACTTTAGCATAACAAAACATTAATCACTACTAAATCTCCCTTACCATTAATCTTGCACACAAAAAAAAGCAACATTATATAACACTTGATTTTAGCATTTACTCTCCCTTTCGAGTGCCATGGGCAAAGCATACTGGGAAATAAAAAATCCCAACCCAGTTAAACTTAAGTTAGTCCAAATGAAAGGAAATTAGTTCATACAACTCAAAACAATGAAACAGTTCAGTTTACTTGAAATATGTCAGTGCTGTGAACTCAAAAGAAAAAGAAAGTTCTAAATACTCATAACAGTTAACTTAACGGAACTAATTTGTTTAATTTAATTTAAGTCTGTCCTACCAATTAAGTATTTTGAGCGTTAGGGTTTTTATTAACCCTTATTTTATTTGATCATTTGTATATTTAATGAAAGTAACACTGAGAGTAAAAATCAGGAAAATGGTTAGGAAATCCTTAGGGGTACTGCACAGGTGCTAAGAAAATTTCTGTTGGGGCTATACCCCAGCAAGTCCCGGCCTAGCACCGCCACTGTTTTCAGATTTCTTTAAAAATAAAATGAGATGTGGCATGGTCCTCTGTCATTTATTTGAGTCATCGTTCACTCTTAAAAGCTGCCGAAAGCTGTAAATTGTATGTAAAGAGACGTGGTGGATTACAGAAAAAGGTTGGAAACACACAATGGTAGTTGGAAAAAAAAAAAGAATGGCCACTGTATCATATATATTTTTCATAGACAAAGCCTAACTAATTCCAATTTGACACAAAATCAATTCATAAATGCTAAAAAAGAACTATATGTGAGCATCCAGGGTTACTGGGTCTGAGATGGGGAGATGATGCTGATTATTATCCGACGAAAATTGTAATTTCAGCAAAATATATTTAAAAAAAAAAAGTAGGAACTGATATTAGCGAGAGAAGGCTGAGAAGGCAATATATTGTGCTGCTCTTTTGCTGGAATTGCACCACCATGCTCTGAAGAACTTTCCAGGAGAAGAACAGTGTCTATTTTCGACACGGCAAACTCTATGTCAAAATCTCCTCCCACTCTGCGGGCACCGGAGGCGATGTTGAGCTCTTTTGTGCGGTTCTGAAGTCTTTGAAGGTAAAGTACCGCGGTACAGAGCATGTAGCCAGAGCGCAGTACACCCTAAAGCGAGCACAGAACCATTTTGCTGTACCTAAAGCCCTGGGGCTGCTGTGCACTCTGTCTCCTGGGCTGGGATAGATCAGGAGAGGGACGGTAGGGTTTTCTCCATTTATTTTTACTAGCATCTCTAGTGGATGGGTTTTTTTATGTGAAAAAGAAACAAACAAACAGCTCTAGAAACCCTAAGAGATGTGCAAAGGGGCTTAACAAGTGGAGAAGAGTTTGCGTTTAATAGCTAATAAAAATCTAATAATCACCACTTATACTTTGTTTCTCAGCAATCTCCTTAAACGTTCTTTCCTTCTTGCTCTGTGCTCATTATTTATTACTTAGAAACACACTGCCAGAAGTTTTTTTCCAAGGAGCTCAGACCCATAAGCCCCTGCTAGCAGATAACTGTGTAACTGTGCTATTCTGCTATCTTTGCCCATTGATTGGTATTTTAAGTAGCTGTATATTCTGACAAAATAAAAATATAACTTGTGAATATTAAATTATATATTATCAAATAAAAATATGACTTTTCATATTAAATCATAAAACAGATAATAAAATATGAATAGCTTATATTTAATTATAATACAGAATAGCTATGATAAAAATGTATTTATTAATATTTAAGTATATTTTAAAATTTTGCAAATACTGCATTAAAAGGTATATTAATAGATTCTAATTGTTTAATACACTCATATGAATTATATGAATAGCTAGTATTTAATTAGATTTTTATTGTAGCTATTCTACGTTATAATTAATTAATATTTAAGTACATTTTAGAATACAATTATACAGTAATTTCCTAATATTAATTACATTATATAATAAATAGAATAAAAACATGAATCACTAATATTAAATTATAATATAGAATAGATAAAAATATAAAGTTAGTTATATTATAGAATATCTATAGTAAAAATTTTATTCTTTAATATTTAAAGTATATTTTAGAACAAAAATATATTTTGCAAATACTAAATTATATTAATAGATTCATATTGTTTAATAAAAATATGAATAACTAAGATTAAATTATAATATTGAATAGATAATAAATAGGATTATCTAATATTTAATTATAGAATAGCTATAATAAAAATATAATTAATTCATAGTATATTTTAGAATACAAATATAGTTTACTAATATCACATTAGAGAATAAAAACACAAATCACTAATATTAAATTATAATATAGAATAGATAAAATAAAAACACATTTATAGTTCATGTGACTGTCTCAAAAAAGACCAATGTCCATAACTAAAACTCAAAAATGGCAGCAAGCAGGCGGATGGTATTTCTCCAGTTATTAAAGACCTCCTGAATGGGCAAAATCTGTCTGCTTAAAATATAATAACTTTGGAAGAAACATTTCAGTGAACAACAGCTATTTTTCACAAAATTACACCAATGTGAGCTGAATACCTCAGTTAGCCTCTCTCTGTCACTCATCTCGGCCCTCTATTATCTCATCCAGCATAACCCGGCATTTGGCTCTCCTGTGAATAACAAATGACACTTCAGTCCCGTTTCAGCAGTGCCAATACTAACGTTTAAGCAGCGTGAGAAACCTGATTTTACACGAATACACTCACATACACTTGTACATTGTAATAGTTTTAACACTATGTTTCAACAAATGCGAAATTAAAGGAAGAGACAGAGATCAGGAGAAATCGAGATGCTCTTCGGAGGTGTTCGCTCACTGGTTGGCTCTCACTCGACCGCAGCACGAGTGGCTGTTACTAGGAGCGGCTCTAATAAAGACTGAGGCAGCGTTGAGAAGTGGCTCACACACACACAAATAGACCTGCAGTACTGTCTAAGGGCTGCTCCACTGGCCACTTCAGCCTCCTTCTTCCCTAGCCTGGATAATAGGGCTGCTCTCAAAACACATTATATTCCATGGCAGGCGGGCAGCACAAGTGGCCAGAGAGGCCTGTAGCCTGTACTCCCAAATGCCATAAAATTAGAATGCAGAGTGCAGACACGACACGGTGCTTCAACACACATACTATCTGAGCATCTCTTTCCCTTACACATTCTCATTATTTGCCCCGTTCACAACATGGAAGTGTATTTTTCACTCCAGCTTTTCAAAAATTAGTATGGACCGAGCTTTCTCTCACTACTTTCCCCTATAATGTTCCTCTGTCAGCGCAGTTGTATTCTGGGGGAATTATTTGACCATTAAAAAGCATGGACAAACAAGTGAGTCAGAGCACACCGTGTCCTGGTACAGCCCACTGAAAGCAAGCCCAATTAAACATTTGGACATATTTGACTAAATTACACTATCGTTCAGAAGTTTGGGGTAAGTATATGTTTTTTTTTGTTGTTGTTGTTTTTTCAAAGAAATGAATACTTTAGCAAGGGCACATTAAATGTATCAAACGTGAGAGTAAAGACATATTCACTTTAAGACAATTCACAAAAGTATTCTGGGCAAAAAAAATATTAAGCGGCACATCCGTTTTCAACACTGATAATAATCATAAATGTTTCTTGAGCAGCAAATCAGCATATTAGAAAGATTTCTGAAGGATCATGTGACACTGAAGACATTTGCTCACAGGAATAAATTGCATTTTAAATATATTAAAATATGAAAACAGAAATTGCAATAATATTTCACTATATATATATATTTATTTATATTTATAGGCTGATGCTGCTGCAGAGCAAGTACCAAAACTTGCTACTGCCAATACATTCACAGACATTGCTGTGAGCAAGTAAGACATGCTGCTGAACATGTAACATACATGAAATAACAAAGCAGGAACAAAGCAAGAGACATGAGAAAAGTCCTCCATGCAGAATGGCTTAACTCTAGTAGCCTATGACTACGTGTGCCTGAGCTCCCACGCCGAATGGAAGTGTGTTCTCATTAACAATAGATATAAGTTGCAAGCTGATAGAGATGAGAATCCCAGCAACCACCTGTGCAAGTATTATAATAAAATCATTTGATGTAACATCGACATAATCCTTACACTCTTAATGATAAGTGAAAAGCTTTGAGACGATAAAGTGAGACAGGAGCGTGCTCTGACGCTGCATGCAGCTGAAATCAACCGCACACGTTAAGCATAACCAATGAAAACATTGCCTTTGGAATTAATGAATGCATCATTAGAGTTATGCAGCTAAACATCGAAAGTTCAAATGCTTATTTCACTTTAACCTTTTCTCATATCCGTAGCTTAGATGGCGTATCCTCAAAGCAATTACATACAACAGATCACTTGTTGCTGCATAAACGCTGCAGCTTATATGCTTAGTAATTCGCTCCACAAAACCTAAACATAACACTTAAACTAGACTGTTATGATTGTTCATTTAGGAATTAATAAGCAAATCATACAACATACACAGAGATATGGGGTAAAATAGTGTTCACTTATCTTAGGTGTTGATTTCAGATGCTTTCTGAAAGCGCGCTGCAGACTGCTAACAGCAAACACTACCGGTATTTGTTTGAATGTTGAGCCACAGCTCATTGGCCACTGAACCAGGGGCGGATTGGCCATCTGGAGCACCGGGCGTTTTCCCTGTGGCCCGCTGTACAATGTGGGCCGGCCCATTGCAATGTGAATATATATTAAGAATAAATTATAATAAAATTACATAGTCTATATCCTTCCGTCAGCCCAGACGAATGGCCAGCATGGCCCACTTGAGGCAAAAACTCTAATCTATTTAGCCTGATCAGTCTCAGTGGTCTAAAAGCGCTCGTCAATGTCAAAATGTTTGAGATATCCAATCAAATCGAAGGAGGCGGGATTTATTGTCCACAGAAACCGAGCAGCGCTGCACTTGAATGTGAGCCGAGGTAAGATGAACAGCTGAACATGACGCGTCAATACAGCAATATTTCCCGACTGTTTACGATTTAAAAAATGTTAAATTACGGACATTAATTTCCAGGGATGTAAACTAAGCTACTGCTGACCTTTTCAAATTTCTCAAATTTTATGCCTTTTACATTATTCGTCACACAATGCACAAAGAAACATTAATGTAGCAGTTTTTAACATCTCAGAGGGAATGTTTGTGTATCTGACTGTTAGGCTTTCTTCAGTAATTTAACAGTCATTTGAAAATGATTCATACAACTCAAAATATCATTCTCAAACGTAGGCCTACTACATGGTAAAACTGGCAACTTTCATATTCAAGTAGCCATATGAAAGTTGCTAGTTTTATCATGCTATGTCCCATATAGCAATAAATATATAATTTGCTAGTTAGTTCACATGAATTATTTTACACACTGGCAATCAAAAGTTTGAAATAATTAAGACTTTCTTATGCTTTTGAAAGAAGGCGGCTGAATTTATTTGATCAAACATACAGTAAAAAAACACAAATATTAGGAAATATTAATATAATTTCCAATAGCTGTTTTCTATGTGAATATATTGTAAAATGTAATTTATTTCTGTGATCAAAGCTGATTTTTCAGCATTATTACTCCAGTTTTCAGTGTCACATGATCATTTTAATATGCTATTTTTAAATAATTTTTCACAATTTGAGCTCTATTCCATAAAATGACAGATGTCAAGCTCCTGAAAGGACACATACTATAACCACTAGAAACGCACAATAAAACAGACCACATTCTGCACTACATTCTGAGTCTTCTAGACCAGAGCATTGTGTTATATGGACTGATTTTATGGTAGGTATTGAATTAGTGATATTAAACTTTAGTGTATAGAGAGAAAAAATAAAATAAATAAATAAATACTATTTGCTATTTGACAAATTATAACCTAAAGAAGTATGCGAATCATTCATTATGATAAGCATTTAAATAAAAAAATAAATATAATTTATATTTCTGCATAAATAGAATCTATAAGTGGTGTTTAAAATTGTTCTGTGCATAATGAGCTGGTGGGTTTATGGTGAGGTGTGTTGCGGACCGGGTGTGATGGGCCACTTTGTACCAGAAAGTCCAGGGCCACTTTTTTGTCCCAGTCCGCCCCTGCGCTGAACAGCAACCAATCAGCTGCACTATTGTAGATAATGATCAGTTGTCAAATAGACGTCTTTCATGGAAGAGACTCTCCTCATGCGTTTGCAATTTGAATATAATGATGCATTTAAAAGGAAATGGCCAAACTTATCATTACAAAAGTTCACAATGCTGCTGCAGATGAAATATAATGTGGGTAACACTGAATACATATATTTTCATCAGGTTAGATACTATTAATACTAATAATTAATCACTCAAACCCCATTATCTAAACCTAACCGCCGGACTCGCACATCCTCCATGTCTGTAGTTTTTTAACACTTTTTTTGTAGTTCTAATTGAATCCTCGTCCAGCGCAATATCAGCCATTAGAGTAAGCATCGATCTGCACTTTGGAATACTCATTTCAACATACTACGATTTGGGATGTACTAATTCAATTTTCGAATGCTATTTAGGATGGATAGTATGCGAATTGGTACGCACCATTGGTATTTAGAATATAGAATAAGTAGATGAATCAAAATATTTGGTTGTGCATGTGTAAGTAAAGTCTCTCTGTAGCAACTATCACCCAACCACCACAGAAGGTACAGCAGATCATAGAGATTTGCTTGTGTAGAATTAGACCCAATTACTGCCTCTACAAAACACAAAAAGCTGGTTGTTTGCCACTAAATTAACAGATTTGTCTGCAGGAACTGTTTTGGTTAATTACCATTTATCAGATATTTTTCATCCAAGCAACTAAAGGCGGCATCCCGCTAGTTGTCTCAAACAACTACAGATTTTTGTAGAGATGTCACACCTACCGACTGTTTTCACTGAAATCTCACCCTTTTCATTTGGAGGTCTTTCCAAATCCCTCACGTATTGCAATGGCCCATTTTGGCTGCAAATCAATGTGAAGATAAGAACAGGAGCACCACGCAAACATAAACTATTGTAATAGACTGAATTAGGATATGGACGTGTATTCATCCCTTTGGGGCCGTTATAAGTCCATGCGCCGCTTCGGCAAGAAAAAGATGTATATTCAATAAACACAGACTGCTCTGCCTCCGCTTTCTTATTTTATTAGTCATTTAAGTGTAGGAGAAAGGCAGGAAAAATATTATGGTTATGCAATCAGAGTATGCGATTTGTGCAGAGGAAAAAGTTTGGATCAGATCTGAGATTCTTTAATATGAGAAGCAGCTCACTGGTCACTGCCATGGCCATGAGAGTCCGTCCCAGCCACTGCCTGTGATAATATCAAGCATTCTAGATGTTGTGATTTAGTCGCAAGGCCATTAACTCAGCAGGGAACTGAGTCACTGGGGTTGTTAACGTTCCCCGCTGAGAGATGCTTCCTCTTAATCTTGAACGGCTATGTAAATGAAGCTTCCAACTGAAAATTGGCTCGCAGGACACCAGCCTCAGAATACACCAATTGACAGTCCCTTTGGAGCGTCCTTGGGTTACGTGATTTGCTTAAACTGTTCCGATGTTAGTTCACCTTTACTTGAGATTATTCTACCACCTTGTGTTAGCATCTCCTATCCTTAACCATTTCACTACCACCATCATTAAAAAAAACAAGACGCAGAAGTAACGCATTTTAAATTGTAGTCTTAACCAAGCGGTAACCTCCCCCAGTTTCTCTTGAAGCCAATACGGAAGTGACTTAAACTGCAATTCATCGACTGGCCGCTAGAGACAGGCTCCAGGAGGGAGCAGAATCTCATTGAGCCCCATGTCAAAATGGGCAAATTTACAGCAGAAAAAAACATCTTTACAGCCTGGCACAAATTGTGGTTTTGGTCTATATGGCTAATTTTGCCCTTCATGATAACTGTGAGGGGGGGTGAAACGAACTGATTCGTTTACATTATATAAAGCCTTAAAGTTCTGTATAATTAAGGGCTTGGCCACTTTGAGTGACAGGTGGATAGCCATTTGTCTGCTGTCTGTTATGCCGAGTTCACACTGCCCGAATTTAGCCCCAATTTTGACTCACAGACAGATTTTGCGAAATCACAGGTAAATCGGTGCTCGTGCACGATTTTTGCCTTAATTAAAATGTAATGTAAAAGAAATGTAGATTTATCTTCATCCTCAACTGGGGGTGTAACGATATATTGTTATATCAATGTATCGCGATACAAAAATATGACAATATATATCGGTGATGTGAATAATGAATTGAGAGTTAGTTTTATTCAGAGAGTATTTACTCAGCTTACTGTATTAGTTTGTCATCATGAACTCGCCTCATGTTGTTTCAAACCTATAAGATTTTCATTCATCTTCCAAACACAAATTAATATCTTTTTTTATGAAACCTGAGTGGTTTCTGTCCCTCCATTTAAAGTCCATTCCCCTAAATCTTAAAAGATTCAAAAAAGGTCATAAATACAACATCGTTCATCAATTGAGCGGTTTCATTCAAGTCTTCTGAAGAGGCAGGATCGCTTTATGTGATGACCAGATTTACTGATCAACGCACATACTGCAGTAAACACGGACCTTCAAATGAACACAGAATTTTCTTTTTTGGATGAACTAACCCTTTAAAGTTTGGGAATAGTCATTTTGTCATGCTTGTTTTTGCACAGCTAAAATAATTCAAGATGCCTGACAACAAAAGCCTTGAATAGTCACATTTATTTTATTTTATTTAAAAAATAAGGTAGAAAGAGAATAAAAATGTAACCATTTCCATGGGTCTAGTCTGTGCATCTGTTTGTTTTAGGTTTAATTCAGGTCTCCTCTGTTGGAGTAACATTGTTTTAGTGGATATTTTAATCCAAAAATCTTATTGTGCATTTAAACTACTATATAATGTTGAATATAATGTATAATAATGCAATGGGGGAATATTTGTGAGTCCTGATAATGTCATATGTCTAATTTTACCAAAAGGGCCTACATTATTTTAAATGTAGTCAGTAAATATAGTCATATTTTGACAAAGTTCAAGCATGTGTCGAACATAAATCTGTATTTTCAGGAATGAATATTTTTATTCTGGTGTCACCATTGCCCTGTGTCTTGGGATCTTGGTCCAGGCCAAGCTTATTCAAAATATAATTTAAAAAAATGTAATACAAGACACCCTGATGTAATACTAAATTTAGCATTTTAATCAACCGTATATTTTTGTTAACTTTATACAATATGTCTTAGAAGTAATAATAATAATAAAAACTTCTTCATTTTGGCTTAAAGTATTTGTATCATATCATAGTGAATTGAATCAAATCGTGACATGAGTGTATCGCTACCCACAATAACACAATATAACACAATAACCTCGGTTTCAGGTGTTTAGGACATTGCTGTGGTATGAGGTGTTTGTTGCAATTTTCTGTTTGGGGAGAAAATAAAATCAGAGGGGCCTTTAGTTTTGTTGTATGAGATGAACTGCACATAGCACAGGAGTTGCTCCCTCCTCTCTTCAAACGCACATCTTTTTTCCTGACCTCTCATTTTAGTCAGGGGGCCTTCTATAGGCTACCTCTTCCAGGAGTCCTAATTATCTCAAAACAATTAGCGCCAATTTGCCGCCGCGCCACTTGCATGCTGAGAGATGAAAAGAAAGCTCTCCTTCTTGTTTTGTGAAAGATTCAAAATGGCTGAGAGGGGAAGTTGAGGTCAGGAAATGACAAAAGAGCTAATTACAGAAGAGTACAGCTATTTCAATACCGTTCACGTTTTCAGGGATGTTAGAACAAAAAAAGCGAACCGCTACAGAAGACATCAGAAGGGTCAAAGTCACAAAGATCCTGCAATTCGGGCTGATAAACTTCCTGTGAGCGTTTTATTGTTTTTGGCCCACATTTGTGTGACATTTTTACAATGGATTTGTCGTCGATGTCACAGTTCATGCGTGATCTCTTTCAGCAGATGGCTGGAGGAGGTGGTAAATGTGAGATTTACTGGCAAATATATACCACCATGTGGGTGACTTTTCAGAGAATCACTCTTTTGTATTTAAATGGTGTTATTTTACCATGCAGTAAGCTGTAAGCAGGATGTCTCCATGAGACGTCCTGTAGAGAAACCCCAACATGTCATCTGTCCCAGAGAGTCAATGTGCATTCCTGTGCTGAGATGTTGAAGACATATGGGCATATCAAACACAGCTCAAGTCACTGGGCACAGCATTACTCAGCCACTGAACTGGTTACAGGTGAGCAGATGCTTGAACAGAGCGACTGTAATGAACCACGTAAGTGAACAGGAGGTGCTCAGTTGCCGCGCACAATTTAGCAACTAACCAGCTAGTCCGGTACAGGAAGAAGCACTTTGCAAGCTCAAATGGAAGATGTTGTTCGAGGAATGTTCTCGATGTGTTCAGAATTGTGAAGATCTATGAAGCAGACAAGGTCACACAATTACATTCACTCATATTCCTGTGGATCGCTTTTAATGCCAGAAACACACATGTACACTTCCTACATCAACAGTTACAATGCGAGGGGTGGGCGATATACCGGTAGACATGATTAGTATTAACAGTAGTGTTAGTATTCGTCTCTCACTTGCGGTTAAACACTCACATGATGTTGCTGTGGGGCACGGTCACAAAAGCTTATCGTTTGCATGCGTTTTTTAAGCATTGCCGTTTTAAAACAAGTGATTTTAAACCGCTGAAGCACAATTAGCAGCAAAATATATCTAATTTCAGTATAAGCGCTTGCTCTCTGAGAGACGTGCGACATGAAGCCGCAGCTCATAGAGCGTGTGAAAACTGAACTGAGTGCTTTTTGACGCCTAACTGAGCGGTTAAATACACATACCTATGTGTTTAAATGACCATGTCTTTGCAAGTAAACACAGTCATTTATTTCTTAACTGAACGTTGAGTTGAGAAAGAAAACGCACAAGTATATCTGTGCAGTCAGTCTTAAAGTGACAGCATCCAAATTGACCTGCTGTCATTATGAATGCTAATCAAACAACAAAAATAGAGAAAATCTCTCACTGCTCTTGACTGAATCACTTTTGTAACTTTAATAAGAATAAATGTATATTTAATTTACACAGTAAAGTCTATGCGTCTATGTTTTTTTTTTTACACATTTGATTATACATTTTATCTAGCATTTCTAGCACTTTTTCAAGTTTTTCAGGTAAAGGTCTTTGTTCTAGTGTAGTTTGTTTTCTTTGCTCTTTCTTTATCAGTTTACTTGTCTTCAGTAAGCTTGAGAGTTTTTAGGCTAGTATTAGTTTTTAAATGATATTGAAAATGGTGACAAGAATTATGAAATTTCAATTATATCAAAAATGTTGATATCATAACCTTATTTAAAGCAACAACAAACAAAAAAAAATATTGTGATATATATCATCATGAAATTAAAATTTTGAGCACTCACCCACAGACAGATTAGTCTGAGTATCCATTAAGACTAAGGTTACAAGTTGGATGGACGATTGAGTCTGAGTGATGGACAACTTTCATCTGGAGTGTAAAGATATTTTTAAAAATGTCCATGTTTTTGTTGATGGGCTCCCATGTTGTTCAGACCCAACCTTTAACATTTCAAAATAGATTATTTTGTGTTTCACTGAATAAATTTAGACATACAGTTTTGGAATAACATGAGGGTGAGTAAATGAAGACAGAATTAAAGTTTTTAGGTGAATGACCTCTTCGTCATGTCACTATACACTGTTATAAAGGCTGTATCATATCATATATAATATACAGTGTGTATACATGTATGTATGTATGTATGTATATGTATATGTATATATATATATATATATATATATATATATATATATATATATATATATATTGTGGCAAGCAGGACGAGGCCGAGGGACTTTGAGAATGGGGCGACGCCGGTGGTGAGTGATGATGAGCGCCACCTGCACGCCGCACCGGTCTCGTGTCTCACGGAGGAGCTTGGGTGCATAAAAGGAGGAGCGACGACAGTGAAGGACGAGAGAGGATCAGGCCTGGACTTTTATGTTATTTTTTGTTTACGTTTTATTATGTGTTGCGTCCGTGAGGGGCTGCCTGCATTTTACTTTAATTTTGCGTTTATTTTGAATTGAAGTCTTTTTAATGGTCACTGGTTCCCGCCTCCTTCTTCCCATATCCACGAACTGCGTTACATTGGTGCCGAAACCTGGGAGGAAGGAGGGACATGCTGTCAGAGAGCCCTCGCTCCTCCTTTTATGCGCCCAAGCTCCTCCGTGAGACACGAGACCGGTGCGGCGTGCAGGTGGCGCTCATCGTCACTCACCACCAGCCTCGCCCCGTTCTCACAGTCCCTCGGCCTCGTCCTGCTTGCCACATATACACATACATACATATACATATACACACACATACATATATGTGTACATACATATATATATATATATATATATATATATATATATATATATATATATATATATATATATATATATATATATATATATATATATATATATATATATATATATATATATATATATATATATCAAATATTGGTTAATTAAATGGCGATTCAAATAGTGCAGGAAACATTATTACACTGGTTTCATTGAAACACTTTAAGTGGGAGTCAATTTCTTTGCATAATCTGCATTGAACATTATAAAATATGACTATGAAATGGAGTAATGCATCATTTGAATGGACTCAAATCCACATCCCTGAGCATGTGTTCGGAGCATGTGTGCTAATTGCTAGGAAACAGCTCTTACAATAAAGATCATGCTGAACAAAATGACAACGAACGTCAACTTGAGTTTCAGTCTGCAAAAAGGAGATTCTAAGTTATGTAAAAGGTTAAAGTTGACATATGCAACCTATAAGAATAACATGTGCTAACAATGAACAAACAGAAGTAACGTATACTGGGAAATATATTGTTACTGTGACCTTTACATCATGACTGCCACTGATAAAAAAACACCTAATGTTTTACCTTCTCCCACTCTTACTCTCAGTCCATTCTAATGGACTCTCCCAGCATCTGAAGAGCAGGGCTGACAGTAATCAGATTTGTCTGTCCTATAAAAGTGCTCTGAGATAAAAGCGTCTGAGACTTTCCACACTTTGACCAATTACAAAGCAGGAGAGAGAGAGAGAGACAGTGAGAAAGAATGACCTGTCCACTTTATCATTATCGCAATGTCGGTCTCAGCGCAGTGACCAAATGAACATGGAAATAAAGTGAATCTGAGAAGCTGCTACTATCAGGCAGGTGCATTTGATGTTGGACTCAGCAGGTAGAGCACTTCCATTAAATAGCGCCTGTCAGCAACCCCAACAAAAGAAGTCAAGCAGAGTCATCTAATGAAAACCCACTGAGCAAAAACTTCATTAAAATGTTAATAACCATTCCGCTGAAACATTGTTTTGCCACCGACAACAGCTTCAGATTTGCTTGACTGATTGAAAACAGGGGTTTCAGACAGTAAACGACCAATTCACCACCTAAAAATGTATTATGCTAATCACTGCCTTTTCAACATTATTTAAAATCAATTCCATGTAGCAATTAACAACTACAAATAACAACTACAATTGTTCAAACCAGTAAAACAACTTTTTTTAACAATTTTTACACTTACGTTGACACAAACATTAAAAATACACACTGGAGTATAGACCTATTTTCTGTTTTGTGATGATGTGTTTTGTGGGCGGAGCTTATTTTGTTGCAGAAAATGACAGATAGCACTCTATAGAGGCAACATAATAAAACAATAAAAAGGTAATTTTGAGTTTCTCTCACAATTTTGACTCTTTTTTTCTCGCATTTCCGAGTTTATATTTCACAATTCTAAGAAGAAATATCAGAAATACAAGATATAAACTCGATACTCTGTCTTTTTCCCCTCAGAATTGTGGGTTTATATCCCCCAATTCTGAATTCTGAAAGTAATTTTTTTTTACTTGGCCTGCCCGATCGGTGGATATAACCGTGAACCGCACACATACACACACACACACACACACACACACACACACACACACACACACACACACACACACACACACAGCCCCAGGACGTTGGGCTTTGGGAGCCTGGTCCATACACGTTAGAGTCTGATCCCGAATCGCAATAAACCAACAACACCACAAATAAAGGATTCTTCAGCCTTTGACAGCATGCCAAGGTAGGCTATGTTCAGTTAGACACATACACATAATCAATAGATGTCAAACGATATGTAACAATGCAATTCTATCAAATATAAAAAAAACATTTTACTCACATTAGTGTGTTGCTTCATTCATTCATGTAATCTCATCCTGTCTGCAAATCCAGTCTCTTGTTTACAAACGAATCCGTGGTGAAATGAAGGAACAAACGCGCAATGTCTTCCCCACATGAGCTGGATATTCATTAAAAATAAAAGTTCATCCATGCATTCATTATATTGGAATCCGAATGAAGCTTATGCAGCATGTTCGAGCTCATGTCAGGTTCGAGTTCATGTCAGTGGGCGTGGCTACAGAATCAGGCATTGTTCATTTTATGTTGAGGCGGTGTTTAACCACACTCAGACGTCACAGCCTGGCACATTCTGAGATCGATCGTTTGCTGGCCCTGGTGTCAATAAAAGCTTTTATTTAACTAACAAGGAAGTTTTCAGCTCTGAAACTATACAGGATATTCTTATATTACTATGACCTTTTATATATCAAAAGCTCAAGGGAAAGCTGATTTCTCAATTCATGACCCCCTTTAAATCCAAAGAAGATTCTTTTTTTTTCACCTAAAAATGAAAATTGTCATTATTTACTCACCAGTATCTGCGGAACACAAAATTAAAATGAATATCCAGATTGGTGAACACAAAACAAATGTTCACCTTGCTTCTTCTGCACCAATGTAAAAGATGCATTTCCACCACCTACTGGGCTGGAGTGCAAAGTGCTTTATAGTGAAAAAGTCCCTTTCAATGCTGATCAGGTCATTCTGTGACCATCTTGGAAATGCAGCTATAGCTACAGTCATGCAATTTAGAAACAAAAGGCCATTTTCTACCCTAATTTTAGCCCCTTTGATTTGAATGCACTGTTGGAAGGGGCGTGTTTGCTGTGAGACTGGCGAGAGTCACTGTCTCAGTCGCGCCTTGTGATTGACAGCTCCAGCGATTATAAAGGGAGCATTCTTTGATTGCTTTCTGTATATAATTTAAATCACAATTTAAATAACAGATTATTTTCATGCTACTAAGAGAAACAACATGAAGCTGATCATTTAGTCACTGACTTGATTTACTGACGCATAAACAGCAATAAACTATTTTGAGACAAAGAACGTCTGACTGAACATGAATCATTACTGTCGGGTCCATATCTTGCAGTAAAAGTCTGTTTGCAAAGCCAGCGCCGAAATGCGATTGATTTACCAAAGAATCCACAGTGAAATGTACCGAACTAACAAATAATTCTCTACTGAGACATTCACAAAGTTGAAAATAAATAAGCACTTTCCTGACATTAGGATCCTTTGGAATGTAATGTTACTTTTAGTCCTTTATCTCCCTTCTCCCTAATGCACCAGTGGGCGGGCCAAATTTGCAATGATGTAGAAGTAGGCGTTGATCTTCTTCTGTCGTCATATAATGTGACAACTCAAAATTAGTCATTTTCTGATTCAATAAAAGCTGTTTTTGGACTAAGAAGGAAGTTTTGAAACTTACAGGATGTTTTTATACTACAATAATCTCTTATGTCAAAAGCTGAAGGAACATTTGTTTTCTCAATTCATGATCCCTTTAAAGGTGCAGTGTGTGTATTTTAGCGGTATCTAGTGGTGAGGTTGTGAATTGCAATAACACACCACTCACCCCTCCATTTCGAAGCACATAAGAGAAGCTACGGTGGCCAACACAGGACAACGATGTCGTCGTCGGAGAGAGCAGAGAGTGACTAGCGCTCTGTAGAGAAGTTTGTCCGTTTAGGGCTACAGTAGAAAAATGACGGTGCAAAATGGCGACTTCACTGTAAGGGGACCGGCGGTGTATGTAGATAGAAATGGCTCATTCTAAGGTAATAAAAACATAACGGTACTTTATGCAAGGTCTTTATACACCACTGAAAACAGTTATGTATATTATATTGCATTTCTGTCAACAGATCCTCATAAATACTACACACTGCACCTTTAAGTGTTCTATGTTTTAGTTTTTAACTATTTAATTTCACACACACACACAAAAATGTTTTAGGTAACAATAACAACACTGATGGAATGAAACAAAAATTAAATACCCAACAATAAATATAGGTGTGATGTCTGGATATACATATTCCTTTGACCACATACTGTAGTGTAGAATTAATTCGTACAGTACAGCTATAATTCAATAGTCAGTAAAAAAAGGGTTTCACCCACTTCCCTGTGGAAATGTAAACAAGAGCTTCACACAGGTCCAAAAACCATTTGGAAGCACAGAAAGAAGAGGAGGATTAACAGAGAGACCTTTAATATTGACACAACCCTGAGACAAGACATTGATGGATGGAATCGGGATCAATTATTTAGATAGAGCTTTATACGAGAATGGCAGAGAATCCTGAGCTTCTAAAGGGCAAAGCGGAGCACAGTATAAAAGGGCATGATAAGTGATTATAGAGTAACGAGAGATGTGGATTAAGAGCATGTGAGCATAAAATCCAATGAAAGCTATTCACAACAATTACCTAACCGTCTACTTCGGTATTTGATACCCGGCATTCCATTGATCTTAAAACAATCATCGGCCATTTTTATCCACTTCATTTCCATGGAAATGTCTACATATTTCTGATGATCAAAAATTCATTAGAGTCAAAGAGAGAGAGAGAAAAAAAGAAATCCTTGAGGAATCCTCTTTCAATTTCCATCCCTTCAACCATCCTCCTAACTCCTTACACTCTTTCCTCATAAATATTTAAGCACGGAACCGGGACGCTGGTATTGTGCCACAGGAGGTACAGAAGTGCGGTTCTTCGGCATCGATCAAATAGGTTCAGGTTAAATAATTAAAAGCTCACACTCCCCGGACAAACGAGGGAGGCTGCTGGCGGCTCTCTCTTCTCCGCCGTGCTAACAATGGTCAGGGCCTAAATTACATGTGCACATGTGCTTTTTGACCTTTTCGTGTTTGTAATGGAGCCTCTAATGGTAAAAATAACCCTGAACAAATCCCCAGGCCGAGGCAGCCTAAGGAGACACGAGGCAGATAAGGAAGGTGGGGTTTTGTGGGCTTCGGAAACAAGAGGAGGAGGAGAGGAGGCCAATTCTGTGCTCCGCTGGTTCCTGCAGTCGGCGATTTGTTTTGGGAAGCACGGAGCGCACTAGACACCACGGCCAACATGCTCTTAGTTTTAATCAAAGAGGAAAAAGACTTGCCTCAGTACACTAATGAAATGGGGAGCAGCTGTGCTCAGGAAAGCGCAGTAACCACACATTTAGTTTTGGCACAACGTCTGCCAAAGGCAACTGTATATTTTCAGGAAGAGGGAACGTGTGAGGGCATTACAAGGACATCTTGGCTAACATGAACCTAGTTATTTCTGAGCATACGGTGAAATATCCTCAAATGATTAATTATAGTACCATATTATACATATACTTGGAAAGTAAAAGTGGTGAAGTGTGAAGTTTCTGAAAATGTTATTTGCCATGACCAAGTTTATGATTTTGTACTTCAGTTAAGAACATAACTTGCAATATACAATAACAATTTAGCACTTCACCAATTTTCAAAATATCACAAATTTACATATTGCGATACGCATATCACAAAGGCTTGAATGATTTTAAGCTACTTCAAAAAGTTGCGAAAAGTCACGTTTTTAGGTCGCCATATATAGCAGAGAATAGACTGGGCACATGACTGTTATTGCGTGTAACTTGCTTGATGTTAAAAAGTGCAATAAGCTGCGGAAAACAACTCGTTGCGGGACTCGACACGCACACACAACCAAAGCGCACACACAGTAAACCACCTCTCGGACAGCTTGAGATCCCAAAATCAGTTCTCTATTGTGGCTTATTGCACTCAAACGATCAAATACACACACTATTATGTCAAAATGCCTGTCTTGGCGAGAATTCATACACAGTTGGTTATGTCTTAAGTGAACTTAAACAATTGGGAAAGAAATCGGATGTGTGTCAATAAAATCTGTGCATTAGGTCTTAAAAGTGACAGCAGTCTAATACAGTAAACCAATTAATGTGAAGATTATGCTGTTTTATTTTTACATTTGATTATTCGGTTTCTGTATTGTATATACACTATATTGCCAAAAGTTTTGGGACAGCCTGCCTGAACATGAACTTTAATGACATCCCATTCTTAATCCGTAGGGTTTAATATGGAGTTGGCCCACCCTTTGCAGCTGTAACAGCTTCAACTCTTCTGAGAAGGCTTTCCACAAGATTTAGGAGTGTGTTTATGGGAATTTCTGACCATTCTTCTAGAAGCGCATTTGTGAGGTCAGGCACTGATGTTGGATGAGAAGGCCTGGCTTGCAGTCTCCGCTCTCATTCATTTCAAAAGGTGTTATATTGGGCCAGTCAAGTTCCTCCACACCAAATGCGCTCATCCATGTCTTTATGGACCTTGCTTTGTGCACTGGTGTGCAGACATGTTGGAACAGGAAGGGGCCATCTCCAAACTGTTCCCACAAAGTTGGGAGCATGAAATTGTCCAAAATGTCTTGGTATGCTGAAGCATTAAGAGTTTCTTTCACTAGAACTAAGGGGCCAAGCCCAACCCCTGAAAAACAACCCCACACCATTATCCCCCCTCCACTGTACACTTGGCACAATGCAGTCAGGCAAGTAATCTGAAGGTCACACAAAGTTTGGAGGTCTGTAGTTATTGACTCTGCAGAAAGTTGGCGCTGACCCCACTCTGTGATTTTACATGGTCTACCACTTCGTGCCTGAGTTGCTGTTGTTCCCAATTGCTTTCACTTTGTCATAATACCACTAACAGTTGACTGTGGAATATAGTAGTGAGGAAATTTCATGAATGGACTTATTGCACAGATGGCAACCTACGGTACCACGCTTGAATTCACTGAGCTCCTGAGCGACCCATTCTTTCACAAATGTTTGTAGAAGCATCTGCATGCCTAGGTGCTTGATTTTATACACCTGTAGCCATGGAAGTTACAGGAACACCTAAATTCAATGATTCAGAGGGGTGCCCCAATACCTTTGGCAATATAATGTATATATACACACTCACCTAAAGGATTATTAGGAACACCATACTAATACTGTGTTTGACCCCCTTTCACCTTCAGAACTGCCTTAATTCTATGTGGCATTGATTCAACAAGGTGCTGAAAGCATTCTTTAGAAATGTTGGCCCATATTGATAGGATAGCATCTTGCAGTTGATGGAGATTTGTGGGATGCACATCCAGGGCACAAAGCTCCCGTTCCACCACATCCCAAAGATGCTCTATTGGGTTGAGATCTGGTGACTGTGGGGGCCATTTTAGTACAGTGAACTCATTGTCATGTTCAAGAAACCAATTTGAAATGATTCAAGCTTTGTGACATGGTGCATTATCCTGCTGGAAGTAGCCATCAGAAAGTGGGTACATGGTGGTCATAAAGGGATGGACATGGTCAGAAACTATGCTCAGGTAGGCCGTGGCATTTAAACGATGCCCAATTGGCACTAAGGGGCCTAAAGTGTGCAGAGAATACATCCCCCACACCATTACACCACCACCAGCCTGCACAGTGGTAACAAGGCATAATGGATCCATGTTCTCATTCTTTTTACGCCAAATTCTGACTCTACCATCTGAATGTCTCAACAGAAATCGAGACTCATCAGACCAGGCAACATTTTTCCAGTCTTCAACTGTGCAATTTTGGTGAGCTTGTGCAAATTGTAGCCTCTTTTTCCTATTTGTAGTGGAGATGAGTGGTATCCGGTGGGGTCTTCTGCTGTTGTAGTCCATCCACCTCAAGGTTGTGCGTGTTGTGGCTTCACAAATGCTTTGCTGAATACCTCGGTTGTAACGAGTGGTTATTTCAGTCAAAGTTGCTCTTCTATCAGCTTGAATCAGTCGGCCCATTCTCCTCTGACCTCTAGCATCAACAAGGCATTTTTGCCCACAGGACTGCCACATACTGGATGTTTTTCCTTTTTCACACCATTCTTTGTAAACCCTAGAAATGAATGGTTGTGTGTGAAAATCTGAGTAACTGAGCAGAATTTGAAATATATTCAGACCGGCCGTCTGGCACCAACAACCATGCTACGCTCAAAATTGCTTAAATCACCTTTCTTTCCCATTCTGACATTCAGTTTGGAGCTCAGGACATTGTCTTGACCAGGACCACACCCCTAAATGCATTGAAGCAACTGCCATGTGATTGGTTGTTAGATAATTGCATTAATGAGAAATTGAACAGGTGTTCCTAATAATCCTTTAGGTGAGTGTATATGTATGTATATATATATATATATATATATATATATATATATATATATATATATATATATATATATATATATATATATATATATCTAATGTATATCTAATGTAGCCTACCTGAAATGTCATACATTTGTCCTTTTGTTTGTAATTTGACTCTTTATTCTTATTTTTAATTACAAAGATGAATTAAGATAACAAAAATAACTAATCGTCCACCCCTAGGTTTAGCTTTTGTTAACCTGTTGTTCTTGATTTTCAGGGTAATATAAATATATATTACCTATTTGAGCAAAGAGTTGTTGGTATTTAAATAATAATAATAATTATTATTATTATTTATTTTACATTGATAGATACACCCCTACATTTTTTGGGGTGTGTGCAAATGTGAATTTGAGGGAGATGGAAGTGTGCTGCAAACTATCGAATGAAAAACTCCAGCGGTGCATCCTGTCCAAATCATGGCTCAACTCCTGAAAATCAAAAAGTGATCACAGAGATTCAGTCACACTTTCATCTACACCATTGCTCGAATGCAGTCTGGGATGATCATATAGTATGTATGTGTAATGCCAAGTGAAGACTCTGCTCCTTAATTTAAGCTAATTTTCTGATTAGGTTGATATATTCAACCACGATGAGTTGAAAAACAAACCTCCACTCCAGAGGAACATTTCTTTGCTCAGTAGACTTAAAGCAGTTATCAGTTATGCTTGAAGTTAGTAGAAATTCAGTCTCAGGCGGTTCTCCTAAAATCCTTGATCCTTGACTTTTGCAGAAGAGTTTTCAAACTTTTTATTCCCAAGGACCCCAAATATGATTTTATACTGTCATTGAACTAAAGCCCAAATACATTATTAATTTAATAATTAAAAATGTATTTGTATAACCACAATTAATGTTAGATCTATAGATTTAAAGAGAATATAAATCAAATATATTTGTTTACTGCCTAAATAAAGCATAAAAAGATTAACAAAATAATAATTTGTTGTACAAAACTACATGCAAATTTGTTTCATTCTGTTAAAACTATGGCAAAGCAATAATATTTTACAATAAAATAACATACACACAGATTATATATATATATATATATATATATATATATATATATATATATATATATATATATATATATATATATATATATATATATATATATATATATATATATATACTAAAAGTAAATTCTGTATCTTTTTTTTTCTCACAAATTTTCTGACAACCTTCTTGAAACTCCAGTTTCAAACCCTCTGATAAAGAGGAGACAAGTGCAAGATTACATTTTATTCAGAAGGAAAAAAAAGAAGAATCGGCAAACTTATATATCTGTGCTCCATTTAATCTCATTACCATGTAAGAGGTACAAAAAGAGATCTCATTGTGATTTGTCTTTCTTATGGGACTGCACTCGGCCCAAACCCTTGCCAGACCTGAGCCGAACGAACAAGTCTTCCAACAAGCAGTGGGCTGAGACAGAGAAAAGGTCAATATTCCCTCTACAAACAACACTTTTGTCAGGAGACAGGCATTAGCAGATGCAGATATACACGCTGGCCAGGCTTCCCCTGATTAAACAGGTCAGGCTTGTTCTGCAGCGAAGAGAGAGAGTGAATTAGAGCTGCAGGAAAAGTGCTATCTGCCAGGCCTGATATTGATGGAGTCCCTAAGTAAAAAGCCACTGGCGTGAGTCCAGCTCTCGGCACTATCCTCACGTTCAGTAACAGATGATTGACTGGATGTGGTCCAAACTTGGCTCTGGACACAAAGCCCGGCTAATCCACGGCCCAGGCCATGGCACTTTTCACTTCAATTAGGTCCTCAATCGAATAAGCACTATAGATTGTTCACAAGGATGTCAGAAATATTGTACGCTATTAGGAATGAAACGTGGGTTAGAGGAGGTTTTGTCGGAAAATGGAGCCGGTGTAAATCTCACTGTGGGAAGAAAAAAAAAATCACACATTCCCTGCTCCTTCATCATTTAACTCATTTTTGACGTGTGTACTTACATTATCCCAAATGTTTCCAGAGAAATAAGCAATTTTAATCAGGACACGGGTCCTGATGTCGTTGCGTCGCATATCAATGACATCATACCTGTGTTACCCTCGATTTCCGGTTTCGGGTGTTTTATTAGACAGATGAGCAACTGTTTGGATACATTCATTGACAGAAAACTAGTCATTGTTATATAGCTCAACACAGTTATTCTTATTGTTTAAATCTAGTTTTCTTGATTTACCGTGAGTACCATGTTTTACCATGCCTAATACTGACCCAGCTTACTGCAGTGTACAAAAAGTGTCTCATAGTAGCTGCCCACAGAGAAGCATTATAACAACTTTCAACACACTCAAATGTATGTAATATGATAAAACAGCGCTGCGTTACCTCACATACGCATGACAGGAAAAAGCGGAAGTGGTCGGCTGTGGCATAATAAAAGCTCTGCAAAGTTAAGGCATCATCAAGCTACGCATTTGTTTAGAATAAGCAACCTCTAGCAGGAAAAAATGACTTATTGTGGCTTTAATATGGAGTAAGAAGTTAATACTTTAGACAAAATATTGCCAGTTACTTTGTCTATTTTTGCTATTTCAACAAAAATAGCCAAAGAAGAATAAAGAGTTGTGTCTTAGAGCAAATGCACAATAGGGTCCTGAATGATTTGGTGTTTTGAACAAATTAATTGAGTGAATTATTTAGTGACTCACTCATAAAGACAGTCACTTGTTTATTCATGAATAAATTGGTGCTTTGAACAAATCAATTGAGTGAATGTTTAAACTGAGAAAACAATTCAGTCACTCATAAAGACAGTCACTTGTTTTGTCACAAATTAATTGGAGTTTTGAAAAAATCCATTGAGTGATTAATTTAACTGAGTGAGTGAATCATTCAACTGAGTGAATGATTCAGTAAAGACAGCCACATGGTTCATTCTCACTCATGAAGACAGTCACTTGTATCGTTCCTGAATGATTCAGCATTTTTGAATGAATTTCAGAATGAATGATTCAATAACTCAATTATAAAGATGGCCACTTGTTTAACTCCTGAATAAATCAGTGTTTTTGAATGAATCACTGAGTAAATGATTCATTGGCTCAAATCAAAAAGAGTCACTTGTTTCATTCCTGAACAAATCAGAGTTGTTGAACAAATCAGTTGAATGTTTATGTGAGTAGATCATTAAATCATTGAATCACTTGCCACTTACTGGCCTAACTAGCTATATAACCTGCAGAAATAGAAAGTCGATAAAAGAAATCCCCACCACTAATGCACAGGCTGACAATCTGTCTGAAACATACAACCACAGACAATAAACACTCACATATGGAAGCAGATTCAAGAAAATAAGGACAGAATAAGCAGCACAATGAACAAATATAAAATTGAATAAGTGAATCTTGAAATCAATTCTGCAAGTACAATCAAACATGTAAATCAAATGAGTACTAGATCAAGTTTTTACACTGCTGCTAGTTACACGTATTGTTAGCACATTTCATCTGTCTCCACTTATTACTGTCTGTGGCATCCCTCGCTTTTACCCAAAGGACAAAATGACTCATAGCACAAATACACACAAACAGCCGGCTCATCAAACAGCTCATCAATCTACTGAGTAATCCAAAAAGGAAATCAAAAGGAAAGCGTGTCCTTGAGCTACAATGTGCGTTTGAAATATGTGATGAGTTTGACAACAGTTTTGATACAGAATTTCAGCATTTTCATCTCGCTTCTACCATTTCCATTGGGGTTATTTGTAGGAAGAAGTGTTGAAATCTTCAAGACGTCCCATTACCATAGCAACAAGTGTTGAACCATTGTAGGATCTTGCTGCCACAACATTCAACCTATTCTCTTGATCCAGTTCAAAAACATAAAGCTACAAAAGCACCTTAGACATGTAGTGATGTAGATAAAACTGACAGTTAGTTTTGTTATAAAAACAGTGCAGTGACAATAACTCATACCGCCAACTTCAGACGAAGACTAAGTGAATCCTATAAAATACATTTAAAAGAAAAATCTCTATCCGTTTCTTGTTATTTTATTCCACTTTATCCTTATTTGTTACCTTTTTTCTTGACTTCATTATTTATAATTCTACAGATATAGACATATATATATATATATATATATATAGTACTTTTTTTTATATCCTATTTCTATTATAATTTCTTCCTTGTGTTTTTAACTGTGAATTTGCACTGTCCATGGAGCGGACCTGTTTACATTTCACTGCCGGTTGTATATTCTGTATATAACTGTGTATGTGACAAATAAAACTCTTGAAAATCTTGAAAATCTTGAAATCTTAACGTTAATATATGGAATATATGGCCATTTAAAGTCAATAGTAGCTAGAAGTCAAATAGGATAAAGCAATTGAAAAAAATAATCATAGAATTGCATAAAGGATCTATTTATAGTCTGTTGATGTTTTTGCTCATAAAACAAAAAGTATTTTATTGGTCTTATATATATACACATTTGTACATAATCAATTTTTTTTACACTGAACAGTGTGAATTGTGATATAATCTATTTTGGATTAATCCAACCCTAATTGGCTTGTGACAACAACAACAACAAAAAATCATATTTAATCACATTACTTGTTAGATGGCTTCCTGTCTGTTTGTGGCTTTTCTGTTAGTTTTAATGACTTTAAACATATTAACTGCTAATTAAAAACATATTATATACGACAGATTTAGAAACAACATATTTAGATTGAAACACGAAGAGACACGTTGACTTGTGTAACACAGCCCTGCTCTTTACAGAGTTAGAAGAAAACATTACATTTCACACTATCATTCTGAGTCGAGCTAACTGAAATGGCACGTCATGATCATTTGCAATATAGACTTGATTCATGAAATAAAGACCTATACTTAACTAATTAACTTTTTTAATTATGTTGTGTTCTAAAAATGTGACAATGATGAATGGTGTTAATGAAAAATTATACTTTTGTGACAATAAATGTAATATTTGACAGTCTTCTGTGACGTTTGGCTTGATACATTTAATTGCACTTCTCCAAATAGAGGATTGAAGGATCTCGGGAGTAAAATGCGTTAACAATACTTTATAAAAGATAACTTTATTCTGCTTTTTATCTTCTGACAGCTTAAAATTCAAAAGAATGTGTGCAGGCTCATGACGCTTCATTAAAGTGCTCATGAGCAGCGAGTTTCTTCTCACAATGCTGAACTCTCAAAGAAGCCACAGTCATACTCTAAGTGGATGACACCAGTGGCTTGAGGAAAACAGCAGGCACTTCAAGCTCATTTGGCTTCAGCTCAAACGGAGTTTAAAAATGCTAGAAAATCCCTGCCCCTAAAACATACAACAATATGTGGAAAATGTTTGGCTAAATCTGAAGACTATTCCTCCAGATACAAAGATTCAATGTCAAAAATTCATGATACAAACTTTAAAATTGTACAATTTTAATTGTAATTCTGTCAATTATATATATTGTTCTAATGTGCTGATTTGGTGCTCAAGAAACATTTCTTCTTATTAACAATGTTTATTATTTATATATCTTATTATTATTAATGTGGAAACTGTGAGAAATATAACCTATTTGAAAATGGAAATCTTTTGTAACATTATAAATGTCTTTACTGTCACTTTTGATCAATTCAATGCACCCTCTCTTCAACAACGACACAAAAATTGTACTGACCCCAAACATTTGAATGTTATTTAAATCGTTTCAGCATTATGTCACAATACATGCTCTGACTGGTTGTGTGTGTGAATTTGACTGGCATCAACAAATGGCAGATACACTGATTAAAATGATTGTTTTTTGTATGTGATTATTGTGAAACCATTAAACGCACCTTTCACGGTCAATAGTGTGACTGTTATGTTCTGTTATGTCCTGTTATACGTCCATGTTCACTCTGTTTGATCTGTTCCTTTTTGCCCGATTTCCTAGTAAGTTTCAACCTGATCACGTTTCCTCATATTTACAAGCCCTGTTTCCTCAGTTCTTTGTCCGGTATATATGTTAAGTGTAGTTGCTATTCTGTGTGTTAGTCTACACGTAACATACTGCTTCCGATTCTCTGCTTCTTCATATTTATTTTAATTTATGAGAAATTGTTTGTGGTCCAGATGGAACCTAACTCTGGTCCAGATCTGGACTGTATTCTGCTAGCCGACAATCTTTGGTGCATGCACACACACACACACACACACACACACACACACACACACACACACACACACACACACACACACATATATATTTTATCTTTCTGATATTTTTTTAACATGTGTAAATAGGAAGAGAACATGCTAAGGTGCAGGAGCACATTACACAAATGCGTCAGAAGTGTCAGGGGACTCTTTTATCGCCCTTACAGAGCTGGGACATAATTCATTTCATAAGACTCAATTTACAGAGCAATCAGGGATTAATGTTCATCCCGGTCTATAAATCAGCATTTTTATCAGGCCTGAGACCCTCTCAGCATGCTAATGGCCAGCGTGAGAGCAGCTGTGTTTGAGAGAGCTGGAAGGAACAAGCTCGTGGCAGTAATTGGAATGGTCAACCCCACAGGCCACAAAAAAAACGTAAATAGCGTAAATATAGTTTTAGAAGGAGATGCCATTTCCTGTGACAGAAATCAGTCAGACCTCCAGCATACTATGAAGATTGGCCCGGACTAAATGAAGGGTAACATAACATCAGTGAATAATAGCTTAAAGTGTCCCTATTCTGCTATTTTAAAGGCTCCTAATTTTGTTTTGGAGGTCTCCAACGACGGTTTACATGCATCAAAGGTCAAAAAACTAATTCACCACATCACCACAATGTTCAATGATTTTCAAACGACTCGATGGATGAATCGGTCTCTCTAAATCCCTCCTTTCCGCGAGCCCACTCTGCTCTGATTGGTCAGATGGCCCAGTCTGTTGTGATTGGTCTACCGCGTACAGCGCGTATTTTGGAAAGGCTTCCAAAAGCTCAGCACATGTGGGAATTGTATCAATAACAGCGCATATGTTAGCCGAGCACTAATGTGAATGACTGATGTAAGTTAACATTAAATTTTGCAAAAAACAAATCTTGCTCCATCCTTTATCTTTACTCAAAGTAGTAAGAATGCCAGACAATCTGCATTAATAGACACAATTTTAGGTAATACTGCAGCCCAGAGCTGATTTACAGTAGTATTTCAGTAATAACGTGAGTTAGCCGGTTAGCCAGATACTTACACAATAAACACATTGTAGAGCACAGCGTCTTCTCGACATGATGCTCTCTATTATCCACAGGAATCAGCTTCAGTGTTTGAGGGGGTTCAAGTTTTCCCTGGTGTCTGCGCATGCAATAAGGCAATATGCTAATGTTTCGTCTTGACATCACAACAAAGCAGCATGCATTTTGTTTAATTGACTCAGAGTCAACTCTTTTGAGAGACAATAACTTTAGTTTATATACGGTGCACTTTCAGATTTACAACTTTGCAGGAAGTTTTCGTTCGCTTTGAATTGTTACACACTACATGAAAGGTAATTTTCAAAAAAACATAATAGGGGCTCTTTAAATTTCGGTCCGTTTTTTGCACAAAGCTACACAGAAAAAATTCAGACTTCACTGCTTCTGCACAAACTTCTGTGTCCAAACAAAGAAACACTGACAACAGAGCCAACAGTGAGCATAATGGAGATATCAGAGAAGGATGCAGTGAAGTAAATGTATCTAATTAGTATAACATTACACAAATTAAATATTCATGTGGCACGCCTATCTCTGCTCAGCACGAGCTGATAAACGAAACACGGAATGGATTGAGGCTGCAGTGGCACAGACACGCAAGCTTGTTGAGCGCATCCGTTTTTTAACCCGCTGGTCCTCTTCGTTTAGGGGGTCACGCTTGGCCTCTTCGCGGTCAAAAGTGACCGAAGCCTTAAAATGGAAAAAAAATGTCCCCCAAGAAAGCCAATGTAAAATATTATTATTATAATTATTCATTAGAATTTTGAAGGTATTTTATGAAACTATGCAATATTTATAAAAAACTGATTAGCTATTTTTTCCTTGTTGAAAATAATAAATAAAAAAATTCCTAATACATTTTTTACATAATTTTTCAATTAAAGCAGTATTCCATGGTTCCAAAACTGACTGTTTAACTAAAAACTCGCCGGCTCTGTATTGGCCGACACTGTTCCTGTGAGCAACTCGATGCAAAGCTGGCATTCCGGAAGTGCTACACAACGGTTACAACGTAAACAGCGTAGGAAACTGACACCGAAGAAAATAAATTGTTTGTTTTTTTGCGCACAAAAGATATTCTCGTCGCTTCATAAAATTAAGGTTGAACCACTGGAGTCACATGGACTATTTTAACGATCTCTTTCCTACCTTTATGGGTCTTGAAATTTATGTCTATGGAGGGGACAAGAGAGCTCTTGGATTTCATCAAAAATATCTTAATTTGTGTTCTGATGAATGAAGGTCTTAAGGGTTTGGAACGACATGAGGGTGAGGAATTAAATGACAGAATGTTCATTTTTAGGTGAACTAACCCTTTAATGCACAGAGCTATACTCACTATGAAACGCCTCTCACAGTATGACAAACATTCATCGTATCCTTCCATCCACAGTATCTTCCTCTGGCTTAGTGCAGGTATCCATCTCAGATTTATTCACTTACAACCAATTACTATAATACCTACACTATCCAACTTCATTCATTTAAATGTCATGATTACATTTGTCTAGTGAGGTAAAGGAATGAGACTACTAAAGTGAGAGAGAGTGAGAAATAGATAGGAACAAAAGAAAGATAGGCCTCTTCGCCATTATTTGGAAGATTGCCCTGGAGAGCAGTAAGATACATCCAACTGAAGTGATCAGATTCTACTCAAGTAATGAAGCAGTCAGCCATTTTAATGCCTTGGAAATTACAGAAGAGAAAATGGCTATTTAAATGCAGTACTTGACCGTGCTGAAAAATGACTTACTCTCTCCATTACCCAGCCTGGCTCCCACATTAAGCAAAAGTTACCGGCTTGGGGTTCAGATCTATCACCTCAGCTACATTCATGGTAAATGCCACATTAAAACTGCCTGTAGATCGAACGACTGAAAAAGCAGAACAATATGTGGTTTGAACTCGTAAAGTGCAATGTCTACAACTGTCTCACTTAATTCACACATTTTCACATTTACTATATGCTGACTCTCTTTTCCCCAATGTGTCCGAAGAAAATGGGTATAAAAAGTGCCTCTTATCCAAATTTTAATTTGTGAGGTCCAATAGGGAATACAGAAGTAACTGGAGTCTTTTAACATACAGCTGACCTCTTTGTGGTTTACTCTATATATGGAATATATCCAGATTCAAGACATCACAGCACAAACACACACAGCACGCCACAGTGCACACAAAGATCTACTGTAGATTAATTTAAGAAAAAGACATCTGTGTTATGAATCTATTATACTGTGGAACATTAACCTCATGCTGTTAAATGAAAGATATTTCACACTCATAAACATTTGCAGAAACATTAGCTGGGCATTTAAAAATATGCAAAATAATAGGGTATTCCAGTTACACCAGAAGAGATATTAAAACCTCTGTATTAGTGTGTTTTCCATGACCTAGTAATGAGTTATCACTGGAATATAGTAGCTCATACACATTCAATTGGTCTAAAAATTTGTGGAAACCATGATACATTTTTTTAGGATCCTTTGGTGAATAGAACACTTAAAGAACAACATTTATTTCAAACAGAAATTAAAAATGTCTTTACGGTTGCTTTTGATCAAATTAACATGTCAATGCTGAATAATAGCATTAATTTCATTACTGAAAATAAAGATTGTGTGTTCCTGAGTTGCACACTGATGATTCATGTTAAAAGGAAAATATGTTATTACTTTCTACTTGATGGTCAAACCATGTGATAATTTTTATTCAATTAAATTTCTTAAAGTTTTTCAAATCACATTAAACCAACATGAATTCAAAGTACATTTCTGTAAACTTAAACATGCTTTGAACTAGATTCTTTAATTATCTTTATCATGGATACATGGATATCATGGATATTATGTCATTGACCCACATCAATATTATAATTGGATCACGAGTGAAACTGTGGGAGTGAAACTTCAGGTTCGTCATCAGCTTTTCCGACATCTCTCAGTCTCAGCATCAAACCCACACTGCACTATTTAATGACTGAGGTAATCTAAAAACTCCATTTAAACTTAATTCTAGTGCTAGTGTAATTGTTAAGCCCCAAGGGCTCATTAGACATCAACGTCTACGCCACTATCAAAAACAAACAGCTCTTTGTCTCAGTTCAGTGATCCAGAGTCTCTCGAAAGGCCACAGAATGCACATATGAAACTTGCTCTGTGGATGGTAAGTGGCCTGACAGATCACTAAAGGTCCTGCTTGCCATATGGAGCTTCAGCTCTGAAAGTTTCAGAGCTGAATGAGACTTCTGAAGCAGTCGAGCAAAAAAGGGAGCCATGATCTGATCACCCTCTGGCATGTGCTTCTTCATCCCTTCTGTTTTACAATAATTCTCCATTTCAGTGGCAGCAAGCTGCCAAGCGAGCCAGACCCAGCCCCACCACCAGCTGGTCCTCCGACCTGCAGTTTTATGTTGTGGAAATGGGTTTTCAATTAAAAAGTCTATTCAAACTAGTTTTTTTTTTTTTTGCCCCCTGAAATGGTGGAACTCATTAAAACCCTTCACTGAAATGTGGTACATCAAGTGAAGTGTGAAAGTTTTCTTGTTCTTTATTTATGTGGTGATTTATTATAAGTAAATTAATAATTCGATAATGTGAAAAAAAGCAATGGTGCACCATTAGAGGCTGATGAAATGAACCATGCTCGGTTGCTCTCAAGCTCTGAAACAGGAAAAGAGTCAAGGCTAATACAAACAAATACACAGATACAAGCAGAACATACACAAATAAACTTGCTCTTATTTTTTATTTACTGCTTGTTGAACACTCGCTTCCTGCTCTTAAATGTCTTGTATGCACTTGTGTGTACTTGTGTGTGTGTTCAGTCTATTTTTGCAAACCCAACCATTTAACACTGGATAGTTTGCCGGTTGACAGAACACTCGCCCGCTTTGGAATCCATAAAGCCACTGAAACATGCCGAAGCTTCGCCTGAACAGATCTGTCCACAAGCGTGCAGAATAAATACATAAACAATCAAAACTTTTAAATACACTCACGCATACGTAAGCAACCCATGCCCACTGCCTCTGAAGCAAGGAAATGACTCTGGAGATGAGGTCCACTAAATGTACAGGGCCATTAGAGCTGGGAAAACAGCAGTTCTCGACTTAGGCTACTGATGGCTAAACTACCACAACATGTTGGTGACTTCCAACGAGCTGCAGACAACAGGGCTAAATAGACAGGGAAAACGTTTAGGGACTCTTGGAGGCAGCTCTGGGAAGCCGAACAATGGCTTTCTTTTGACACGGGCACTATTAAGGCAGACTGTCACAGGGCAAATGCATTTAGTGTAGCCTAAATCTCGACTTGTGAAGGAAGGAAGGAAGGAGATAATGAAAAATGAAAAGCAAAATTAATAATGAAGAGATAGAAAAAAGGAATATAACACATGCAAAGCATTACCTACAAAATAACAGTCCTAAAAAAAACACTTTTTGTTACGCTTTGAAAAGCAAACCGAACCAAGAAAAAAAAATGCCAAGAAAACTGAACCAAGAAAAAACATTGTAACAATTTAAAGTCCCTATTTCAGATCAAAGCAAATAATCTACAGGTCTAAAAACGCACTTAATTAAAGGGGTCGGGAGTTGAGAAATCAAATTTTCCTTGATCTTTTGACAGTTCCTGACAGATCCTGTAAGTTTCAGAACTCAGATCTTCCTTGTTAGTCCAAAAACAGTGCATTTCATGTAGTAAATACAAGAGAGATGCAAACAAGATTACTTGAGCAACAAAAATGACAGACATGTCTCTGAGGGTTACAAGACGTTTTGCAGTGGCAAATTGTGAAAAAACACTTTGCTTTCCTTGTGATACTAAGGGTGAATGAACTTTTTTCCAGATCGCGTCAGCAAGACACTGTTTGTTTGTTCGCTTCATTTTACTGCAACTTTCTGGCACAGGCTTTTCAGAGAGATTTAAAATAAAAGGTGATGCAGTGCCAACTGAAGCGATTTGCTAGTGGGTTATTAAACTCAACCAAATGCATATATATGACATTAATCAGATATTAAAAGTATTATTACAACTTAAATCTGCACAAAAGGACACAAATGCACGCATTAACTTTTGCTTTACCTAAGCTCAAACAATAAGAGCATGGTGCTAGCAACGCCAAGGTCATGGGTTCGATTCCCAGGGAAAGCAAGAACTGACAAAATGTAAAAATGTGTGCCTTGAATGCAATGTAAGTCGCTTTGGATAAAAGCGTCTGCCAAATGCATAAATGTAAATGTAAATGCTGTCTTCACATGCTATAAGAATTTTCTAGTCAAGTTTCCTAGTCAAAAATTGGACATGAACACCCTCTCAAGTCGTATTTACCACTGGGTAGCTCTAGGATAATCGTGATAACCCATGTTCCCGAGTTCGGTGGGCCACAATCTTTAAACGTAGCTCTTGAATGAACTTCAGAAGTGGGAAGTAGGACATTTCTAATAGCAAGTGAAGGCAGCATTGGTACTGCACATCTTGGACTGTATTTTCATGATCAAAGTGATTCCAGGCATCACTGTGCACTTTCAAATCCATAGTTTTACTTTATTTCGGCTGTCTGGACAGCATGCTGTCCTAACACTAACCAAAAAGACCTCAGGTAATACAATTTATTTCGCCTCAACATCAAGAAGACTGAGTACATGGAGTGCGTGCCCCAGACCAACGGAACGATCAGAGTTAGAGGGCAGCCACTGAACAAGGTCACCGAATTCAAATATCTCGGTTCACTCATCCGGAGCAACAGCAACTCCTTCCCCGACGCACATGCCCGGGTCAACGCGCCATGGCTCAAATGGCGACAAGTCATGGGCATTTTCTTCAACCACTGAATGTCCATACCACTCAAGGGCAAGATCGGTTCGGTTCTGTGTGCTGGCCAGCCACTACCAAACATAAGCAGGCCTTCCACATTATGGAAATGAAGATGCTCCGCTAGTCCCTCAGCCTCACGCGACTCAACTGCGTCATGAATAAAGGTGCATGGGGGTAGCGCCCATAGTCAACAAGGTGTGCGCAGCCCAGCTCCGCTGGTATGGCCACGTCATTAGAAGCGGCGACAAGAGGGTGGCGAGTGGTCTATTATCTATCACCACCTGGACGACGGCCATGCAACTGTCTTCCGGCAGGTAATCGAGACGATTGAGCAACCGACGATGTGTGCAGTCATTATTGCCCTTGATGATGCCCTGGATCGAGCCAAGTGGCGAAAGGCGTGCAAGCAAGCAGACCCTGACCCTGGGACACACACTAGGATGAAGAACATTTATTTTTTTAAATCATAGATCGCCGCTGTCATGTCCGAGTACTCCAGTACTCGTGCACATCCCTAATAAAATGTTAGTACATGCAGTCAATGGCCCCTTTATCAAAATATCACAGTTGATGCATGAATGCACAATGGCGTAGATATAGCATCTACCAGAACCAACATTGCTTGGGGAGTGAGAGAAATTGTGGTCCTTTTTTGTTTTTTGCAGGCTAATACAGTCAAAACATTGGAGGGAAGCGTGAAGCAAAAAATTACGGTTTCAAATACCAACGTCATTGTACAGATACTCTATTAGATGATTTGTTCGTCACTGTTGATTGATTGATTTATTACTAAACCAAGTGTCCACCAATAGTGGGTTACTTGGATAACATGAAGAATAACGAAGTTGAATCAAACCTTAGAAAAAGTTGTCAAAAGATTGGAGGGAGCCAAACAAATGAAGGAGATTCATTCACAAGACCAGTAAACCAGGGCCTAACTTTGTTTGGGGAGAACTGGAGCAAAGCAACTGGGCAGCAGAACAAGACCTCTGCCAACATCCATGAAGCTCAACTGTCTGGGTGAGGGATTAAATAAGAGAGCATTATACAAAATAGAGGCTCCATTCTGTTCAGGGATCAGGTCTGCAGGCGATGCAGATGTGTGCTGTAATGCTCTAATAGGATTGACTGAATGCAGCACAGGAAATGCTGGGCCACAACACCTCTGGCCAGGTCTTTGTGATGGGTCAGAAAATGACAGCTGTAATGGGGCTATGTCTCTCAAGCTGCCATGTAGCTGTTTTTCCAGGCAATTATAATTTTAGGGTGTTCAGGAAGAAAAATACTGAAATGCTTCCTCTGCATGCTGGCTGTCAGTGTTGTTAGCTGTCACCTCGGTTTAGTTTCTGTAACAATCTCTTAAACTCTTTGTTTTTGTTTTTTTTACGCTGGTTTATCCACAGGAGAACAAGAACTGCTCTTTTTCTTCTTTTCAGCTTTTGGTGGACCTCAATACGTTTGACGTCAGAGTTCGTTCCAAATGGTGCACACCAGTTTGTTAGAATGACATCAACTGTAAGCTGCAATTGGAGATACAAAAATTAATGTTAATAATAAGCATTCAAAAACTTTAAGAGTTCATTATCAAGCCAGTTGCAAAACAAATCCATTAGTGGCACAAAGTCAAGCTGTCAGATTGTATGTATATTTCCAGCGAGATTGCAATATGCTGAGACTGATTTGAAATTAAAATTAATGAAAAATACTGACAATGTCTTGAATATGAAGGTGTCCGGTAAGATGAATGCATAATGATTCAAGAATTTACTAATGGTGCTTTACGCCTTTTTCCTTTTCTGTGACAGACTATAATCCATCACAATGTTAAACCATAAAACAATGACTGACAACCTGCCACATTAGACTTTCCTATTGCCAATTTCAACCTCACAAAAGCACCTTTCATTCAGTAGTCACTCAAAACTAACAAATGAGCCGTTCTGAATCACACAGATGACAAGGGTATTAAGCAAAGTGATTCCATAGTTTATTTTGTTGTCAACAGTATTTTGCCATTATTCATTAATTTGATACAGAAAGATCCAACACCTGGCCCACAGCGCACAATGCATGTCACTCTCCTGACAAATATAATAATCATAAAGCTGCTAATGGCCAAAAAATAAAGCATAGCGAATCTGCTCTCATCATCCTAATAACAAGGATTGTCGATCATATGACACGTCCCTTAATTCTACAACAATGCACAGTAATTAAGTCATATTTCCATAACAACAACTGCCCACAATTGAGCATTTTGCAATTCTTGCCTTTATACTGCTGCATTTAACTTTATTAACCTCTTTATATTCTATGCAAAATTATGTCATATTTTGCCAGATGACATCAATTGAAACACAGAGCACACTGTTTAAAATGGTGCCAAAGCAAACATGCATGTATTTGCTGATATTTTAGTCTAAATATCAGAAATTACTGTTGATATTTCAGTATTTCTGCCTGGTGCTATAGCTTCTGCTGTCACAGGCTTTTCAAACTATTTTAAAGAAATATAGCTAATCAATCAGTTTAAATACAATAAAGAGCCTTGGCAAGAAGGGTGAGAAAGGTGAAGAAAAAAGACAGAAGTAGAAAATGAGAACAAAAGTCGATCAACTGGACGTGTACCAAAAGGAAAAATTATCCACAGAGCCATAACGCAATAAATCCACTATGAGCGGTCTCCTAATTCTCTTTTTCACTGGTGAAATATTACAAAACTCAAAGAATTTTTAGCAACCCTACTTCTTTAAATGGGGTTTCAATGATTACTTTATGACTAAGAGCAAGAAAAGGAGGAAATCACTGCTCTTTTCAGTAGTTATTTTCAACTTAGCCAGCACAGATAATTGATTGCATGCTTTTATTAACTTAGACAATATTCCATTACCTCCAAGGCAGGGCTCCTTGTCGGTTTCTTGGGATAAGTTGATTTAAAAGGATCATTATGAAGCCTCCTGAGATGGCAGCACTAATTGTACAAATGATAAAACAAGTCTGCCATTATCTCACAGGTGACGGAGCGCTTAAAATGAGCTAAAATTATGTTTAAAATCCATTACATGAGGAACAGGGATCCAGTTTAGGGTTTGGGACATTACTAAAATCCCCCCCAAATTGCTGTTCATAGTCATTTGGCAAAAAAAGTTAATTGGATGTAACAGTTAAACAAATGGTTTATCAAACAAATGACTCTTATGTTATTACTGAAGTTTGGACTGTGTTGACTTAATCTCAATTACTCTTAAGAAAGCAAAACCTTGTTTCCATGGCAAACGCCTTCCAAAACAAACTCCAATCTGGAAGCGGGTGATGCATCATCAAATTCTCTATTGTTTGAGTATCGTACTGCATTTGATTTTTCTTAGTCTCGCTCCTTCGAAACAATGCAAATGAGAAAAGCAATCAGTGCATCGGTTCAGAAATTTAAGCTCACTGGCTACTTCATTTAGTTCAAAGGTTCATTTGGTACAAAGGATTGAATAAAAGCGTGAAATCAAATGAAAACCCAGCCTTGCAGTCTGGCATTCAAGGCTAGAAGTAAGCCAGTCTTAATTCAAAAACCTGTTCCCAGCTCTAATGAGTGCTTTTCAAATTAAGCCGAATGGATTTCTTGATTTACAAGCCAAGCCAACACAACAGAATCTAACCTAACTCTTGATATTAATGTATAGAGAAGACTGGGGAAAGTTGTCACAAAGTTTTGTCTGGCAAATAAATGCTTGCCTAACAGGTTTGTGCCCTAGTGAAAAATAAATATACTAAAATGTATTTGAAATACATTTATTTTATGCTAATATACTACAAATACATCTACCTATGTATGTATTTAATATAAATACCCTGCAATCGTACTTTCGGTTGTTGTAATTGTACCAACTAAATTGGTATACTTAAAGTCTGAATTGGAAAATGTACTTTAGTTATCCGGAAATAGAGCTGAGGTCCAACTAAAGATATACTTAAGTATATTTGACTGTGCTAAAACGGAACTATTGCAAGTATACTTTAGATACACTTTAAATATCTTGCATTTATAGACTGATATTGCACAGAGATAATAATAGTGATTTCATGTTATGCTTAATATTAAGAAATGTGCATTGTACAATAAAGTACTCCAAATAAAGTTTAATAATAATATTTATATCAGTAAGTCTCAAGCAATATATCAGTTAATATGTTAATAGATTTGTAGTATACTTAGTACAAAATAAATGTATTTTAAATACATTTTGGCATAGGTTTTTTCACTATGGTGTGTTGGGTTTTTTTATAGTTTAAAAGTTGTGCATTAGTTTCCACAGGCCTTTTGTGTTATAATTGAATTCAGTTCATTAACTTACATTTTTGAGAACAGAAAAGGTTTGATATGATTTACCTTTTTATTTTATTTTGTTTCATAATTGTTTTACTTTTTAAACTTAAGAAAAACTATTTAAACAGCAGATTCCATTATGACAACATATTTCTGTTTTCTGGCTATCACCAGACCAAGCTCAATCTTTTAAGAGTCTGCTCTGTATTTTCTACTGCACAAGAGGTGTGATCAACGGGCATAGTTCAAATGAGACTGTACGCAATTGGATAGTCCTTCAACCAATCAGACCACAAGAGGTGTGATCAACAGGCATAGTTCAAATGACTCTGTACGCAATTGGATAGTCCTTCAAGGCCAACAAGCCAACATCGCTTCTCTATCCGTCATTGTGTTAAACCAGCCAATAGCGCGTCAGGTGGTAAAGCCGGTTTGTGATTGGTCCCTGCAAATTTGTAACAGAAGCAGGATAGAAATATGTACAGGTTTCCAGCCTGAGCTGCAGGGCAAAATCAAATCGCCGGCAGATTGGTCTAGTATTTCTATGCAAATGTCCAAGATTATTAGTCACTTATGTATGTGCCTATACAGAAACAGAAATTGGAGTTAAAAAAAAGTGACAACTGGCCCCTAATAGTTTGTTTTTGTTTGTTTTTTGACTGTGGCTTTCAGTTGTAATATTTTCAAATAACAAAACAGGGTTAGCACAAACAAATAAGTGGGTCAGTCAGCAAAAGTCCAAAATTACAAAACCACAGGCATGGAGGTCGCAGGCCAATGGCTGGTCGTGAACGCCTCTTGGCGCATTAGAGAGAAGTGCGCCGTGCGCTTTCCACTAGTGTCTGTGTTGCTGCTGAGGCATTATGGATATTGCACAAACTCTAGGCTATATCTCTTAATCCTCTAATCTGCAGAGCTCAGGGAATAGCTGGCTACATCTGTAAGACCCTGGAATGCCGGGGCAATGCTCTTAACATAAAAATGTCATATTCACTTCCCTCGGCAGAGATATGTTTACACAAATCGCCCACACTCATGCATTGTAATTTGATGTAAGCTGTTCAGTTGATAGGGTGGCGTTCTGAGACGTGGCTATATGAATTTCCCAGGTGAGTTGCTGCTGACAGGCCGTGCAAAGCTGTTGATGATGGCATGCATGACCATGGGACGAAGTGCCTGACTCCCTCAGCAACTAAATACACTGCAGCAACTAAATAGTTATGAAGTGGTAATGAAATTACCATCTTGTAAAGTCAGTCTACAGCAGTCAATGAATTCTAAAAATGGATTGAATACATTGACTAAAATATTAATAATATTAAAATATTTGTTGTTGGATATTAAATTTAGACCATATTTAACTGAAATTCTACATGTAACAAATAATATTTTTATGAGACATTTGTTTTTGTTTGTAATGTAAATATTTGTAACCTTTTAACAAAATTATAAATAAATAAATGTATGTATGTATGTATGTAATAAATACATACATACATTTACATTTATCCAAAGTGACATTGCATTCAAGGTACACATTTTTACACTTTGTCCGTTCTTGCTTTCCCTGACCCTTTTCCTTGAACCCATGACCCTGGCGTTGCTAGCGCCACGCTCTTATTGTTTGAGCTACTTTAACATACTGTTATGTGTTCCTTGGTTACTGTTATGTGTTCTGATTAATCCCACACCGGTTTCTGTTCTGGTTAATTAAATCTCCCTGTGTATTTAAGCCCTTATGCCGAGTTCAGACTGCACGATTTTCAAACGGGTTGGATCACTGCTCTTTTCACACTGCATGACTATCTGGGGTAGCATTCAGTCACTGCTGTGTACGCACTGCACGATGGATCAGCGACAGGGGGTTTCACACTGCATGACTTTACAATAGGAAGAATCACTGACAACTCTCTCCGGTGTGCAAACTACGTTTCACAACCAAACACACGTGACAAGTAAACAACGCAAGATCACGCGTGCGTCAGACCGGAGTTCTCGCGCGAGACCGGAGTTGTTATTAAAATGATAAAAGTTTGCGGTCCAAATGATCTATGTGCTGATTTGCAGTGAAAAGAGGAAAAAGAAAAAAAGATTATGGCGGAGGAAATGGTTGGGGAGACACACATTACACACAGCAGGGGTCCGTTCTTCATACGTCGTTAACTCAGTTAGCTGGATTTGACTGTTGACGATTTGGCATGATCTTGGATTGTTTGGTTCTTCAAAGCTCATCCTAGGCTTGCTGTCATAGCAACAGGTCTGTAAGCTTAAACGTGCTTGGGAGCAGGCTTATTTCATGTAAACAGGATACTTAAAATCTGTCCAGCCACGCTACTTTATTACAGTTCATTACTGAACCAGGGGCAATAATAATTTAAATAATAATAATAATAATAATAATAATAATAATATAAAAAAAATGTATTTGAAAATAATATTATAATCTTGTGTAAAAGGTGTGTAATACTATAGACACAGCCACTTGATTGAGAGATTTATTTGTGATGGAATAATTACTTTATAATTTTATTGGAGTCTTACACACATGCTGTAACGTTACTCTGAGCCGTGCATTCATTTGAGTGATGTATTATGGGAGTGGCTTAATGCAGCGCAGGAGAATTAGATAACTTCTTGACCCTTAAGAAACTTTAATTAATGCTGTCACGTAACAAAACTGCTTCAAATTGACTTAAAAATTAAATTAATTGCTAATTACAACATTGAAGTAAAAATGTTAAGGGTGTACAAATACTATAAAATTGTGAATATAAATAATTGGGAATCATGTTTAAAAAAAAACTATCATTTATCTATTATAACTTTTATGCTGGTTTGGTCGTTTGGCTGTTTTCCTTATAAAGGTTCAGAAATTCGTGTTTTTTCTTTTTTTAATTTGTCAAGTTTTTTGCCAGGTGGCTTTTTTAATTACATGATGTCATTACGTTGCTGTCTTGCGCCAGCCAATCACTGCATTGCTGATCGTGGTTTCGAGTATTGATGCATCTGCCCTCTTCAGTGAACACAAGAACGCGCAGTAATCTTAGATAATTGAATCCAGATATTTTAATCCAGTCCGCAAATTCATTTGAAGAACCAAATTAGCCAGAGATCAGTTATCACGATTAAAAGATCTGGGATCTGTCAAATCATCTCAGATGTATTAAGCGAGGTACGAAGAATGGACCCCAGGAGTTTGAATTGCAGAGTCAAAATCAGGGCTAAAATCGGGCAGTGTGAATTCGGCATTAGCTTCCTTCGTTTTTTGTCCAGTATTGTCTATGGTCTAACATGGTTGTGTTCTCCTCAGCTTCTCTGGATTTCTCTGTATCTCCTGCGTTGTGCGCATCATTACAACCACACACATGACAGAAGACCTAGAAAAGATTTTTGTTTTCAGCTGGGGTTTTTTCTCCCTTTTTTGTTATGGACTTGCCAACTGTCCAACTGCTCGGCCTAGAGTAGAAGGAGCCAAAACTAGAGGACACACCAAGAACTTTTTATATATGCCATGCCTCACACACTTTCCTGATCCAAGGCACACCTGCCCGGTGTTGGTCCTCAGGGAGATCGTTTGTGGAGTGGGTGCAGGTGAACAACAGATCGGTGTTCACCATCTGCCTCTCTGAGGAGTACATCACCAGCCCTAAATTTCGGACCCAGAGCCCAGCCAGCCACCTCCCACACCCAGAGTGTATGCCAGAGCCCACCATAGGCACGGAGCCTGAGTCTGCTGCAAAGACTGAGCCAATCATTGACCTGGTGTCTGACCAGGTGTGCCAGACTGCTACACCATGCGTCACTGTCCTTGTAGAGTTCAAGGCATGGAGTGAAACCATTGACACTTGACCATTGATCGTACGTGCGAAAGGTTAATGCTGATGGTGAGGAATTACAGTTGCAACATCTCATAATGTCCGTCAAACTGAGTATGGTATCACTGCTAAAGTCGTCTTTGCAATGGAAGATCGGGTTGAATAACTAGTTCTGACAATGATATTGTAAAAATCGACGCCATCGTTACTGTCTTTACAGTGTGTACCATCGATGAGGACTGAGGAAGCCTCCGAAGTTGAAGTTCAGGAAAGGAGGGACTTAGAGAGACTGAGTCTTCGGACAAGTTGTTCGAGAATCATTGAAAAATGTGGTGATGTGTATGATATTATGTATATTATGAGAAAATTAAAGGAACCTATAGCATAATATAACATAATAGGGTCACTTTAATTGATTCATCAAAGAATAATCAACAGATTAATTAGCTAAAAACAAAAAAATGATTAGCTGCAGCCCTAGATGAATACCTAACACTAACACACTAAATTTAAGGAACAGTTGCTATTAGTCAGGACACCGATGTGCAAACAACAAGAACAGTGTGAATCACTTGTCCACCTGCTTGGATGGTTTGTTTTGCAATGCAATCAGAAGCAGCCTCATTTCAAGCCTTCATTTGCTGTAGCTGTAAGGCTTTTCAAAAAGAAGTGTAATTAAGGTGACAACTCTAAGACAGGAAAATGGAGCCACTTTCTCAAATGTGTATCTGATGGGTGGTTAGCGATTGTTTAAAAATGTCGAAAGACTGACTCTAATCTACTTTCTGTTGTGAACATACAGTGGATAAGCACCTTCTATTGCTATAATCTTCCATGCAGAATGCCTAAAAAGTTTTGTTACAGGCAATCAGCATCAGTGAATGCACCTTAAACCCTACAGCATAACCAGGCAGACAGATAATGAGAGAGATTTTTAAAATTTAAAAATAAACATTATTCCACATCCTGCCCAATGTTGGCTTCAAAACAATGCACCATTTGAAAGCTATGAAAACTATGTAGGATATGCTTTACTGTGTTTACAGAAAGAGTTAAAATATAAACATTACATTTTAAACCTAAAAAACTAATTTGTGATTGCTTACCATTTTAATGCAGTAGCAAAAATCAGTACATTAAAATGAAAAACAAAAGCAAATGGTGCGAGGAACATAGACTCATCTGAACAGTAGTCCAATTAAATTACATAACCTATTACAATACTCCCTTTAAATGTTTAAAATTCTGCATGTAACATATGCAGGTAGTTGTATTTTTATTTTTTTAGGAGAAACAGTAATGTATACTATTTTATACCAGAATTTTTTGTATTTTTCGTGAAGCCATTTCACTCGGATATACACTCACCTAAAGGATTATTAGGAACACCATACTAATACTGTGTTTGACCCCCTTTCGCCTTCAGAGCTGCCTTAATTCTACGTGGCATTGATTTCTGAAAGCATTCTTTAGAAATGTTGGCCCATATTGATAGGATAGCATCTTGCAGTTGATGGAGATTTGTGGGATGCACATCCAGGGCACGAAGCTCCCGTTCCACCACATCCCAAAGATGCTCTATTGGGTTGAGATCTGGTGACTGGTGTCATTTTAGTACAGTGAACTCATTGTCATGTTCAAGAAACCAATTTGAAATGATTCGAGCTTTGTGACATGGTGCATTATCCTGCTGGAAGTAGCCATCAGAGAATGGGTACATGGTGGTCATAAAGGGATGGACATGGTCAGAAACAATGCTTAGGTAGGCCGTGGCATTTAAACAATGCCCAATTGGCACTAAGGGGCCTAAAGTGTGCCAAGAATACATCCCCCACACCATTACACCACCACCACCAGCAGCCTGCACAGTGGTAACAAGGCATGATGGAGCCATGTTCTCATTCTGTTTACGCCAAATTCTGACTCTACCATCTGAATGTCTCAACAGAAATCGAGACTCAGAATCAGAATCAGACCAGGCAACATTTTTCCAGTCTTCAACTGTCCAATTTTCAAGATTCAAGATTCAAGAGATTCAAGAGTTTTATTTGTCACATACACAGTTATATACAGAATATACAACCGGCAGTGAAATGTAAACAGGTCCGCTCCATGGACAGTGCAAATTCACAGTTAAAAACACAAGGAAGAAATTATAATAGAAATAGGATATAAAAAAAGTACTCTCTCTATATATATATATATATATATATATATATATCTGTAGAATTATAAATAATCAAGTCAAGAGAAAAAAAAGGTAACAAATAAGGATAAAGTGGAATAAAATAATTGAAGTAGACTTTGCAGTGAGTAAACTGTAGACTTATAAATATGTGGTTAACAAATGTATAAAGAGTATAATGTGCAAACAGGTTTATGACAGGTTGTTACACAGTAACAACGAGAACAGAAAGTGCAGTGCAATGTCAGTGTATCGATGTTTATCCTGGCGTGAAGTCACGTGATGTTAAGTGACTGAGTTCAGGAGTCTGATGGCCTGGGGAAGAAGCTCCTCCTGAGTCTCTCAGTTTTGGCCATCAGGCTTGGAGCGCTTACCAGATGGTAGCAGCGTGAAATGAGGGTTTGCAGGGTGATTAGAGTCCTTGATGATCTTGGTAGCTCTACCTTTGCAGCGTTTGGTGTAGACGTCCTGCAGAGACGGAGAGCTGACCCTGAGATACGCTTCGGATAAGCGCACTACTCTTTGCAGGGCTTTGCGGTCATGACTGGTGCTGTTCCCATACCACGCTGTGATGCACTGAGTTAAAACACTTTCTATCGCCCCTAAATAGAAAGTTTTCAGGATAGCTGGTGAAACCCTGAATTTCCTCAGCTGGCGCAGGTGGTACAGTCTTTGCCTGGCTTTTTCACCTGTGTCTGAATGTGAGCAGTCCAGGTCAGGTCCTCGGAGATGTTTACTCCCAGGTACTTGAAGCTGCTCACTCTCTCTACTGGTGACCCGCTGATCATGAGGGGGAGTATGTCCGTTGCTGTCTCTTCCTGAAGTCCACAATCATTTCTTTGGTCTTGCCAACATTCAGAGAGAGACAGTTGTCCTGGCACCATGATGTTAGATGCTCCACCTCGTCCAAGTATGCCGTCTCATTGTTGTTGGAAATGAGGCCCAGGACAACAGTATCATCAGCAAATTTGATGATAGAGGTGGAGCTGTGTGTGGACAAACAGTCATGCGTGTAGAGAGTAGAGCAGGGGCTCAGGACACAGCCCTGTGGAGCTCCCACACTCAGGGTGATGGAGGTGGAGGTGGACTGGCCTATTCTCACCACCTGAGGCCTACCAGTGAGGAAGTCCTCAATCCAGTGGCAGAGAGAAGGATTCAGGCCGAGATCCAGGAGTTTGGAGGTTAGCTTGGTGGGAACTATGGTGTTAAAGGCTGAGCTATAGTCAATAAATAGCAGTCTTACGTAGTTCCCACTTTTGCTGTCGATGTGAGTGAGGGAGGAGTGGAGGACATGAGAGATGGCATCTTCAGTCGATCTATTGGGACGATAGGCAAACTGAAGAGGGTCCAAAGTGTCAGGAATGAAGGCGCAAATGGTGTTTTTAATGAGTCTCTCAAAGACCTTCATGACTATAGACGTGAGAGCCACTGGACGATAGTCATTTAGGCAAGAGGGTTTACTGTTCTTAGGGACAGGGATGATGGTGGATTTTTGAAGGAGGTGGGGACCACAGATGTAGCGAGGACTCATTAAAGATAGATGTAAACAACCCGGCGAGCTGATCAGCACAGGACCGCAGAACACGACCTGAAATACCATCCGGCCCGGCAGCTTTCCTGGCGTCCACACGCTTGAGTGCTCTCCGAACTTCATCCTCCGAGACAGAGATCACGTGATTGTTGCTGCTCTGAGTAATTTCCTCTAACGCGCCACTTGGCGGAGTCGCGTTGCCGCGGTTACAGTCAAAGCGAGCATAGAAAGAGTTTAACTCGTTCACGAGCAACGGATCAGCGTTCACCTCTGCAGAGGATTTAGATCCAAAGGAGCAGATGGACCTCAGACCTTGCCACATGCGCGCGAGTCGTTGAGTTGGAAATGAGACTCCACTCGGTCTTTATAACGGAGTTTTGCGGCTTTAACTGCTCGCCTGAGAGCATAGCAGGACGATCTGTATTCATTCATATTCCCTGAATGGAGACCGGCGTTGTAAGCAGCAGTGCGTGCGTTCACTGCCGCGCGGATTGAATTGTCCACCCACGGTTTCTGATTTGAGAAGGACGTTATTGTTATTGTTTGCGTGGCTTGCTCTGTAAGCGTGTTGATGAAGCAAAGCGCCACGTCTGTGAACTCGCTTACGTCAGCTGAACTCGCTCGGAACATGTCCCAATCTACATCGCCCAGAGCTGCCTGTAGCGCGGTCTCTGAGTGGGGTGACCAACGCTTAACTTCCCGCCTCACCGGGGGTTCCTGGAGGAGCTTTTGTTTGTATTCGGGAGTGAGGAAAATGGCGGCATGATCCGATTTGCCAAACGCTGGAAGTGACCGCGCTTTATAGGCGTTCTTAAACGGAGAGTAGCAGTGATCCAGTGTGTTTGCTCCTCGTGTGGGGCAGGAGACGTGCTGGTGAAAGTTTGGCAGGACTTTCTTTAGGTTTGCTTTGTTAAAATCGCCGCGACAATGAATGCCGCGTCGGGATGTTGGTTTATGACGCCGCTGGCAACATCATGAAGGCCAGATAAAGCCAGCGCTGTGTCTGCCTGCGGTGGGATGTAAACGGCGGTCGCGACAACCGCAGAAAACTCCCTAGGCAGATAGAATGGGCGGCAGATGATTGTTAAATGTTCCAGATGAGGTGAGCAGGACCGCGAGAGAATGGTGATGTTCCTGGGATCGCACCATTTCTTGTTGATCATGAAACACACTCCACCGCCTTTGGATTTACCGGCCTCGGCTGTTCTGTCCATCCGAAAACAGAGAAGTTCTCCGACGGCGTCACAGCTGTGTCCGGGACCGCGGGCGTGAGCCATGTTTCAGACAAACAATAGATATTACAGTCTCTCATGTCCCGTTGAAAACTTATCCTGGCTCTAAGATCGTCCATCTTATTATCCAAGGATTGAACATTTGCTAGAAGAATGCTCGGGAGAGGAGGTCTGAATGCCCTTTTCCTCAGTCTGTTACGGATACCAGCGCGTTTCCCACGGTGTTTCTTTGTGTTTTGGTGAGCTTGTGCAAATTGTAGCCTCTTTTTCCTCTTTGTAGTGGAGATTAGTGGAACCCGGTGGGGTCTTCTGCTGTTGTAGCCCATCCGCCTCAAGGATGTGCGTGTTGTGGCTTCACAAATGCTTTGCTGCATACCTCGGTTGTAACGAGTGGTTATTTCAGTCAAAGTTGCTCTTCTATCAGCTTGAATCAGTCGGCCCATTCTCCTCTAGCATCAACAAGGCATTTTCGCCCACAGGACTGCCGCATACTAGATGTTTTTCCCTTTTCACACCATTCTTTGTAAACCCTAGAAATGGTTGTGTGTGAAAATCCCAGTAACTGAGCAGATTGTGAAATACTCAGACCAGCCTGTCTGGCATCAACAACCATGCCACGCTCAAAATTGTTTAAATCACCTTTCTTTCCCATTCTGGCATTCAGTTTGGAGTTCAGGAGATTGTCTTGACCAGGACCACACCCCTAAATGCATTGAAGCAACTGCCATGTGATTGGTTGATTAGATAATTGCATTAATGAGAAATTGAACAGGTGTTCCTAATAATCCTTTAGGTGAGTGTACGTCACAATAGGGAATTAAATACTATTGTTTCATGCTGACTTTAAAGTCCCAGTGAACCAGAAGTAGCAGGTTTCTTCAGTGCTGTGGCGTATTTCCAAGTGAAACGGAATATTGAATAGAGGGCAGGGTTCCACTTCAGCGCTCCTCCTCTCCATCTCTCGCTCACAGCAGACTAACGGTTGGAGGGGAGTGGTTAAGCATTTTCAAACCTAACCCGTCAAACTGACATCATCTGAGAAGGAATGCCGTTTCCGGACCGGAAGTTACTTTTCAGATTTTGATTAAAGATTACCGCGACAGACAATTTTTTTCTGTGTATTAACTTGCACGGATTAATTGTTCACCCTAAGACCTGTAATGTGTGCTAACAAAGTAAATGGGGTCATTTTTGATTTCATGAGGACTTTAATGGAGACTTGCTTGTAGTCAAGACAAGCCTTTGTGCAAAATTCAAACAATAGCTTGACTTTCTAACATTTACAGATAAGGATATAGCCTAACTGTAATGTACGTCATGCGCTGTCAATGTGTAAAAAATGTCCCATGGCTTCAAAATTGTGTTCTACAAAAGTCATACAGGTTTGAAACGACATTGGGAGTGTAAATAAAATAATGACACATAAAAATAATTATTTTTTTTTAATGTGAACTATCCCTTTAAGAAGCAGCACTTTCCCACTAGAGGCTCCAACATTATGGATGTGTCAAAGGTGGTGATAAATGAAGCTTTTACTGAGACAACTGACCACCAAAGCTTTAAACACAAAAACAAGCAAGTCACAACGAATGCCATCAAAAGCTCAACGTGCACATTGCCGGAATTAAACAGAAATGCGTATCATCACCCTGTCAACAAAGTGTGCAAATTCTTCAGATCTTCAAATTACAACCATGACTAATAGACTACGCTACATGCGAAATTGTACTTAGTAACATAATGTACAAGAGAACACATCTGACCGTTAAACTGTCAAGATGTGAGAGAAAGATTACCAGACTTCATTAGTTCATCTCAACGAGAAAAAACACCTACAAATCTGAAAAACACTTAGTTACAGCTTTACCAAAGTCCTTTAGTACTCAGTACGCAGAACGTAAGCGAATATAAACAGCAGTGGGATTGTCAAATTATAATACAGGTCAAAATTATTGTTGTTTAGGCCCTTAAATGCTTTATTATGTCCTGTCCGTTCACTGCAGCATGTTAGTTAGTATGCGAGCACTGCTACTGCGGATGAGATAAAACACACGCGCGCGCCCACAGCCATACTGAGATATGGCGATATGTGAAAGAATTTAGACTGACAGTTACAAAAAATGAAATACATAGAGAATATTTACCTGTTGAAAACGGTTATTTTCTTATAACCACATCTTTTCTCTCTCTTCTTGCGAAGTTTTTGTCCTCGCTCACGGTGGAGTGTTTGTTCGCGCTGTTTCTATGTTCCAGTGAGAGATACTTGTTTAATTCTTTCTCTACAGAACGAACCCCTACTGGCGTCCGTCGAGGACCTAGAAAACTAAATCAAACAACCCATTCCGATGTGGATATCCATGATGTCTCGGACAAAGCGAATGGTTAAGTAGTAGAACAAGCACATGTGTAAATGTTGTCATTCGTGGAGCTGTATTCATCAGAGGGAGGGTTGAGGAGATGTTTGCCAGAACCAGACCGAGTGTTGCTTTAAGTGTTGTCGGTGCTCGGTGAAGGTGTCAGTGTGGGACCATTTGTGTATCATCGTAGACTAAGCGAAATTGTATATTTTTTAAGCATTTTTAGTACTTAAAGGTTGGGAAGCCCGTAGCTACAAGATAAAAACAAATTCAAATCCCGTAGTGGCTTTCCTATTTATTTGTTTGCTTGTTTGTTTACTTTTATGTTTTGTTTTGTTTTCCTAATTTGCATGAAAAAAATGGACAATTCTTGTTTTTGTTGTTGTTGTTGTTTTATATTGTAGTAATTATTATAAATTATTTATATGTGCACTTCATTATTTTTGTTAATTCATGTGCCCTCATAATCTTTACTCATAATAACTTCCCTTGCCTCTCTTCTTTTCTTTGATGATGAGTTCACTGGTGCGAGGGCAGGACATCCTGTCACTCACACATGAGATCACAGCAATAGCAAATTAAATCCTTTTTTTTCTTCTTCTTCTTCTTGTTCAAGGAGTCGTTTCACTATGAAGGTAAAAGAGTAGCAAAACTCGAGAGCAAGTAGATGTGAATTTGAGAACTTGCACAATAAACATTCGTACTTGTACGCTAAAATTTACACTCACATCTCCAGTGTGAAAACCTGTAAAATAAGTTAAATGTTGAGATTTGCACTCGCAGGCAATAGTCACAAACCCGTAGGCTATTCTGAATTTGAAGCTGCAGGCAAGTAGTCACAAATGTGTAAAATGCCATTCACAGAAATACAATGACAGACACAAACTTGTAGTACATATTAGCACTTATTCTTTCATTCACATTCGCAGTAAAACCGCAATTAGGCACTTGCAACTTCTCAAATCTATCATTGCAGTTTCAAATCTTCGCACCTTGACTTTTGCAACTATTTTTGCAAAATATTAGATGCATAACTAACTTGTGCACTTGCAAGAGAAAGGCGGGGTGCGAGGGTGCAAAGGAGTTGTTTTATTGGTTGGCGCCTAGCCAATGAAATGGAACTTCTTTTGTAAGCAATTATGTCATATCACAAATAAGAAAAGACTATTGGTTGAATAATGCTTTTTATCAAGTCTGGTGACCAAGTCAATGACAGTGAAATTAAATACGGTATGTGTTGCACAAAAATATTTAGCCATTACTTGCAAACACTGTGGGTCCGTTCAAATGTACTTTTAGTGTGATTACTTTAAACACGTAAAACTTACGCAGCATTAACAATGACATAAAATAGTGTGATCAAACGTACAGGTAATACAATGAATTCATTACCTCATCCGTGAACATGATTCGTGAATTCCATGTATCTCTGGATGGTGAAAACGACATCTCCCATCGTTCCACTCTCCTTCATAGCGTCATCAAGCTTCGCCTTTGTTATTGTTTTGAAAATGACCTCTAGCGGTGAAAACTTACAGATTGTGCCTTTATTTTACATTTTGGGGTGAACTATCCTTTTAAAGGTGATGCATTTATAAGCCAGAAATGTGTACCTAACACATTCATATTCAAAAAAAAAATAATAATAATTGTAGTGTTTTTATTTTTTTCGTGTTTTTTTGTTTTTTTGTTTTTTTTTTTGTAAAATCAACTCTTAGCATTCGTGAGACAAACCCATCCACAGAAATCGGCTCAGGATAAATGATTTAAATTCTCTTTGTTTGGGTTATGTAACTGTCTGCCTTGTGTCTACATAACTGATGAAAATCAATTGAATGAACCTCTGCTCCCAGATGTCAAGCTGGATTTGAGAAGGAAGTAATCACACATTGCTGCCTAGTATATCTGACTGCGGTATGATACAAACATGTTTTTCTCCACAACACCGCTGGAAAATATGGTCCATGCCCCTCTTGATAATGACATATTGCATTCATTTAGTCCTGCGACAAAGACGCCCCTCCAGAAAAATACAGCTAATGGAAATGGAGGCCAGAGATCAGAGAGGCCACACAAATACTCAACTGAGCTAACACAGTTATTAATTAGGCCAAATAACACCTGCTTTAAAAAAAAAAAAAAAAAAAAAAAAAAACAGGACATATTGTGTAAGTAGATTTCTCTTCACATAATAATGATCCTTTACAATTATCCTTTTGTTTAAGCATTTTTAACTGTCAGCCAAACATTATTATAAGATAATTAAACAATTCACCTTTATAAGCACTTTGTGTATTGCAAGGCTTTATCTCAGTGGGATACAAAACACCGGGGGCTAAAAAGTAAAGACCTAGTGTCTCTACAAAGCTGTTCTACAGGTGTCCCTATCCAAAATATATTTTTGGAGAAATGTCTTACGACGATACGTTGAAGACGCTGTGAGCTCAAGAGGTGGTCGGCTCCATGTGGCTAAGTGCTTGGAGCATTTTGAGTCAGTATGGGGTATGGAGGTATGGGAAGCAAAGCGCAGTGTGTCGCTAATCGCTGTGTTTTTTGCATCCTGCCGAGATATGTTCACGTGGGGCTACGACACAAAGCCACAACACAGTTTCCAAAGCAACAGAACCACCAACATATAGGAGATGCAGAAAGAAAACTGTTTTTCCAGGTGCCATTGATTGGCTGTCATAATAATAGTGCAATTGGCTTGATAAGGGCAGAGAAATGCTTGTTTTTGATGGAAAAGGAACAAGACTCATGTTTCTCCGAATATACTTTGGAATAAATGTTAATGAATATTTACTATCAAAAAGTAATCAGGACTGTAATCTCTATGGTTTTGCTGCTATCCCATTAGACTTGCCTTCAGGCCAGCTGGACACATTGAGCAGCGTCACTCATTCCAGACTCTAATTGAAAGTGTAACAATGAAATAATCAATAGGCAGCAATTGTTTCTTTCTTCAATTAAGGCTATATCAGAGACGGTGCATGGTGGAAACTGATATACAGCAGTGCACCAGCATCTTTTAACAACTGATACAGTATGTGTGCAGTTGTTATTCAAGGGGTCAAGGTTTTGCTATTTAGCAAGATCCAGTTACAAGCTCCTGCTAGCAGATGCTGGAACTACAGCGATTTGGAGCAAAAAGCATGTCCACTAAAAGTAGCCATGTACACTAACAATTTTGCAACTGTATTATGTGAATTTGAATGCCCAAAAATGCCCCACAGGAAGTTGAATTGGAATGTCAGGAGGAGGAATTTACTGAATTTCTATCAATCTACACTACTGTTTAAAATGTAAATGTTTTTAAAAGAAGATTCTTAAACACTCAAAAATACATCAAATCAGTAATATTACGAAATGTTATTACAATTTAAAAAATAAGTGTTTTCTGTTGTAATATATTTTAAAATATAATTTATTCCTATGCTGTCAAAGCTGAATTTTCAGCATCATTACTCCAGTCTTCAGTGTCACATGATCCTTCAGAAATCATTCTAATATGCTAATTTGCTGCTCAAGAAACATTAATCGTTATTAGTAATGTTGAAAACAGTGGTGCCACTTTTTTTGGAAACTGTGATTAGCTGTCTGTCTGTTTGTCTATCTATCTATCTATCTATCTATCTATCTATCTATCTATCTATCTATCTATCTATCTATCTATCTATCTATCTATCTATCTATCTATCTATCTATCTATCTATCTATCTATCTATCTATCTATCTATCTATCTATCTATCTATCTATCTATCTATCTATCTATCTATCTGTCTGTCTGTCTGTCTGTCTGTCTGTCTGTCTGTCTGTCTGTCTGTCTGTCTATCTGTCTATCTGTTTATCTGTTTGTCTATATCTGTCTGTCTGTCTATCTATCTGTCTGTCTGTTTGTCTGTCTGTCTGTCTATCTGTCTGTCTATCTATCTATCTATATATCTATATATCTATATGTCTGTGTCTGTTTGTTTATATCTGTCTGTCTGTCTGTCTGTGTCTGTCTATATCTATCTATCTATCTATCTATCTATCTATCTATCTATCTATCTATCTATCTATCTATCTATCTATCTATCTATCTATCTATCTATCTATCTATCTATCTATCTATGTCTGTCTGTCTGTCTGTCTGTCTGTCTGTCTGTTTGTCTATCTATGTCTGTGTCTGTCTGTCTGTCTATCTATTTATCTATCTATGTCTGTGTCTGTCTGTCTGTCTGTCTGTCTATTTATCTATCAGTCAACTTCCTTACATTCAAATTGCATCATGTTTACTACACCTCAATTAATTTTTTTTTTTTTTTACATTCATTTTTATATTTACTGTAAGGTCAGATTTAAAAACAAATGAGAATAAACAAGTACTTTGACACCTATAGTGACCAATGCAGGTTTGAGCTGGATTAACAGAAAGAGTTAACAGTCCAGTGGATATATATTTCCCCTTGAGAAGCAACTCACTTCAAAAAGCTGTTTTTGACGTTACGCTCACCTTTATCTCTTTCACGCTCCTCAGTCATTGCCTTTTGTGGTGTACTGAGGCCAAATCTGTTGACTGGACAGGTTTCTCAGAGACAACATTGAAAGTGCTTATTAAAATTCCTTCTCCTGTCTCTGTCTCTGTCTCTGAGATAATGGAGATACTGAAAACATTCAGTGTCCTACTGCATTTCCACTAGCCGTAGTGTGTGACATCTTTTTATTTGTTTTAATTATCTGTTAAAGTGGTCTTTATTTGACATTTTCCCCTGATCTCTATTTTAGTTTTCATAAGCATTTTTTTTAAACCCTCCCTCTGAACCTTAGAACCAAAAAGTCTGTTTTTTTTGTTTTTTTTCCCGGCACTGATGTGCTTCGGTGCTTACACGCCACCGAATTTGCTGTTGTGTCAAACATAGTTTTGTTTTGTTTTTTATAGCTACTTACTAGACTTCTTTGGCAATTGTTAATTGGTAGTTCTTGACAGATAACGCCTGAACCTGAAGGTGTAACGTCTTCAGCTGGCCAGCTGTTCATCGTAGCATCAACATAACACATTACCTGAGAGCTTGAGCTTTAAAATAGAACATTGCAAGTGCTGTCAGATGGTATTCATGATGGTTCAATCCCACCCCCAACCCCCCTTGTCTGTTTTAACTATTGCCATTTGCAGAATGTATTTCATAAATGGAAATGTCAACAGGAGAGAGTACAAACACTTAAAGCGGTATTCCTACTCAGACATAAACTCTCCTTACATAAAAGGCTCCATTAGATTAAAATTCACTGTTCTCTCAGCCAGGAGAAGAGCTTTGAAATGAAGCTTTATAGAAGATCAAAAAGAGAAAGTCAATCAGCTTCATATTTGCGGTGGCTGATAGCGGCACAGTTGTTATGACAACTCCGTTTTAAAAGCTCCGTAATGATAGATTAGAGGAAACGTGACTCGGTTTTGCAGACGGCTTCTGTGATCGACTAGCAGACACAAGCTAATCAAAAGCGGTTCTTCAAACTCATTAGCATTTCACATTAATCTGTGTTTGTGGAGCCACGTTCAGTTATCCATAAAACACCATGTGTGTTCATTATTTGTATTCATACGCAGTGTGAAAAATAGCTTTTATATGAGCATTTAAGAGGTAGATACAATCATAAATTAAATACTGATAGTTCATTATGAGGAAATCCATTGAGGCTGAACCGAGACTTACCATATTTAGACAAATCTCATCAAACTTCGTTTCATATTGGCACACATAATGCCACATTAGCAGCTGTATAGTTCAAATCTGTCATAACTTGATATTTATTGAACCAGAGTTGTAAAATAATGTCAAAAAAAAATGCTTTCAATTATTTTACGATTTTCAGATTTGAACTGAAATGTTAAACAAATACTTATTTTTTCTTCTGTTTGGACTGTTTCTGTCAATTGGGGTCTAGAAAATGAATCTAAAAAAAAAAAACACTTTTTCAAAATATAAATTTTTTATGTTCAATGGATACATACAGTTCCAAGAAAGTCTCATACAGGTTTGGAACAACATGAGGGTGTGTATTTTTTTATTTTTTTTTGGTGTGAACTATCCTTTTAACATGCTCTTATTTCCTTTGACTATGTAGTAATCAAATGATTTGTGCAAAAAGCTTCATTCAGTTTATTCAGGGTATGTTTGGCAAACACAGCTGGGCATCTTTTTTCTCTCTGTCTTACTCGCTCATCCCATCACAGTCATGTCTACACTGTTTTTCCTCCTTCCTGGCCGCATCTCAGACCTGTGTTTGCTCATCTTACACTCTGTTTGCTGTGGAGCCCCTTGAGAAGGCCTCTATATCCGAGGTCAGACTACAGTGTGTGTGTGTGAGTGTCCTTACATTCATCTATCCACCACACTGGCCACTGTGACACGATATGGCACTTTGAAGTGCAGAATAAATCGATTATTCAGCTAACACGTTTTGCACAAAGATTATTTCGTGACAATTGTATGCCAGAAAGGTTAGCTCAAAAGATGTGCTCTTGGTGGGTTTGTTCAGTGCATTGAAGTGACACGAATGGATCCCACAACATCAACACGGTTATTTATAGTCACACTTTGTGCTAAGGTGTAGCATATGACATTTTGAGTCTGGTATCATAATGTTTCCTTGGAGATGGTAGTAAGAGGAGATGCCCATGTTGCACAGGATTTTATGGCTAAATTTTTCAGTTTAGAACGTGATACACTCACAATGACGGTGGGTATCGTTTGAAAGCAATAGATGTTCAACGGTCAGTGCTGTTAATGCTGACTCTAATGTATTGATTTGGTTTCTCTGACATCTCAGTTACCTAACAAATACAGTGCAGCATTAATACAGGTATATGGCTATGGATATAGTATTGATAAAAAGCAGGAAGCAATAGTTAAATTGATTTAATGAGAAATATTTTATAAATCTAGTTTAAAATGAACATGTCTGGTTCTTAGAAATGTATTCTATGTATTTGTGTGGGTTTTTAACTTTTTATAGGCTACCATTTTCCACATTTTGTTGTATTTAATGACTCACGAAATGTCAAGTGGTGTAACAGCTGAGTAAAAAGTAATTGTAATGATTATATTCTGTTATGTTTTGGCTTAGTTTCATTGTGTCTTGGTTCTGTTCCTGTTTGACTGTGTGGCCTGTCATTTTACCTAGTTTCCTAGTGTATTTGATTATGATTCCGTTCACCTGTAATTCAATTAATTGACTCATTTAATCTGTGTATATACAGGTGCTAGTCATATCATTAGAATATCATCAAAAGTTGATTTATTTCACTAATTCCATTCAAAGAGTGAAACTTGTATATTATATTCATTCATTACACACAGACTGATATATTTCAAAAGTTTATTTCTTTTAATTTTGATGATTATAACTGACAACTAAGGAAAATCCCAAATTCAGTATCTCAGAAAATTAGAATATTACTTAAGACCAATACAAAGAAAGGATTTTTAGAAATCTTGGCCAACTGAAAAGTATGAACATGAAAAGTATGAGCATGCACAGCACTCAACACTTAGCTGGGGCTCCTTTTGCCTGAATTACTGCAGCAATGCGGCGTGGCATGGAGTCGATCAGTCTGTGGCACTGCTCGGGTGTTATGAGAGCCCAGGTTGCTCTGATAGTGGCCTTCAGCTCTTCTGCATTGTTGGGTCTGCGGCTGCGTTGACCTTGGACCTCAGAAAACACATTGGACCAACACCAGCAGATGACATGGCACTCCAAAACTATCACTGACTGTGGAAACTTTACACTGGACCTCAAGTGATGTGGAGTGTGTGCCTCTCCTCTCTTCCTCCAGACTCTAGGACCTTGATTTCCAAAGGAAATGCAAAATTTACTTTAATCAGAGAACATAACTTTGGTCCACTCTGCAGCAGTCCAGTCCTTTCTGTCTTTAGCCCAGGCGAGACGCTTCTGACGCTGTCTGTTGTTCAAGAGTGGCTTGACTGCGACAGCTGAAACCCATGTCTTGCATACGTCTGTGCGTAGTGGTTCTTGAAGCACTGACTCCAGCTGCAGTCCACTCTTTGTGAATCTCCCCCACATTTTTGAATGGGTTTTGTTTCACAATCCTCTCTAGGGTGCGGTTATCCCTATTGCTTGTACACTTTTTTCTACCACATCTTTTCCTTCCCTTCGCCTCTCTATTAATGTGCTTGGACACAGAGCTCTGTGAACAGCCAGCCTCTTTTGTAATGACCTTTTGTGTGTTGCCCTCCTTGTGCAAGGTGTCAGTGGCCGTCTTTTGGACAACTGTCAGGTTAGCAGTCTTCCCCATGATTGTGTAGCCTACAGAACTAGACTGAGAGACCATTGAAAGGCCTTTGCAGGTGTTTTGAGTTCAGCAGCTGATTAGAGTGTGGCACCAGGTGTCTTCAATATTCAACCTTTTCACAATATTCTAATTTTCTGAGATACTGAATTTGGGATTATCCTTTGTCAGTTATAATCATCAAAATTAAAAGAAATAAACATTTGAAATATATCAGTCTGTGTGTAATGAATGAATATAATATACAAGTTTCACTTTTTGAATGGTTTAGTGAAATAAATCAACTTTTTGATGATATTCTAATTATATGACCAGTACTTGTATACTCCGTTTTTTCAGTTCTTTGTTCAGTCTCGTCGATGTTAGTGGTTGTGTTTCCTGAGTTTCTCCTGCCTGTTTTGTGAATTATTGAATTAAATACTGTTCTCTTGAACTATTCGTCTTTGTGCACCTACTTACAGAACCCACTCATGACAGAAGACCAGATCTGGAGTCTCACACCAGGGATTTTTTGGAGTTGGCGTGCCAAACGCACTATCCAGACCAGGGCACACCTCCCAGGGAGTACTTCTTTTTTAAGGACTTTACCGCATCCGTAGAGTGGGTGCTGGTGAACAATATCGATGAATTTGAGGAGGTAATACTCCTGAATCTCCGCCATCTCCACCTTGGTCAGGTGTCACCCTGGTTCCACCACGGGATTCCTGGCTTCCGTTACACCTCTGCCCTCTTTTCCTTTGGCTCCACCTTCCCTCTGGCCTCACTGGCTTCACAACGGTCTTCCTGGTTTTCTAAACAGAATGGCTTCCTGCACATTGGTTATACCACACTGGTGGACCAATAGTTCAAATTTAAATATTATTGTAAAACAAAACTGCCTCATTGTGAATTTTTTTTTTTTTTTTTTTTTTTGTATAAATGTATATTCTTACCAACAAAAAAAGAGACCTAAAGCAGCTATTTCTACTTGATCTGACCATTGAAAAAAAAATTAATTGGTGTAGTAATTCAGGTTTATTCTAGCCTGACAAGCCAGAACCACATTAAGATGTTGGGTCTGGGAGCACACCGTTGGCAGGGCTCAATCCGAGGGGCGGGTTGAATAATCCAGGGGGCTCAAAACGGTTGTCTTTCAGAGTCCCTCTGCACGCAATAGGATAGCGCTACAACCAACCAGAGCAACAAAGGTGAAGCGGAGCTAGTTGATAGATTAAACTTTCGCCGTATCCGGTTAGCAAAACTCAGAACACATCTTCCTTTCTTAAGAATGACTTCAGTGCCGTTCTTTTCTCAAAGAAAAACTTAACTCCAAGTCTTCCAGAGTCGCGGCAAAAGCCGATTCGAAAGACCGCTGTTCGCCAGCTTCTTTGTTTTCAAGTAGCACGTGGAACCGTCACAACTAGGCCATCATTATGTTAAGCCCGCCCACCGACTCTATACACAATGTGACTGGCCTGACCAGAGTTTGGTTTATCCAGCTCGCAAGCCAACGGAGAGTTGCTAGACGCTAGGGTGTATCTAGATTTCTAGGCTAGGTTTATTCAGTTAAATAAAATAATTTGACTTGAATAAATCCAGTTAATTTAAATGATAAACATAAAGAATATTTTCAGGTTAACTAATAAAACATTTAGTTTTTTTCACCATAGTCGAGGCATATAACTGCTCCCATAATGTGTCTCAACTGTAAGCAATGCAGGAAAAAAACATTGCATTCCTTCTCTGAGGGTCTATATTTGACTGTAAGGTCTGGCAACAGATTTCTATTTGGCTGAACTACAGGTCTGATGAGTCAGCCGTCAGTGAACTCCTCCTGATCGCCTCTAAACTTCTCATGATCGTGGGGTGCCTGTGGGTTGAAGGCAAATCTGCGGACCTCCACGTACATTATGTTCCCTTACTGACATCTGTGCATGACAGACAGCTCATAGTTTAGGAGTTTAGCTCACTGAAAGTGACAGGGTAGTAATTGATTTATTGTTCTTCCTAAAAGCAGACATTTGAGAGGAGACTATTTTTCTCCAGAAGTATGTAATGTATGCACAGTATGCAAATTTTCTGCATGCACAGAGTACACGTATGACCTACTACATTTTTCAAAATGTGCACTATATTATATAACCAGAGCACACTGTGAAATACTTCATCACATAATGCAATGCACTTGACTTGACCTCCAATGTGACGAATGAACCAGAAGTTCATCAGCTGTGATTTTTTACATCACATTACTGACATACTGTATTGTTTGGTCAGATTGTTAAAACCTCCGAATGGATGTCATTTGCTAGATTAAACATACAATATGATGAAGCTATGTGACTGGAATGTAACATATTACTGTTTGAAATGTTTCTTAACTTACATTGTGTACAACTTCATATACTTTTTTTTAAAGTATAGGTAGTTAACGTGAAGTCCTTTTGGGAAGTTGACGTCCTCCAATGTTAAAACTATTTTAGCTATTTGGGATATATTAGGCAGCAAGTGAACAAGTTGATGTGTTAGAAGCAGGAAAAGTGGGCAAGCATAAGGATTTGAGCGAGTTTGGCAAGAGCCAAATTGTGATGGCTAGACGACTGGGTCAGAGCATCTCCAAAACTGCAGCTCTTGTGGGGTGTTCCCGGTCTGCAGTGGTCACTATCTATCAAAAGTGGTCCCAGGAAGGAACAGTGGTGAACTGATGCACGTGGGGAGCAAAGGCTGCCCCGTGTGGTCCGATCAGAGCTACTGTAGCTCAGATTTCTCAAGAAGTTAAAGCTGGTTCTGATAAAAAGGTGTCAGAATACACAGTGTATCGCAGTTTGTTGCGAATGGGGTAGGGGTGGGCGGATCAATCCTGAAATATTGATATTTTCGATACTGATGTTGTATTGAAAGGATCGATCCTCGCCTTAAAAATATCGATCCTATTTTTTAACCATTAGCACGAAAAAGAAGCTTTTATATATATATATATATATATATATATATATATATGGGGATTTCAGTGGTAGGTACAATCAACAATCATAAATTAAATACTGATCATTTCCATTTGAGGAAAAATATTTCAAGGTGCACTATGTAACTTCCGTCCGCTAGAGGTCGCCTATTCAAAACAAAGGCATAGTTTGATGACGCAAAGTTTGAGCACAGAATCTTGGGACATGTGGTCTTGATGTGGAATTGGGATAGTTATTAACATTACGGTAGTATGAAGCAGAGTAGGAACGAGTGTTGTGGGAGCTGAGCAAGGCCGCTGGAGAGATTGTTACACAACACATGGTTCGCGAGCAGGGGGACTTTTATTATGACGGGACATAGTCGCCGGCGCCATTTCCGCTTTTCTGGTCATGAGTATGAGGTAACGCAGCTCTGTTTATCATATTAGATACATTTGAGTGTGTTGAAAATGATGTTATGACGTTACTCTGTGCGTTCGCTCGGCGGCTGCTGTGACACTTGTTGCACTATGCAGTAAGAGTAAAGCGTTTCTGCCAAATAAAACCGGAAACCGAGGGTAACACAGATATGATGCATTTGACAGGCGACTCCCTCAGACGTCCAGGTTCCTTGGTTAAAATAGCAATTTTCTCACAATTTACAAATAGTTGGAAACATTTGGGATATTGTAAGAACTCAACTGAACAAAATATATAACACTGGCCTGGTGGTTTTGGGATATTTTACTGCAAAAATCCTATATAGTGCACCTTTAAGGCTTAATTGAGACCATTTTAGACATATCTCAAACTTAATTTCATATTGGCACACATAATGTCCCATTAGCAATTGTATATTTCCCTTATAGATTCACATACATTTTAAATAAAAATTTTAAATCATGCTGAATTAACTATCAATATACCATGCATTACCCAAGTATTCCATTCTGAACATATCCCATGACGCTAAGTGGCATAGCCAGATGTTATATTTGATCTTTCATTAACATTCTCTCCACATTCATTGGCAGGAAATTAGCATCAACCTATGTATCTAAATAACTGTTACGTTACATGCTTGATGGTTAAGTAAACCACCAACCAGGCAGTACACAGGCCTCATCTCACATTCTCTTCTCATTGCGGTGAGGAGGGATGAATATGTAACCGATGCTGTTTGAGAACATCATAGTAGACTCCTCCACTTGGCAGCTCAGTGTGGATTCGGCAAAATGAGGAAATATGAAAGTCCAGTTCCAGTGTTAATCCCCCTGCTGCAGACATGGAAATCTGGCCTACATTAAGACGTGTGTGTGTGTGTGTGTGTGTGTGTGTGTGTGTGTGTGTCCGTCCAGAGGGTTACATAAACAACATGGCCAGATGGCATGGCTAGAGGAGAGACTTTGAACTGAGCTGCTCAAAGGAAATAGAATTTGTGAAAGAAAAAAATAACCAGGAATAAATTCTCTCAATAAACACACTGGTCCATTCAGTCATAATCTGTGGAGGTAAACAGTAATATCCAAAAATAGACAGTAGTTTAAAGCAGATCAGAATGGCTTTGGATCCTGAGTTGAACACGTGAGGTGATGAGGTGGAGGGAGTGTGGATCAGTGCTTCAGCCAGAGGGAATTTTCATGACCTCAAACAGCTCTAACATCATGACATGCCTGTTAGGAGACCAAGAACGGGCTTTGCAGATGCACAGACATCCACATGTGCACTTCCTTTTCCATTCTGACCTAGTTCACGAATGCTAAACACGTCATGTGAACATACCATGAGCCATAGTGATACATGAGAATCTAGCTGAGCTGCATTTATCACACAGACACATCCTGCCGTCTGACATCTCGTCCACGTTATTCTATCCCATGAGTCTCGAGTCCCTACACTGAAACGCTGTACACTGGCAGTACTGTGAAGAACACTCATTGCATTCGTTCTCTCAGTGACTCATGTACGCTATTTGTACTTTTATTATTTCTCTAGACAACCTGCGTAAGTCGATTTACAGTATACCAAGACATGATGTAGGAGTAGTGTAAGCTTTTACGCCTATAGGGCTGGCCAACAAACTCAAGCTCCTCTTCTCTTATATCGAAATCCTCCGACATTTCTCTTTAAAAATTCTCGTTTTAGACTTCTAATTCATAACCGGTGTTTTGTTTTGCACTATCCTCTGCGCTTCCGCGTTCATCAATACGGCATGTGTCAGGCCATCTGCCGGAAGCTAGTTGTTTTAGTTTAAATATGGATATTTTTCTTATACAAATGCATCGCTTTGCTTTAGAAGGCCTTTATTAACCCCACGGAGCCGTGTGACTTTTATGATGGATGGATCGAAATCTTGTCCTCATTCACTTCCATTATAAAGCTTGGAAGAGCCAGGATATTTTTTTAATATATCTCAGATTGTATTAGTCTGAAAGAAGAAACTAATATACACATAGGATGGCTTGAGGGTGAGTAGCTCATGGGGTAATTTTCATTTTTGGGTGAACTATCCCTTCAAAGTCACCATGAAATCAAAATTGACAGTTCTTAGTTTTTGTGGAATATTGCCGTATTTATTATAAATGATTTATCTGGGCACATTCAGGTGCCCTCGTAATCTTTAATTTAAATAACTTTTACTCTCTTTTGCAGCAAAATTCCTTCTCTTCTCTGATGACGAGGGCGGGACAACCCGTCAGTCACATGTGACTGACCAATAGCAAACCACAACCATCCAATTGATTCACGATGGACAAAATCAAGTCCTGCCCTACATTTTTTTGAGTTGTAGCCTAAAAACTGTGTGTAGGCTATGATATATGCAGGTCCTCAAAATTCATCTCGCTCAAGATGGAGCCAGAGGAAAAGGACGGGAGAAGAAACTTCCCTTTTACAGTAATTCTATGTTCATCCTCATTTATTCTGTTGGATATCCTGCTGTTGATTTAATGATTGAATTTCTTTCATTTATTCCTAGTTGAAAATGTGCATTTGGTTTGAGTGGAGCCGTTGCAATACACCATCAAGACTTCAGGCTTCAAAGGCCTTTTTTCCATCTCATAGCCACAGTCTGAAGTTTCTCTGTAACTTAAAAGTGAATATTGAAGTACGCAGCATGGATGGCGCAGTGAACACACCATAATCTATCAATCAGACATAACATTTTTCAACAACAAGCCTCATTGTCTGACCACACCGAAAAGCAAAAAAATCAAAGAGCTTTGAACCTGAAGAAATATGAGAATGTGATTGAAATTCCGCTTAAGTGTGTGCCTGCCTAATATGACCTCACTAGTATCTGTATTCATGCACTAGCCCAACAGTAAGCCTCTCAAGGATAGAGGTTTGGGATGGCTTAAGGGCTTTGAACTGAAAAAAGAAAAAGGAATAAAGACAAAAGTGTGAGAGATGAAAATCTAGGGAGGATAGTCAAATCAGTCCTCTTTAAAACTGTATGTGAACTCTGGGTTGGCACGAGCTGTAGTTGATTATGACAGATGTGATAGGCGCAGGTTTTGTTATAATCAGATTAAAGCATTGTCATGGTTTAATCCAGCGGATGTGGCATGATTTTATCTTTATTTAGACCTACTCTTGAATCCATGCATAGTGTTGAGCGGACCATGCAAGTACCTTATTTACTTCAGAAAAGGGACGGGACTTGATTTTATCCATTAAGAATTGATTATATAGATATTTTAATTACTTTGAATAACTGTAAAAACAATTATTGCCTGGCTGATTTTACTTCATAGGCTAGAACTTTTTAGAAGAGGAGTGTTAAGAAATAATAGAATATATGCAGATCCAATGTTCAGGACCATGGACAGCTCCACCACAACCTTGAAAATGAAAATGATCATGTAGTACATTTAATTCTTAAATCTTGTGGGATCAGGTCAAGGTCATTTAGTTTCGATCTCTATTTGTCAGTATGAGATCTTTAACCACAACATTTTCTCTTGGTATTTGTACTCTGATCTTCAGGAAGTTTGTCTGTTCATCAGAGCTGGCTCAGTGTGTCTGGAAGGTGCCCAGCCATCCATGAAAAGCTATACAAGACGGTAGGGGTGTATGTGAGTGTGTGTGTGTGTGTGTGTGTGTGTGTGTGTGTGTGTGTGTGTGCGTGCGTGCGTGCGTGCGTGTGTGTGTGTGTGTGTGTGTGTGTGTGTGTGTGTGTGTGTGTGTGTGTGTGTGTGTGTGTGTCGTTCAGGTATACCCTACGTTATGGGGACAAATGTCCCCACAAAGACAAGGATATAGATATTGCCATCTTTGCCAACATGTTTTGGTCCCCATGAGGAAAACAGCTTATAAATCATACAGAATTATGTGTTTTGAAAATGTAATGGGTAGGTTTAGGGTTAGGGGATAGTTTGTACGGTATAAAAACCATTACGTCTAGAGAAAGTCATGCTTAAGTTCATGCTTAACTAATGCACAAATAATCATGAGTTCATGTATGACATTTATTAATGATTACTGCATCAGCAACTAATGAAGATTCTACATGATTAATAGATTAAATCATATATGAATTGCTATTAATTAAATGTGTCATAATGTGTTAATTCCTAATAACATATTATATTAACAAATAATGTAAATTCATATATTAATTACCACAATGGTCAAAGCTATGTACTTCAACTTCCAGTTGTCTGCTTTAATTAATCATTAGCTAATGATTTACAAAGGTATCATTATGTTATGACTTTACTTGTTGAGGCACATGACTATTAACTAATTGTTAAGTAATATGTCATTGTGGTTATGGGTTTTGAATTAATTTGGAATTAGTTAATAGTTCTGTGCCTCAACAAGTTGTAACAGTTAAAGGTTACATGGGGTGTTATTATACTACCCATCATTAGGGGACACTATTGATGTTTTTTTTTTTTTTTTTTTTTTTTTTGCTAAGGTTAAATACAGGTAGATAGCAGAAGAAGAGAGCTGTTTGGTAAGAGGAAAGCATGGCTTCCTGCTGGTAACCTTACCTTTAATGATGTCCTGATTGGGAAACGTACTGTTTGATGCTTAATCAAAGTAAGGTCCTTTTTTCCCCAAGAAAGAGGGGCTGTACAAATTGTATTTCATTGTTGTTGAACTTTATACTAATGTTTGTTAATGTTTTGTTTGTAGAAGGACTCCTTTTGCCTACTCTCATTAGTTGTACCAATGGTGCATTGGCTATTGCATTGTACATGTGGGAAATCGAAAGGTCTAATTTACCTGCATTGGACCTCATTGCTTTGGGTCTTCAAATATGGACAACAGTTACAAGGATAATAACGGGTTCTGCTTATTTTTGGAATTGCGGTGTGGAGTACTGAATCTGGTCTGGATTTTTACCAAGGTCTGAAGAACTATTTCCGTCTGCCTTTTTCTATGGACTGTGACTTATAAGTATTAGCACACATATTGCATCCAAACTCTCGCATTCATATCGATTTATGTTGTATTTTGTATTTCTATATGTATTTTCTTTTTGTATAGGTTTTTGGGGTTATGTGTAAAATTGGTTTATGGTATGTTATTTTGTTTTGGGGTTATCATTGTTAATTTCACAGTTGTTGTATTTTTCATAATATATCTCTAAGGAAATCAGTTTTATGTTATTTTTGTTTTCTTGACCTCAACCAGTTTAAAGATAGTGAGAAGTTATATAGATCCCTCCCAAAAAGACCTTACTCCTAAATGTACGAGTTTGTTATAAAGTAAAGTCATAACATAATGATACCTTTGCAAATCATTAGCTAATGATTAATTAAAGCAGACAACTGGAAGTTGAAATGCATGGCTTCAACCCGTTGTGGTAATTAACACGTTAATTTACATTATTAGTTAATATAATATGTTATTAGGAATTAATACATGATGACACATTTAACTAATAACAATTTAATGATTAATCTATTAATGATATAGAATGTTCATTAGTTGCTGATGCAGTAATCATTAATAAATGGTTTAGTTCTTCATGAGTCATTCATTAACTCATGATCATCTGTTAAGCATGAATTAATGCATATTAGTGCATCCATATTGTAAAGTGTAACCAAAGTCCCCATAAAACATGAAAACCCAACATAAGTAAATTAGAGTATTCTAAGAAATGAAGTGTTGTTCCACCATAGTCCATAAAATGAAAGTTAATTCATTATATTGTCACATGTATGCTCTGTTATATTTAGTTTCTTTGTTCCTGTTCTCCTTAGTTCCTTGTGGTAGTCAGTCATCCTCCTTAGTATTTAAGCTCTGAGATTCTGGTTTCTTTGTCTGGTATCGTCAATGTTAAAGTGCCCCTGTTATGCTATTTTAAAGGCTCCTAATTTAGTTTTGGAGGCCTCCTACAACGGCTTTACATGCATCAAAGGTCAAAAAACACTTTAATTTTCTCATAATGCACATTGCATATCACCACATTGTTCAATGATTTTCAAACGACTCGATGGATGAATCAGTCTCTCTAAATCCCCCCCCTTCTGTGAGGTACTGTGCTCTGATTGGTCAGATGGCCTAGTCTGTTGTGATTGGTCACAGTGTGTGTCGGAAGCTAAATGCCTGATACCATAACTGAACTTCAGTTCTGTAGGAAGTGCAGTGACTATACACACTGTAAAGACAGTAACAATGGCGTTGATTTTACCATATCAATCAGCGTGTGAGTCCGATGATGAACCATTGGAAGAACTTGTTATTCAGCCCGAACTTTCAGCTCAAGGCTGACTTGAGCAGGACGTTTCTCAGTGATTCTACTCAGTTTGAGGTACATTATGAGATGTTGCAACTGTAATTCCTCACCATCAGCATTAACAAGTGTATGTCCATCAACAAACCCATGAGTATATTTCTAATTTATTCGCACATGTGGGAACTGTATCAATAACGGTGCATATTTTAGCCCAGCACTAGTCTCGCTTAGCCAGACCTTCGGACTGACGGCAGAAGGTCTGGACTTTTTCACAGATTTCATTGGTTGAGGACTGCCCAAGTGTAAATTTGACATGTAATGCAACCAATCAGTTTGATTTGTTCCATGTTTAGGGGCGTGAAAATGTAAAGTCGATGTCCCTGCAATAACAGACCAGCGTGCATCTATTCATTTGAGAACGTTGTAAAAGTTTACTGCAACAATGGAGCCACAAACTTCACATACTTTTGAAACTCCAGCAATCCTGGTAAGCGCTCGTTGTCACAGCTGTAAACACGGCTGCGTTCTTCTTCCACAAGGGAGTTCGGAGTCACGGCATTAGTTTCAAGGAGGACCGTTAAAGAACACGACACACGCGTCTCGCGGACATCCTGTAGAATTCAACCAATCAGATGACGACTTCAAAACTCCTGAAGTGTGCCATATGCATCAGACGTTCAGCCACTGGTCCGTGGGCGTGACGTCTGAGGCTGAGACTAGCCCAGCACTAACGTGAATGACTGATGTAACGTTAAAGTTTGTAAAACAAATCTTGCTCCATCCTTTATCTTTACTCAAAGTAGTAAGAATGACAGACAATCTGCATTAATAGACAGTTTTAGGTAATAGTGGCCTGCAGCTGATTAGTAGAAGTATTTCAGTAAGACAATAATAACGTTAGCCGATTAGACGGACACTTACACAATGTAAAACACAAAACTACATATTTTGAACACCCAGTAGGAAATATATGCATCAGTAATTAATTATAATTACAGGTTGTGATTCTGAGGAGCAAGCTGGTCCAAATAAACTAGGTACTGACTCATCTTTCCAGAGCAAGCATTTGCGAAACTCATGTTGAGATTTGAGAAGCACTTTAATGTAGTTGTGTTATCTGAATCTCATGAGTTCTTCTGCTGTGGATTTATTGATTAAAAGACTGTTTTTGTTCCTGAATTCCCTTCGTTGTGCACTTCACTATAGCCACAGCGTGACATAAATAAAATGTATTATTATTGCTACTGTTGGCTATTATTAAGTTATATTATTATTTTTGAATTGCATTCCATTTTAATTCCATTTCCTTACATTTCAAAAAACAGCACTGTGTTCAAATCATTTCAAATCAAGAAAGAGTGTAAAATTGTCATTCTCAGTTAAATTCTGAATGGTACACACCCCTGTCGTTCGTGTGTATAGGGTTTAGAAAACTGCCTCTACTTACTGAGATACATACACACTGCTTCATATGACAATTCTCCATGTCCACATCTGTAATCTAACAATATCTCTTCTGATGCCGCTATGTGAGGGGACTTAAGTAGCCGGATCATTGCTGGAGATAACGAGCTCTGATTTCCATCATTCTAATGCATAAAATCGGACTACTTTGGTAAATTCTCCTCTGTGATGTATGCATTAAGGATAACTGGCTACTCTCATATCCAGATCTATGAATATGCAATTGAGATGACAAATCACATTGCTTCTATTGCAAAACGTCCAAAGACAAAGAAAATATAGAAAAAAAGAGTGGTATAGAGGACAAACTACTGAAACACTGGACAGTAATATGCAAAAGGTTTGATGCATATAAAGTTAAATAGTAGATCAAAGTCTAGATAAAAGTAGCTGCCATTGAGAATGACTACCAGCTTATTAAAGTTATTCTTTTCCATAATCCATTCAAACCACTGACTAATCAGTTGTAACTTAAGTGTTACCAATAAACAGACAGATTATACGATGAGAAAGGCAAAAAAGAGAATCATAGATAATATATACATGAATTTATAATTAATTAATTTATAATAAATGGCATCTATTAAATAACCATAACTATATATACTGCCTTAATTCTACGTGGCATTGATTCAACAAGGTGCTGAAAGCATTCTTTAGAAATGTTGGCCCATATTGATAGGATAGCATCTTGCAGTTGATGCAAGTTGATGCATCTTGCAGATTTGTGGGATGCACATCCAGGGCACGAAGCTCCCGTTCCACCATATCCCAAAGATGCTCTATTGGGTTGAGATCTGGTGACTGTGGGGGCCATTTTAGTACAGTGAACCCATTGTCATGTTCAAGAAACCAATTTGAAATGATTCGAGCTTTGTGACATGGTGCATTATCCTGCTGGAAGTAGCCATCAGAGAATGGGTACATGATGGTCATAAAGGGATGGACATGGTCAGAAACAATGCTCAGGTAGGCCGTGGCATTTAAACGATGCCCAATTGGCACTAAGGGGCCTAAAGTGTGCCAAGAAAACATCCCCCACACCATTACACCACCACCACCAGCCTGCACAGTGGTAACAAGGCATGATGGATCCATGTTCTCATTCTGTTTACACCAAATTCTGACTCTACAATCTGAATGTCTCAACAGAAATCGAGACTCATCAGACCAGGCAACATTTTTCCAGTCTTCAACTGTCCAATTTTGGTGAGCTTGTGCAAATTGTAGCCTCTTTTTTCTATTTGTAGTGGAGATGAGTGGTACCCGGTGGGGTCTTCTGCTGTTGTAGCCCATCCGCCTCAAGGTTGTGCGTGTTGTGGCTTCACAAATGCTTTGCTGCATACCTTGGTTGTAACGAGTGGTTATTTCAGTCAAAGTTGCTCTTCTATCAGCTTGAATTAGTTGGCCCATTCTCCTCTGACCTCTAGCATCAATAAGGCATTTTCGCCCACAGGACTGCCGCATACTGGATGTTTTTCCCTTTTCACACCATTCTTTGTAAACCCTAGAAATGGTTGTGTGTGAAAATCCCAGTAACTAAACAGATTGTGAAATACTCAGACCTGCCCGTCTGGCACCAACAACCATGCCACGCTCAAAATTGTTTAAATCACCTTTCTTTCCCATTCTGACATTCAGTTTGGAGTTCAGGAGATTATCTTGCACCCCTAAATGCATTGAAGCAACTGCCATGTGATTGGTTAATTAGATAATTGCATTAATGAGAAATTGAACAGGTGTTCCTAATAATCCTTTAGGTGAGTGTATATAGTCCAACCACCTTCCTAATATTGTGTTGGTCCCCCTTTTGCTGCCAAAACAGCCCTGACCTGTCGAGGCATGGACTCCACTAGGCCCCTGAAGGTGTGCTGTGGTATTTGGCACCAAGATGTTAGCAGCAGATCTTTTAAGTCCTATAAGTTGCATGGTGGGGCCTCCATGGATCGGAATTGTTTGTTCAGCACATCCCACAGATGCTCGATTGGACTGCGATCTGGGGAATTTGGAGGCCAAGTCAACACCTCAAACTCGTTGTTGTGCTCCTCAAACCATTCCTGAACCATTTTTGCGTTGTGGCAGGGCGCATTATCCTGCTGAAAGAGGCCACAGCCACCAGGGAATACCATTTCCATGAAAGAGTATACATGGTCTGCAACAATGCTTAGGTAGGTGGTATGTGTCAAAGTAACATCCACATGTATGGCAGGACCCAAGGTTTCCCAGCAGAACATTGCCCAAAGCATCACACTGCCTCCGCCGGCTTGCCTTCTTCTCATAGTGCATCCTGGTGCTGTCAGGACTTCTGAAACGGTGGACCCAGATGCAGAATGAACAAGACAGTTTTATTGACAGTACAGTAAGCAAGACACAAGAAGGTAGTGGAGAAGTGACAGTCCAAACGGAAGGGCCAACAGGGAGCAATGACAGGACAGATGAGGGTAACTGCTGGAACCAGCTCCAGGAAACTGCAGGACGAGGAACCGCTGAGGACTTGACCAGGCCAGGCAGATGGTAGTGGTGAAAACAGGGCAGGGCGCAATGAAGCAGAGGTCAGGAACTTGCTGCTCTCAGACTCAGGCCCAGTCTAGCTGCCAGACAGACGGAAACAGCAGACAGAGAATCCCAAGGAGTAGGCAGGAACTGAGACTACACTCAAGACAATGAGAAAAAACAAAAACTGGCAAAACTAGAATATAAATGAGAAACTAAATAACTGAAGCTAGAGAAGGGGAAACATAAAAAAAGTAGCTAACAAATAAGAAGAAATAAAATAAAGAGCAAAATAAAGACAGACTAGACTCGACTAAAAATTCAGGAACAAAGAAAACACTGAAATACAAATCTAGAACTGACAGAGACCCTAAATCTTCAAAGGACTTGACAAGATATGCCAGCAAACACTGAATACGTACATGCAACAGACCAGCAAAGACAAGGGAAAGGAGCTCAATATAAAGGGATCAGCACATGAGGATCAGGTGAGCACAATTAGTGAAACAAGGACTAGACAAGGACTAAACAAGGGGGCGTGGTAACAGGAAACAAGGAGATGGGACAAGAGGAACACATAGCAAACACAAAGACAGAGCCATGTGCTTAGACACAACATAGAAACTTTAAACAAAGGCAGTATTTTGTAGTTACAATTTTCCTCTCAGCCGGCAGAAAAACCCCCCCATTAAAATAGCCCATATTCTACCTTATTTCATCACTACTGCTAAAAAGATTACATGCGCATGAGAAAAGACAATATTTAGGCTGACATCAAGCTCTGTGGCTTAAGGGAAAGGCTCATGAAGAAATCCCCAACTGTTTTAGGATTTCCTATTTTAGGATTCCTTTTGCTTCACTTTATCATAATCATAATCTGTGTTTGTTCTTACTAATATGGGCTACACTTGTTAACTGTGTAATATAAAATTCAAGCATGACACGGCCACGAGGGGACGCACATTCCTCCCTTACTTCAAATAAGAGTGCAGTTTCCTATATATGCAGAAAAAATAGTGCACAAATTGTTTATTACTGTCAGAATGACAACAGGGGTAACCCATCTGTGCAGAATATCTAAAAGTAACATAATAGTATTCAAACCTATAAAACTGTATTTAACAAATGGTTTAATTAGTCAAGGTCATTTAATAACCAGTGAAACTTTCTTTGAGCCAGTGTCCTTAACCAAGATGTTTATTAGAGTTTCGCGTGAGCTATAATGTGCAGTGCTTTTCTAGGCCAGTCTGTCTGAGACATTTCGCAAAAAATATTTCTCTTGGTTTTTTTTCTTTTTTTCTTTGTCTCAGATCTTCTGGATCATTGTCACATCACATGACCCGGCTATGGGGTTTGGATCAAACAGAAGCTCTGACATTCTGCTGCACAATTTCTGGATGCGACTTGGATTTCAGCGGTCCCTCGGTGACTGTAATCCATACACGCCCTGAGGCGTCACGGCAAATTTTTATAAGTAATTATCACTTTTCTTTTTTTCTGTGACTCAGTAATGAGAACAGTTGGTCTTAATCGTCCTCATCACACACAGAGCATTCTGGGAGTGTAACGGTGTGACTGGGGTTGGAAGGGAACACTTGTGAGAGTTCTCCATGTGTCAGAGTTCATCTGCATACGGCCCATCTGCTCTGAGAGTTAACACGACATCAGCTCCCACTCAGGAGTCAAAGAAGAAGATCTCAAAGCTTACAGGGTTCTCCTAATGGTATTTCACACCCTTAATCATTTCATTGTTGAACACTTTATATAAAGCCTTGTTTAATCTCAGTCAGTTCAGTGCCAAATACTGTACATACCATTCAAAAGTTTGGGGTCAGTAAGATTTTTTAATGTTTTTGGAAGAAGTTTGTTGTGCTCACCAAAGCTGTATTTTATCAAAAATACAGTAAAAACAGCCAAATTGTGAAACATTGTTACAATTTAAAGTAACTGTTTTCTATTTGAATATATTCTATAATGTAATTTATTCCTGTGTTGTTTTCAGCATCATTACTCCAGTCTTCAGTGTCACATGATCCTTCAGAAATCATTCTAATATGCTGTTGTCTTCTTACTATCAATGTTGCAAACAGTTATGCTGCTTAATATTTTTGTGCAAACAATGATACATGTTTTTCAGCTTTCTAAATAGAAATTTCGGTCACACTTTAGATTAGGGTCCAATTCTCACTATTAATTAACTCTTAACTATGACTTTTACCTCAATAAACTCCTAATTACTGTTTATTAATAGTTAGTAAGGTAGTTGTTAGTTTAGGTATTGGGTTGGATTAGGGATGTAGAATATAGTCATGCAGAATAAGGCATTAATATGTGCTTAGTAAGTACTAAAGCCAATATCCTAAATATATGCATGCTATTAAGCAACTGGTTAATAGTGAGAATTGGGCCCTAAAATAAAGTATTAATTTCCAAAACAGCATTTATCTGAAATATTTGTGGTAAAAGTTTTCCCCCCAAAATTTTATTGTCCCCAATTTTTTGAACGGTTGTGTGTGTGTGTGTGTGTGTGTGTGTGTGTGTGTGTGTGCTTGTTTTTATGTGATTTATGAGGACACAAATCTGTATAATGACATGGGTATTACACTGGCATTATAACGTAAAGCGTGGTTTATGAAGACATTTCATATGTCCTCATATTTCAAATAGCTTTAAAAACATACTAAACAATGTTTTATTAAAATGTAAAAATGCAGAATGTTTTATGTGATGGGTAGGTTTAGGAGTAGGGTTAGGGGGATAGAATATATACGGTTTGTACAGTATAAAAACCATTACGCCTATGGAATGTCCTCATAATGATAGGTGCACCAACGTGTGTGTGTGCGTGTGTGTGTGCGTGTGTGTGTGCGTGTGTGTGTGTATGACACACAAAGTTTGACATTTGACAAATGAGGACATTTTTGGTCCTCATGAGGAAAATAGCTAATAAATCAGACTAAGTAATGTTTTTTGAAAATGTAAAAATATATGTTTTCTATGATGGGTGAACGTGTGTGTGTGTGTGTGTGTGTGTGTGTGTGTGTGTGTGTGTGTGTGTGTGTGTGTGTGTGTGTGTGTGTGTGTGTGCGCGTGTGTGCGCGTGCGCGCGTGTGCGCATGTGCGTCTGTGAGTGTGAGTGTAAGTAAAAGATGATTTATTGTATTTCATTTAGGCCTACATTTATGATTGTGACTAACAGTGGCATCTGTCAACATCTGCACGTTAGTATTTTAAAGTTAACTGCAATCAGGATGAATAATAAAAGCCTACTAAACATCTCCTTTGTGCATCTCTATATAAAAGTGATGTGCCAAGCTTAATGTTCTATTCACGCTTAGATGTGTTACATTTTTAACACTTGAGAAGTGGAAAAGATTTGGGTGCATTCAAAGCATGCTATTTTGCAGGAAAAACCAATCAAACCAATATGACGTCAATCAGTTCTCTTTCATCTCCTGAAATCGTTCCTTTTGGCAAAATCCACTCCTGCGGCACGCTTTGAATTCAAAGAGATGTAATTTAACACTAAAATACAATATATAATCATCTTATCTGCAAAAAGATGAAATAGGTTTGGCTGATGAAATGTTTGCAACAGATGCAACATTTTATACATGTTGCTTCACACATAATTGCTTTTATGAATTTGTATTATATTTTGAATGGTATTGGTATACAATTAGGGGCTTGACTGATTTCTGGCTTTAACAAACTGTTTTAAAATTCAACGTAGAGTGTTGGTTTGAGGTCAGGATCTATTAAGTGGACAGGTTCTCAGTTCTTACAAGTGAGAGAATGTGAGCCCAAAAGAGAGAGAGAGAGTGTGATAAAAGGGAGAAGACTTTATCTTTGAAGGTCTTCCTTTGCTGAAGAGCATGTTTGATGTATCGGCAGTATGTTTTCAGTGAAGCAACAGATGCTGGTTTTATAACAGACTGAACTGCAATGCAACGCAACCACATTAACCTTGTTCGCTTCAATGAAAAAAGCCATAGGGTGAAATGATCTCACTTTTAGGTCCATCCAAACCTGCTGTTACATGAAGTAACACAGGAAATCAACAGATTATACATCAGTGGTACTCAAAGTGTGAGGCGGGCTGCTGCTATTTACATGAATTTGGGTCTATTATTCACACAAAGCTATCAAATATCTTTAAGGCTTGGAATATGGTGTAGGGTTATGGTTAGTAATAAGTATATAAGTTGTATATTGACCAGTTTTATTGTAGTTTTAGTTCCTTTTTTATTCAAAGCTTGACAGTTACTATCACCATCCTTTCATCGTTTCATAGAAAAATCCTTTAAAACAACTTGGATGTTTAAGTCATTTTAACTTCAATTACATTAAACTGACTTTAAGATGAGTTACAAGATGAGTTTAATCTTGTATAACATAAAAAAGTTGAAAATTGCTTAACATTTTGGTGAGTTAAAGCAATGTAAAAACATACACCGATCAGGCATAACACTAATATTGTGTTGGTCCCCCTTTTGCTGCCAAAACAGCCCTAACCCGTCGAGGCATGGACCCCACTAGACCCCTGAAGGTGTGCTGTGGTATCTGGCACCAAGATGTTAACAGCAGATCCTTTAAGTCCTGTAAGTTGCGAGGTGGGGCCTCCATGGATCGGACTTGTTTGTTCAGCACATCCCACAGATGCTCGATTGGATTGAGAGCAGGGGAATTTGGAGGCCAAGTCAACACCTCAAAATGCTCTAAATGCTCTGACCCAATCACTATTTGGCCCTTGTCAAACTCGCTCAATTCCTTATGCTTGTTCCGTGATGAAGAGATAATCAGTGTTATTCACTTCACCTGTCGGTGGTCATAATGTTATGCCTGATCGGTGTATGTTGTCATAACTTGTTGTTATGGGCTAACTTTTTGCCACACCTCCCACCTGCCATGACTTAAGAAAATGTATTTTTAAATATTTTTAACAGCCATGACACAAAAACAAGCAGTTATGACACAAAATTTTTAGATACTAGTGAAAATTCACTATCCTCTATTCCAATTTTGATACCAGGGCGAAAATTTAATTAACATTTAATTAATAAATTAATTTAACATTTTAAAGACAAGTAAACAGGTAATAAAATAAGAACAAACAATAAAAATACAAGAAAAAGCACAAATAAATACAATACAACAAATATACAAATAAAATAAACAGAACTTTTCATGCAGGTCTTAAAGTATGCTAATCAAATAAATAATACTGAACAGTCTTCATATTCTTTTTAAAGTTCGAGAGCATTTTATTTTTTTTGTCATTTGGAATCTTGTAATTGCGGTAATTACAACACGGCATAAACACACCCCAAGGAGCCACATGGCAGGATCACATGAGGGAAACAGGGAATGAAACATGACTATGACAAAAGACAAAATAAAAGACATGGAAACGTCGATGTGAACCTAAACCAAAAACAGATGTGATAGTGATTGCTCCTGCAAAGGAGTATTAGGCTTATTTTAATTTATTAATGAATTATTTAATATTTTCGAAAGCCATCATTAAAATGTTTCATGTATTTTTTACAACGAAACATGTAATTTTGTAAACATGTAATTTTAAGTTTGGTAACACGGTGACGTAAGGTCATACATTACTACATTTACTTACTATAGAAATAACAGTAAATTATGCATAATTACAAGTAACTAAACCTAAAACAAATTTTAACCCTAGCTGTGACTCTATAAGTACATGTAGTTAATTAATATTACTTGAGTAAGTACAATGTAATTACGTCCCCTTAAAATAAAGTGTAACCGAAAGTTTTTATTCAATTTTAATACTTTTTTCAATAAAGCTATTTTTATTCAACATACACTCACCTAAAGGATTATTAGGAACACCATACTAATACTGTGTTTGACCCCTTTCGCCTTAATTCTACGTGGCATTGATTCAACAAGGTGCTGAAAGCATTCTTTAGAAATGTTGGCCCATATTGATAGGATAGCATCTTGCAGTTGATGGAGATTTGTGGGATGCACATCCAGGGCACGAAGCTCCCGTTCCACCACATCCCAAAGATGCTCTATTGGGTTGAGATCTGGTGACTGTGGGGGCCATTTTAGTACAGTGAACTCATTGTCATGTTCAAGAAACCAATTTGAAATGATTCGAGCTTTGTGACATGGTGCATTATCCTGCTGGGAGTAGCCATCAGAGAATGGGTACATGGTGGTCATAAAGGGATGGACATGGTCAGAAACAATGCTCAGGTAGGCCGTGGCATTTAAACGATGCCCAATTGGCCCTAAGGGGCCTAAAGTGTGCCAAGAAAACATCCCCCACATCATTACACCACCACCACCAGCCTGCACAGTGGTAACAAGGCATGATGGATCCATGTTCTCATTCTGTTTACACCAAATTCTGACTCTACCATCTGAATGTCTCAACAGAAATCGAGACTCATCAGACCAGGCAACATTTTTCCAGTCTTCAACTGTCCAATTTTGGTGAGCTTGTGCAAATTGTAGCCTCTTTTTCCTATTTGTAGTGGAGATGAGTGGTACCCGGTGGGGTCTTCTGCTGTTGTAGCCCATCCGCCTCAAGGTTGTGCGTGTTGTGGCTTCACAAATGCTTTGCTGCATACCTCGGTTGTAACGAGTGGTTATTTCAGTCAAAGTTGCTCTTCTATCAGCTTGAATCAGTCGGCCCATTTTCGCCCACAGGACTGCCGCATACTGGATGTTTTTCCCTTTTCACACCATTCTTTGTAAACCCTAGAAATGGTTGTGTGTGAAAATCCCAGTAACTGAGCAGATTGTGAAATACTCAGACCGGCCCGTCTGGCACCAACAACCATGCCACGCTCAAAATAGCTTAAATCACCTTTCTTTCCCATTCTGACATTCAGTTTGGAGTTCAGGAGATTGTCTTGACCAGGCCCACACCCCAAAATGCATTAAAGCAACTGCCATGTGATTGGTTGATTAGATAATTGCATTCATGAGAAATTGAACAGGTGTTCCTAATAATCCTTTAGGTGAGTGTATGATAACACATAATATAATAAAAAAAATGCAGGGCTTGAAATGCATATTCAATAAAATTCATTTTCAATAAAAAAAACAAGGTTAAATTGCTTGTGTTTATTCTTTTTAAGCTTCCTTTTACAAACGCATCTGCTAAATGAATAAATAGCCATATAATTGTGTAGATTTTTATTTAATCAACATTAAATGCCGAGACTTGGCAACAATGCTGATGATTAAATTAGATTGTGTTATCTCCTATGGCGCAATATTAGTTTTCTTTAATTTGTTTGAACATCTCAATGTAAGATGTGTGTCATGAAATTGCATTGATGAAGTGACCTTTGGGTTTGTGATACCCCACTGCTTCTCCGCTCACAGAGGAGGCCAAGAATACAACCGCGCACAACAATTAACTGATCTTGTCGCACTACGTGAAGCTATTCAAACAATTCCCCTCCGAGGACAAATAGTAATTAAGAAACTGCTAAACTGTAGCAAGTGCCTCCAAGGCTATGTGAAACAATCTGGCGGATCCGTTAATTGATGTTTACTTGTGACAGTGGGCATCTTCCCCAACTCAACACAACAAGAAATAGGTCAACTGAATTTTAGGAACTGATTCAGCTTGGGATGCGGTACACCAGAAGATTCCTTGGCATATTCCTATGGCCCACCCTTGTCAGTGTCTCATGTAAAACAGGGAGATGTCACCATGTGAGCAGTTCAGTCAGTTCAGTCAGGAGTCTTAATCCTGTAGCTTTTTATCAAAAGTCACACAGGCCGCACTGATCTTCGCATAGCAAACTGTGCCCAGGACTCCCTCCGTATAGTGGCATCTCCCAATCCAACATCTATTATGTATGACTCATTGAGAGGAGGTCAAACAGCTGCTCCCGCAGATTAATGTGCACATAAATATTAATAAAATGTGCTCCTAGGGCTACGCTCCTGTAATCTGCAAAACAATTTAAAATCCTGGGCAGCTCTGTAAGAACAGGGAAATCACACTTTGAGGCTCATCCTTCCAGAAATGTCTGCTATTTCACAAGAGAAACTTAATCCAACTCATACATTTATTAAACAAAAAGTCTCATTTATTAGTTTGCTTTTAAATGTAAAGAATACATTCATTAGGGTTGAATCATATGGTAAACATATATTGCTGTACTTGCGGCTTGCCAAGGCTGTATTTGTTTGATAAAAATAAAAATAAAATAAAAAAATAAAAAAAAACACAGTATTAACTGTTTTATATTGTAAAGCTGAATTTTCAGTTTCACATGATCCTTCAGAAATCATTCTAATAAGCTGATTTGGTGCTCAAAAATGTTTCTTATTATTATCAATGTTTGTTTTGTTTCTTTGTGGAAAGCATGATATTTTTGAATAGAAAATTAAAAAGAACAGAACTGTAAAGGCACAATATGTAAGATTTTTGGATTAAAATATCCAAAACCCACTAGAACAATGTTATATATTTCGTTGACTTGTGCACTTACATGATCCCAAATGTTTCCACAAGTGTTTAAATCCAGAGAAATAAACAATTTTAATCAGAACACAGGCCGTGTCCGTGCGTCGCCTATCAATAACATCATATCCGCGTTACCCTCAATTTTTATTTTGTAGAACCCATGGAAACACCAAAGACGCTTTAATATATTATGTGTTTTATTAGACAGGTGAGCAACTGTTTAGATACAATCATTGACAGAAAACGAATCATTGTTTTATAGCTCAACACAGTTATTCTTATTGTTTAAATCTTGTTTTCATGATTTCCCACGAGTACCATGTTTTACCATGCCTAATATCGATCTAGCTTACTGCAGTCTTACTGTGTCTCATAGTAGCTGCCCACAGAGAAGCATTATAACATAACTTTCAACACACTCAAATGCATGTAATATGATAAAACAGCGCTGCGTTACCTCACATACGCATGACCAGAAAAAGTGGAAGTGGTCGGCTGTGGCATAATAAAAGCTCCACTTCTCTCGAGCCATGTGTCTCACTTGTCTCTCATTAGCAGTCGCTCCAGCAGCCTCGTTCCGCTCCTCCCAGCTTCATACTAAAGTAACGTTAATAAATCTTTAATACATTAGTTCATCCATGAATATGATTTCTGCCCGAGTCCCGTCAGATTCATTTCCACCAGCTGTAGAGGTGAAGACAACAACTCCCATGATTCCGCGAAATCAAGGCGTGATCAAGCTACGCCTTTGTTTTGAACAAGCGTCCTCTGGCGGCGAAAATGACATATTGTGCCTTTAACATAGAAATCTTTTGTAGCATTGTAAATATCTTTGAACATTTTAATGCATCCTTGCTGAATATTATTTTCTTCCAAAAAAATCTTACTGAGCCCAAAGTTTGCTCAAAAATTGGATGACACATGAAATATTAATGCTGGTTATTATTTATCATTATATTGAGATTAGAGCGTTTGGATTCTTATAAGCATTAGCACAAGGGAGGAGAGTTTCAGTTTCCTCTGAAAGCTTATTAGGCCATGGGCATCATTATTCTGTGGATACGTTGTATTTTAAAGGCCAAATTCAAAGTTAGCATTGGGCTTTTGTAGTGCACCCACTTCCCAACTCATTCGTCACTTACAGAAACACAGGACCTTTCTCAAAATCACACTTCACTGTGATATTCCACTGCCTAATATTTTTCTTGTTAATGACTTTGCTGCAAAAACAAGATATCAGAGTGCGTCCATCAAATCTCCCACTAACCCATCATTGCTGCGTTCGTACGATCTATTTGTTATGCCCGCTGGTATTTGTGCCATTCTTAAAGTGCAACAGTTCTCCCATTATGCTAATGCCGGAATGTTCCACGGAACACAGAGCTAAATTGAGAAGCGGAGAATGGCAGATGGGAGAACAGGGCCACTGCTAATGAAATGCGAAACAGTGTGATGCAAAACTGTGCTTATTAAAATATTTCACTAAAAGCCGAGGCCTGAAACACCAGTGTAATTATCAGGTCCGCTCTTGAGCAGAATGGTGGTAAATTGATGTTACGGCATGCACTCAACCTTCATTAAATTGGCTACAGTCCACAACAATGAGTTGCAGGAAAACAGTGTTAATTCTCATTGCATTATCATTCATGAACAATTCACTCGACAGTATTGCAGGTTCGATGCTGGAGTTAAGTGTGCAATTGAAAAAGAGCTGGACTGAACCATTTAAGTGATGGTATCTCTGCAAGCTGTGATTGGATAAAAAGCACATTTGGACACCTTTCTATTGCCTATTCACAGATCCTCTAAATTAATATGAAGAAGTCATAAGATACTGCTTTTAATTATTCTACTATACCCGTTTCACAAATGGTCACCTGAGGACAAATGTTTTAATTGAGGTTGAGGCTCACTAATTGTTAATTGTTGGAAACAGCTAACAATTATAACTGTCATTTTCAGATAAGATGTTTAAAAGAGAATTGCTTTTAAAGTGCAAAAGTCATTATTTTGAGTGTGGTCTTTTTAAGTACTGTAGGCTGCTGTAACCGGCATGCAACAATACTGCAAGCATGATATCAAAAGACTGTGACAGGTCTAAACTGACTTTGAGAGCTGTTCATTTCTGTACTAGAGCGAACTGCACATCACCGGAGGGTTTAAAACTGATACAAATGTCTGAACTTGTCTATTTTGCAGCTTTTGGCTTATTTTTCAGCACTGATGTCTTTTTTGAAATAAAAATGATGGACGAATAGCTTTCAGACTGACAGACCTTCAAAGCATCTCTCTAATAATCTGGTTAAATTACTACACAAGCTCAGATGCTTCATATCTATCACTGCTATAGAAAGAAGAAGAAAAAAAGCAGAATGGATGAACATTTGCATTAACAGTTCAATAAACAAGAACAGGCTACTGAGCAACTTACAGTATATTGTCCCATTTCATATTATTTTTCCTTCACCGTGTCCCTTTATGGGCTTCATACATTCCACAGTTGATGTGTGCCATTTTTCTTTGCTATTTGCTTCAGAAGAGTTTTCTCTTGTTCAGTAATGTCATGCTAATTCAGTTGGTTTTAAATTAATCTGCTTTATTTTAGTTCAGGACTCCATAGTCCAGGTGTTAGTAATCTGTACTTAATCTGTGTTCCATTTTTTAAGTCACGCTTAACTGTTCTAGAATCTGTCTCTGTCTCACCACCTCAGACATTAGTATCAGATTAGATGCCCCAGTCCTGTTTGTGTCAGCCTGGTCGTCAGCGGTCCAGACAGTGCCCTGGGGCTCCATGGCAGCTTTAAGTTACACACTCTGACACACATACTGTCACGCACATGCTTGCTATTTTCTACCTCTTTCTCTCTTTCTTCTCTCATACAAACACATTTAAATTCACAAATGCACACGCACACATATACAGATGTGCCAGTTGAAATTATGCTAACATGTGCAAGCTCACCAGCTGTGTATTTACTTAATAAGCATTATTGATCTGATATTTCCTCCATTTTCAGACCTGACCAATGGAACTGTGCACAGATGCATTGTTATTAGCTTGATTTCTTCTCCTCACAGAACGGCCGCTTGGTTCGTCCTGCGGGTGCATTTAGCCTGGCAGATGTTTTATATTGTAATTCACATGCATAATGGTGTCCTTAGGCCAAATGTATCACATTTTGCAACTGATACAGACATAGTCAAAGTTTCCTCTAAGATGTCTCTGTGACATCCACTACAGGTGTGCATATTGATGTGCATGGATATTTTTGGCATGCAACTTCTGCTTCATTACTCACACCTCTAATTTTTCTAAAATAAATGAACCATCAACAGAAATTCAACAAAGATAATTAAATTGCCAGAGGAACTTGGAGGCCGACAAGAAATATGAAATACGATTCGGTTTGTTGTCAGAGGGCAAATTGCTAAATGATGTACCATACAAATGAACCATCCTCCTCATCTGTCAGCTCACTGGAATGATGGCTCTCTCATGGTGTTTGGCTCTGGAGAAAATATTTTCCCCCTCCAACCCATTAACGATTCTTTCTCTTCCGCAAACCTCGTCTGCTTTTTCATGTCACATACATTTCTAATATTGCCGTATTGACAAACCATTTCAGTGGATTTGTCCCAAAAACATGGCTCCAAAAAGGGCGAAAGCTTGGGTTGCACATGTGCTCTGTTTGTGCCTCACCATCCGTTATGAGCATCATTTGGAGATGCAAATGTAGGGTCACTCATGACTACACATGATCACAGTAGTGCAGAGAAAACCGTCCTGTCCACTCAAGTTGCTTCCGTCGGCCCAGAGATTCATCTGCTTTAACGCCATTGGATTAGGAGTTTGGGCAGCTGTGCTTAGGTGATCAAAAACCAGGATTTATCCTTGTATGGTATTTTTTTTTAGGATTCTGCATGGATCAACCAAACCATCTGAGAAGGTTGCTTGAATTTCAATTTCTGCTAAGCAGCAGGCTGGAAATGTAAAACACATTAAGGGGATCTTCGGATTCTTAAGGACTCGTAGACCATGAACCTCAAAATGAAACAACCTAAATATTCCACCAATAACATATTCAGGGTCATAAAATCTACGTGTCCGGAGTGTTAAAATTTAAGGCAGTGTTTAGGCCCAAAAGTATCATGTTTTATTTTAGATATATTGGTCAGTGAAGCAAACTGAAGGAAATAGTTGCAGAAATTGCATTTTGCTTCATAATGCTAAATTCAGATTAAATTAATTACACCATTAAGCCCTGGCAAAGTGTAGCACTGAACGCATGAAAAAAAAAGAAAAGGAAAAAAAAATTATATACTGTTTGAAATTAGTCATTCTTGGTATTTCAGTAAGTTTTATAGTAATGTATTAGGCTTAATATACTATAGTGGATAGATTGCCAGACAGATTGCCCCAAACGAACTGGTGTAAATTACACCACTGCTGTCGAGCTCAAAAAAATATTTTAAAAAGTTAATTAAAAGTTGCAAGTCATCTGAACCCATTAAAATACCTTTGCATGAGAGGAACAGGTCCCATTATGCGATTATGCTCAGCTCTTCCATTTAATTTACAAACATATGTAATATTTTCCATTCAAAGTGGACATGCAATGCTCTGTGAAAAAAAAGGGGGAAATGGTGGAGAAGTAATCGCATTTAAATGCGTGTATCGTCGTTATGAGAAATTTGAAAAAGTAGAAACTATAATAGGGTGCATCAGTCGGGTTCGGGAAGTAAAAGTCTTGATTGTTTTCTTCATAGACAAATTGGCTTTTAACGATAACATATAATCCTTTAAAGACAGACTGCTGGCTGTGATCTACAATGGTATATGCTTTTGTTGAAGCCATCAGGCGCATGATTTCAGCTTATTTTTTGATTACAATTAATTTACACACATACTTTGTAGAACATGCTTTTTTTTAAAGTGCCCCTATTATGGATTTTTGAAAATGACCTTCCATGTAGTGTGTAACAGCTCTAAGTGAATGAAAACATCCGTGCCGCGAGATGTTTCAAAAAGTGGTGCTATGCTTTCAGGTAAACTAACAGATGGACTCAATATTCAGGGTTAATTCTTATTTTCTTTGATCCTATTACACACCTTGTAAAACTACCATGTCTCTGTCAGTGTCTCTGTCAACATAACCCAAAACCTGTCCACATACAAAGTCTGAGCAGTGGTTACAACACACGTCAGACACTTTATTTCCACTTTTTGAATATTTTCTTAATTTTTATTGAAAATAAATGCCTTTCTGATCTGATATGTGATGGAAAAAGGAAGAAGAATGAGTTCGGCAAAAGGCGGTTTCAAACCTTGAGTCGATTTGCATCAAAGCTTTCTGCCACGTGCCTTACCCCTACACTATATGCTTGTTCGACTTCCTACAGCGCTGTACAGACCGATCGGCAGCTGACTTGAAGTAGTGCATGCCGGTTAGAAATGTTGTCAGATTTGAGACAGCGCCAACGCCACGTGTCTGTGACAGATGCCATCAAAGTGCTGCGAGAGCGATTCGAGAGCAACCATTCTGCGCAGCTTCTCTACAGCGACTACACGAGCTCTGATGATGACACAGCTGTTCCATGACGGGCACTGAAGCTCTATTAGAACTGTATGTTCACCATGAAAGATATACCTAGGGTAGGATCCCAGCAAACATTTGGACGTTTAATGACCGTTGCAAAGACGTCCCTCTGACATGTCCCGTCATGGTTGATAGTTCCAAAATGAAAGTTGAACGGACGTCTTTGAATGCATTTTTAGGAAATGTTCTGTGTTACATATTCTTACCGATTTATGCCATCCTACCGTGACTATTTTTGGCCAGGGACACGGAAAATGCATGGTAATGCATTTGCAAATGTCAAATTTGCTAGTGGTTGCACTACTTCTCAGTATTTTAAATATTTCTAGTTCAGTTCCTTTTCCCCTGGAGTTATAGGAAGACATCAACTGCATTATGTCGTATTATGGTTACAGGTAAGACAAGCAAAGCTGAGAATGATATGTACGTGCCTGTAGTTTGAGAAACAAGGTTACAAGCTCAGCAGACATTGAGCTCCGCACTATTAATGAACGTCAGCAACGTGAAAACCGCCTACGTAGTTGTGAAGCGTGAAACCCCCAATGAAATACAGTTGGGAGTTATTGCAGAGCTTTCTGGTACATTAATTTATACTTGATATAAGGCAACTGTCTAAATCATTTTTCAGCAAGAAGAACTATAGATGGATAAAAATACCGCTGAGTATTAAATAGGACATTTGATATTCCCCACTTTAAGATAATCGGCTCAATTACCTCCCCTCAAATCTACGCTTGTAATCTTGTGCTTCTATACTGAGAGGAGATCTCATTGGAATAGCAGGCTCATTTCTCCATGAAGTGATGACAAGCAGACAGTGGTGTTTAAAATGCCAGTGTGGTATAAATTAACGTTAAGCACTTTCACAGGCCAATTCCCTTCGGACCACAACTTGACAGCATTTCATTGTACACAGTTTGAGTCAGTGATCAAAGTGACAGTGATGTAAAACCCCAGTCAACAGAAAACAGTTCAGCTCTCTGTTGTTTTTGCGAAATCACCTCTAATTAGGTCAAGGCCTGATCCATCAGCAAACATGAGTGGAATCAAAACTGAAAAAATTGGAAAAAATGGACAGATGTGTCTGTTTGCCCCATGAAATATTTCAGGAAACATCAGGCGGTCGAACTAGTTTGGGATCAGATGTGGCAGGGGGGAACTGATAAAATTCTACCCAAGAATTAACTGAAACTTATTGATGAAATCTATGGGAGCTTGTTTCCGTCACAGAATAAAACATTTTAAAAGTTAATTGCAACATTTTTGTCTCACAATTGCGGGTTTACATCTCACAATTCTGACTTTTTTTTCTCACAATTGCGAGATATACACTGATCAGGCATAACCTAATATTGTGTTTGTGGCAAGTGGCGAGGCGAGGGACAGTGAGAGCGGGCCGATGGCGAGTGGTAATGAGCGCCAGCTGTGCGCCACACCAGTCTCGTCTCATGGAGGAGTGACGGGAGCATAAAAGGAGGAGCGACGACAGTGCAAGGGAGAGTGGACCAGGCCTGGATTTTATGTTGTGTTTTGTTTACGTTTGAGCATGTGTTCCATGAGGGGCTGCCTGCGTTTTTACTTTCATTTTGTGTTTATTTATTTTATTAAAGTCTTTAAATGTTCGCCGGTTCCCACCTCCTTCTTACCATACGAACAAACAACGTTACAATGTTGGTCCCCCTTTTGCTGCCAAAACAGCCCTGAGCCGTCAAGGCATGGACTCCACTAGACCCCTGAAGGTGTGCTGTGGTATCTGGCACTGAGATGATAGCAGCAGATCCTTTAAGTTGCAAGGTGGGGCATGGATCGGACTTGTTTGTTCAGCACATCCCACAGATGCTCGATTGGATTGAGATCTGGGGAATTTGGAGGCCAAGTCAACAGCTCAAACTCGTTGTTGTGCTCCTCAAACAATTCCTGAACCATTTTTGCTTCATGGCGGGGCGCATTATCCTGCTGAATGAGACCACAGCCACCAGGGAAAACCGTTTCCATGAAAGGGTGTACATGGTCTGCAGCAATGCTTTGGTAGGTGGTACGTGTCAAAGTAACATCCACATGTATGGCAGGACCCAAGGTTTCCCAGCAGAACATTGCCCAAAGCATCACACTGCCTCCACCGGCTTGCCTTCTTCCCATAGTGCATCCTGGTGCCATGTGTTCCCCAGGTAAGCGACACACACGCACCCAGCCATCCATGTGATGTAAAAGAAAACATGATTCATCAGACCAGGCCACCTTCTTCATTACTCCTCAGCCCAGTTCTGATGCTCACATGCCCACTGTTGGCACTTTCCACGGTGGACAGGGGTCAGCATGGACACCCTGACTGGTCTGCGGCTATGCAGCCCCATACGCAACAAACTGCGATGCACTGTGTATTCTGACACCTTTCTATCAGAACCACCATTAACTTCTTGAGCAATTTGAACTACAGCAGCTCATCTGTTTGACTGGAGCACAAGGGCCAGTCTTCGCTCTCCACGTGCATCAATGAGCCTTGACCCTGTCGTCTAGCCATCACAATTTGGCTCTTGTCAAACTCACTAAAATCCTTACGCTTGCCCATTTTTCCTGTTTCTAACACATCAACTTTGAGGACAAAATGTTCACTTGCTGCCTAAGATATCCCACCCACTAACAAGTGCCGTGATGAAGAGATAATCATTTGTTATTCATTTAATGTTATACCTTATTCACATAATGTTATGCCTGATCGGTGTAAACTCGAAATTGCAAGTTACAAAGTCAGAATTGTGAGAAATAAACACAACTTTGACTTTATAACACGTAATTGCGACTTTATATCATTCTGACTTCTTTTCTCAGAAGTGACATATAATCTCACAGTTGAGTTAAAAGACTTTTTCTTAGAATTGTGACTTTATATAAACTCGCAATTGCAAGAAATAGTCTGAATTGTGAGATGTAAACTCGCAATTGCAAGAAAAAAAGTCCTAATAGTGAAATAAAAAGTTGCCTTTTTTATTCTGTGGCGGAAACAAACTTCCCTGTGTTAATATGCAAAATTAAATATTGGATCTGAACATTAAAAACTACATAAATAAATGACAGTTAAAATGTTTAATTAAATGAAAAGTATGAGGAGCTGCACAAATCAAGGACCCTTAGACCCCTGAGATACACTCACACGAGGCACGATGCCGACGTCTGGACTTAAAAAGTCGACCTGTAGAACCCCGAGGAATGAAGCAATTACAGTGAACACATGGCACGGTGTCAGACGCATTAGGAAGTCAAACATATAATCATTGAAGACCTCTCTACAGATGGGGGAATGCCTTTAGCTATGGATTTTCTCAGCACTGAAAGACAAAGCCTTCAATGTCTGTGGCGGTGCGCCAGCCTATGACACACAGGCCTTTCAATTAGCAGGTGATTGTAAGAGACAATGACACTTCTCCCTGTCTGAATGACCTGAGATCTATAGCTACGACTGTCTAGACACCAACAGACAAATTTAGATGCTCCGGGGAGTTTTGTTCTTTTACAACACACCTGTTTTTAGAGAAAACCTCCAATTTGGAGGATGGTGTATGACAAAATGGCATTCAATGAACGGCAATATGGAATAGACAGATAAAGACCATAACCGTACAGTTTTATTGGTTTAACAAGGTTGTATTAGTCTCAGGTGTATAGAATTTGAAAGAGAGCACATGCACAACTGCTTAGTTATAATATTAAAGAGAGAACATAATAACAAACAAGCAGCATTTTATAATCCCTTTCATGTCTTTGAAGTTGAAATTACAGACTACGTCAGAAGAAGACAGCACACAAGAGAATTGGTAAAAACAAATCACAGCTGATTATTAAGAGAAACAGTGGGTTAATGGAATGTTTGTGGAGTAGATATGTAAAAATTCTTCTATTGAGATTTCAGAATTAATTAACTGCAGACCACCAACTGTTAAAAGAATAAATGACAAATAACATTGTCAGTGTCAAGTGTTTAATTCTTAAATGCATGAATCATTCAGCAATCATTATTACATATTCGGGTCTTTAGCGACCCAGATCTATATCTAACACGGATGGATCTCTACCTGTCGCAGTAATATAAAACTCCTGATATTAGAGTAACAATTACAGAAGAGTAAAATAAAGCATGTTGTTAACTTTTGAAGCTTGGAAGGGTTCAGTTTGAGCAGGTGTTTTATACCATCATCACTGTCCTCATCAGAGCTCATTTCCCAGTACATCAGCATCTGGCTCATATTCATCATCTCAAACATATTCTCAAAACTATAATTTTCATCATCTTCAAAATCAATATTTTGATCGCTGACAGCTTCTTCACCAGATCCACCATCAAGCGACAGTGACACTAATATTTGATTGCGTTCAGTACTTGCTCTGCAGTAAATCGCTGAGCCATTTCAAGTTTTGCCGATGATACTTCCTATTCTTTTGTTTTCTGCCTGCGGTACCTATGAGTGAAACGTCACTTCATCATTGTGTATCAGACACCGCCACCTTGTGGAATAAAGGTCAGTTTCACTTATTTAGTCAAAGATTCAATTATTGTTGTGAAGAAAAAACATACTTACACTGTTACACACCTCGGTCGTTAGTGACCCTATACAATATGTACAAAACATTTATGGAATAACAGGCGTTCTTTTATAATTGTATTATTTATACTAAGAAGGTTGATGTCTAATTTTAAAAAACAAATGGGAGGAAGGTAGTGAAAGACGTCCCGGGTCAATAAAGACCCGAAGTATGCGTTTAAGGGTTAAACACAAACCAAGTTTTCAGAAATGTAATCTCTGTATTCATGTTGAATTCATGTTTGAAAAAGGTTTCTGTTTAATGACTAATGCTATTTTACACTCTAACCTTGACTAGTCAAACAGGTCAAATTTTTTTATATTTTAGGAGACTTATTGACCTTTACACACAGTCATGAGGCTTTTTATAGTTTCTCAATATCATTTCCTGTTTTGTTTTTATATTAACCAATGAGACCTTATTGTGAAGTGTTACCGATTATTATAATTATTATATTATTATAAATAGTTTTTCAATTATTTCGATTCACTGAGCAGTGAATCAGTTATGCTTTTTTCCTCTAAGAAAAAAATGTTGTCAAGATTTAAATTTTCCCTTTTACAGGGCTTGTTTTTTCTATATTTAATGATATCAGGACAGTTGTATCACTCTTGACAATTTCACTTAATGTCCCACGCAAAATATCAAAATGTATTTTAATTCAGAACTTACATTATATGAGTTGTAGCCTAGACATTTTAATGTGTTTTTAAATAAATAAAAAAAATGTGTCATGTCATAGATCCAAAATGCAAAGAAGCAAATGTGTTAAATTTGAGAGATGTAAAGCAGGTCCCACTCCTGGATGACCTTGTAAATTGCTCTGGGACGCTCCAGCAACTACGCGGAATCTCCAGATATACTCGAGTCATGTTAGCGTGTGTCAGCGGACCTGTTAATATTTCAAGCGGTGAAGCGCACGCGATTCCCACCAAAATCATCTACAAGCGCGGCCTGATATAGCTTCTCAACCTCTTTCAACATCTTGCTATATTGAATTCATAGACAAAACAACAGGACGTTTCAGTAGGAATTGAAATGGAAACAGAAACCTGAGGAAAAAGTAATGACCTGCCATTGGGAAGGTCGATGCTTGGCTGCACAAAAAGATAGAAGGGGCAAACAGTAGCGAAGGGAAGGTAGGTCTGCAGCGGTGAGGGAATAGGTGAGCTTTAACCTTCCTCTTTGCAGGAGTGGAGATGAGTGCCCTCAGTAGGGTCACGGGCAAAACACAAGGGGAATGTTAAACACAAGTACCCCGCGGAGCACCGACCACGGCCAACAAGATCACATCACACATTCTGCTAATGTGCTGTGACCACTCTCTCACTGATTTAATTGCGGTTTTATAGGCCTATCTCTTATGACTCATACACTATAAGTTTGGGGTCTGTAAAAATTGTGCTGCTTAATATTTTTGTAAATGCCATGATACACTTCTTTTAAGATTCTTTGATAAATAGAAAGCTCAAAAGAACAGCATTTATTCAAAATAGAAATGTGTTGCAACATTATAAATGCATTTATTGTCACTTTAGATCAATTTAATGCATTCTTGCTGAATAAAAGTATAAACTGACTATATCTGACAACGTGGCTTTTTAAAATATCTCATTCACAGTGTGGCTTTATATGTTTTTTCTTACTTTTCGATTTTCTTTAGCCATTTATACTTCACACAAATTTTAGACGAGAGTTATGCATGCTTTAGAAAAGAAGTTTGCTCAAGATTCCATATCTCCATAGTTATAATTCAAATACTTTCATAGAATCCAGGACATACATAATGTGACCTTCCACAAGACATATAACAGTGCCGTCCTCAAATTATGCACTGCTATTACTTTTTAGTGAGGTGTTTTGTGCATTGGTCTTTTGAAGGCTGCGTGAAAGCACCTGTTGATGTGATAAAGGAGTGAAGAGCGAAGGTTAAGATTAGCACTTGCTTCTGATTTGATTGAGGGGGGGTCCAGTTCTTCACTGCAGCTCCTCCTCAGCCCAGCCACGCGGGATCATCAAAGACTCACCGCTTTGATCCGCTCTTCAAAAGCCTTCACTGGCCTCTTGTCAATGTCTGCTCTGCTGGTAGTTTAGGCTCTGTGCCACTGCTGTTAAAATGGCCCAATTAATTCACCTCACTCTATACTGAGTTCATATAGTCAGTGGTTAGAAAGGGAAAAAATCTGTCATGCTGATTTTGAGAGTATTCGTTTAGAAAGATTTGGGGAATTACTTGCATTTGGCATCCATCCAGATGTATTTTCACAATGTAATCCATGTGAATGAACAAACTGTCCCACACACACTAAATCGGACCGATACAGATACATTTTTGTACAACTGGCAGCATTAGGTAAGTTTATGGACTGTCCGAAACTGACCTAACACATTGTGGCTTGGGAAGAAGCAGGCGAGTGACACGGAAAGGCTCTTTATGGAGTCAGGGGAGTTGTCTTTCACTGTGCTTGACTGAAGATGTTGAAGTGTCTGATGCTGACAGGGATCCATTAGGGAGCCTGGCCTCTCCTCAGTATGGGAAGAGTAAAGGAAAGAACTGAGTTCTTTCTTCATCAACTTTGTCTGTCTTTTTTGCTCTGTCTTTGTTTCTCGTTCTTTTGGTCTTACTGTAATTCTCTGTCACATCAGGCAGCCTGTGAAGTTGTTACTCAAGGACATTTGACAATTCTTTGTGTGATTGAGGCTAGTAAGGCAAATCTCTCTCTCTCTCTCTCTCTCTCTCTCTCTCTCTCTCTCTCTCTCTCTCTCTCTCTCTCTCTCTCTCTCTCTCTCTGTCTCAAGGGAGTTTCTCCCTTTACATAGATTATTACTTGGATTCCACCATAGAAACTCCTTCAAAATGATTCATTATTAGGTCAATTCCTGCAGAAAAAGTGAATACAGGGACCAGGTAAGAACGAGTTTGTGTAGGAAATACACAATGCCTACATGTGTTGAAGTCCTACATATGCACCTTGGTATGTTTAATTTCTCCAGTGCTGTGCTTTCAAGAAATTTCTGAGAAATAATGATCACTGAAGTATAGGTGTTCATATGTGAAGTTTACATATACATTTTGATAGGCGTATTAACAGCATAAAGCAATACATGTATGTTAACATGTTAACAATGTTATCTGTAAAGGGTTACTGAATTAATCAGCGAACAAATCTGAATAAATCTGTTTGGTCAACTGATGCTGATGTCAGACTACATTAAAGTCACGATGCAACGGAAGTAGCAGCAGATATTTTCTTCTGTATTGTGACATACACCGATTAGGCATAACATTATGACCAGGTGAAGTGAATACTTATCTCTTCATCACAACACCTGTTTGTGGGTGGGTCAGAGCATCTCCAAAACTGCAGCTCCTGTGGGGTGTTCCCAGTCTGTAGTGGTCAGTATCTGTCAAAAGTGATCCAAGGAAGGAACAATGGTGGACCGGCGACAGGGTCATGGGCGGCCAAGGCTCATTGATGCACGTGAGGAGCGAAGACGGGGCTGTGGCCTCTGTCAGCAGGATAATGCAACCTGCCACAAAGCAAAAATGGTTCAGGAAATGTTTGAGGAGCACAACAACGAGTTTGAGCTGTTGACTTGGCCTCTAAATTCCCCAGATCTCAATCCAATCGAGCATCTGTGGGATGTGCTGAACAAACAAGTCCGATCCATGGAGGCCCCACCTCACAACTTAAAGGATCTGCTGCTAACATCTGGCATATGCCAGATACCACAGCACACCTTCAGGGGTCTAGTTGGAGTCCATGCCTTGACAGGTCAGGGCTGTTTTGGCAGAAAAAGGAGGACTAACACAATATTAGGATATATAGGATATATCATAATGTTATGCTTGATCTGTGTACATCAGAGTGAAATAAAAGATTATTGTGAAAATAAAAAATGTATGGCAGGGACTAGATTCTATATGCATCGGATGTTGATTGAATTTTGAGATTTGGATGTCGCACTCAATAGCGGAGGTATATCATATTCCAATTCATTCAAAAACACTGATTAATTTTGCAACAAACTACATGACTGTTTTTATGCACAAATCATTGAATCATTCACTCAACTGATTCATTCAAAAACACTGATTCCGGAACAGAGACATTGTTTTTGTTTGGAAGTATTTTCAAGAACAGAGCAAAAATAGACAAAACTATTGGCAATATTGGATCAAAAATGTAAGTTACTTCTTGTTTATTGAACTGTTACAGTGATATCACATTCACAAACGTGCGGATACAGGTCAAATTTAATGCGGTTTGTCCATTGAAGTATCACTTCTCCACCTGCCAGTTTCTTTGCGAAGCATCCCATCTGCTTTAAAGGCTGGCATATGTGGTTAATACCCATTGAATTAACATCTATGGATTGAGGTCTGAGTTTAGCAAACTGTCTGACATGCATGTCACTATGTCTCTGCAGCTGGTAATGTGATTATGACTTTGTTGTGATAACAGAGAAACCCGTGTTTTGACAGGTCTGTGAAACTGTGTGCCTGATAGGTTTGCATGCTATTACAGTCTGAAGAACATCAGGATTTATGACACGAGGCTCCACTGATGTCTTTGGGAATTAACTTAAAACTAACAGTCTAGTTGATATTCCAAATGTATACAGAAGGTAATTTATTTTAGCCACAAAATAGAGTTATTGTCTGTACAATTTTGTTACAATAGATTTTTCATGTGCATATCCTATAATCATTGCAGGAGGGAAGCCATGTTAGTTATACTGCATGCATTGCTTGTGCAAGTCAAGAGCAAAAGAACATTCAGGAAAAAAAAGTATCTTGTTCCTAGTAGCACAGGGAATCTGAGAGACCACTTACAAGAAAATGGCCCACTTTTCTTAATGCAATAGTTTCGCACAAAGCAAGCTCTGTTGCAACACACACTGCCAATAAATATTCTTGTCAAGTGTGTTGTCCTTGTGGATTGACAGCACTGTGTAAAATGATAATGTGATTTTGTTGAGGATGTTGTCTCTAAACAGCCTCACTGTCTTTTTCACAATCTCTTAATGATGCCACTTAAAGGCAATTATACACAAGCAATGATGCAGACGACCAAACACTGCAGCATTCATAGCACAGGCTTTAAAATCCTCAAGCTCCTTCTTAGACATAATGACACACCATTATCTTCCTCAGGTGGGCTATCTGTATGTGACGTGCTGAAGAGTTCCAATCTATATAAAGGCCAAACATGTGGGCTTTGAAAGGAATTCTTTACCTGTTTTTGAGAATGAAATGAAATGTTTGTTTGTTTTTTTCCCTTAATGTTGATATGCGTCTTTTGTGAATAAAACATGGCAGTGGTTTAAATTAGGAAATCATGGCTAACATGAATACCCTTAACAGTTTTGCTTCAGAACACTTTACATACCTTACATAAAAAAACTGTACCAAAATGTATTTAAAATACATTTATTTCATACTAAGTATTGTACAAATTAATTTACATATTTACTGACATATCGCTTGAGACTTACTGATATAAATATTATAATTAAAGTTTATTTGGAATACTTTATTGCACAATGCACATTCCTTTAATATCCTATTAGTAAGGATAGTATTATCTCTGTATAATGTCAGTCTTTAAATGCGAGATATTTAAAGTGTATCTAAAGCAGGGGTGGGCAATTCCAGTCCTGGAGGGCCACTGCCCTGCATAGTTTAGATCCAACCTAATTAAACACACCTGAACCAGCTAATCAATGTCTTCAGGATTATTAGAAGGCTACAGGCAGGCGAGTTTCATCAGGGTTGGAGCTAAACTCTGCAGGACAGTGGCCCTCCAGGACTGGAATTGCCCACCCCTGATCTAAAGTGTACATGCAATAGTTCCATTTTAGCTAAATAAAATATACTTTATTTGGGCGTTTAGAGGAAAATTATGTCATCATACTTTGCTTCAAACCTGTATGAAATTCTTTGTTCTGCTGAACACACAGAAACATATTTTGAAGAATATCTGTAACCAACAAGTTGATGGTCCCCTATATTTTTTCCCCTATACAATGGAAGTCAATGGGGTCCATCAACTGTTTAGTTCCCCATATTCTGCAAAATATCTTCATTTGTGTTCAGGAGAAGAAAGAAATTCATACAAGCTTGGAACAACTTGAGGATGAGTAAATGATGACAGAATTTCATTTTTGCGTGAACTATCCCTTTAAGTAAATTTGTAAATAATAAATGTATTTCAAATACATTTTGGTATATTTATATTTTTCACTAGGTACATTAGTGGCTTAATCTGTATTTAATGTACAAAAGGTATCAACAACAAAAGTTATCCTCTCTTTTATTAGTAAACCAGTGATGCAAATCTTTTAAATCAGTTAACCATATACCATTTTGTTCAGTAGGGGAGAACCGGAAGTAACACGGGACAAAATCAAATCAAATCAAATCAAATCACCTTTATTTATATAGCGCTTTTAACAATTGTCCAATTGTTTCAAAGCAGCTTCACATTGTTAACAGGAAAATAACGCAACAGAATTTGTACAGCCATTCTGGTGAAACGGTGATGTTATCCAGCTAGTTTCAAGTATCATATAGTGTCATTGCGGGCAGATCGGTAATATAGATGAAATTTAGGTGTCCCCAACTGAGCAAGCCAAAAGCCAGAGGCAACGGTGGCAAGGAACCAAAACTCCTTCAGGGCCAGAATGGAGAAAAAAACCTTGGGAGAAACCAGGCTCAGTCGGGGTGCCAGTTCTCCTCTGGCCGACAAACAAACAGTGTATGATTATAATTCTGGCAACATAACAGGTCTTAAATCATATTAGGTAAATAGATATTCGTAAGATTATTCGAAAGATTGGAGTCGTCACGCCAAAGACGGGTTTAATGAGGATGTCGTGTCGATGCAGCATTTACGGGGGGGAGTTTAATTGACACGCTCTCTGCAGACATTTCAGGGATGTGTTGATCATGTCCAGGCGCTGGTCCACCATCTGATCTGGATACGACCCGGATCTATTAACCTCGGGATAAACAGAGAGACTAACATTAGTGCAGATGCCATTCTTCTTATGATGTAACGAGTACATCAGGTGTTATGGGAAGTGTTCCCGGTTCCAGCTGACCTAGTTAATGCAGCCTAACAATCATTTAACTGATTTGAATAATAGAGATTGATAATGTTTTATGTGTAAGCCATAGTAAAGAGATGCGTTTTTAGTCTAGATTTAAACTGACAGAGTGTGTCTGCTTCCCGAACAATGCTAAGAAGACTGTTTCAGAGTTTAGGTGCTAAATTATCAACTGGCCAGAGTTTTGAGACCGCAATAGACGTGATGGAGTATAATGCGTTAAGAGTTCACTCAAGTACTGGGGAGCTAAACCATTTAGTGCTTTGTAAGTAATAAGCAAGATTTTAAAATTTATACGATGTTTAATAGGGAGCCAGTGCAGTGTTGACAGAACCAGGCTAATATGGTCATACTTCCTTGTTCTAGTAAGAGCTCGAGCTGCTGCGTTTTGGACCAGCTGGAGTTTGTTTATTAAGCGAGCAGGGCAACCACCCAGTAAAGCATTACAAAAAAGTAACAAAGCGATTTTCTCAGAGCCCTGACTACATTTGCATTCCAAGCTATGACAGCACATTCAGCACACAACCCTAGATGGATCTGCCAAATATCATGTGATTTCGTCATTGTTTCCCGCGGTTAGGTCCGAAATGCAGTTTTCAAGTACAGCAAGTAAATTACTGAAGTGGTACTTTTTTTCTATTTACAAGCAATGATCAATCTACAGGTTATTTAGTGCTGTTACACACCCTGAAGGTTTGTCTTTTCAGAGTTTTTCAGCATAAAAGTAAATAGCGTTTAAATGTCAGGACTTCCTGTCGGGACGAAAGTAACACTTGTTACTTATGTACCACTATTATATATATATATATATATATATATATATATATATATATATATATATATATATATATATATATATATATATATATATATATAATGCATATTATTCTGATTTAATTTAATGTAATGTTCATATTGTTCATACTGTTGAAGAAAAAAAAGATCAAAATAGATTGACATTGCAAATAAAAAATATTCTAAACAATTCAAGTTTTTACTGCCGGGTTACATTTGAAACGTTTGATGAAACTTAACATTTAAAATGAAAATGTTATTGAATTTTTTTTTTTTTTTCAAAGATAAAAGACAAAATATGTTTGCAGTTACATATTAACAAGGTCATAGTCAGGTATGTTTAATGAAAACAAGAGTAACACAAAAATCTAGCTGGTATTGTTGTGTTACTTTTGACCCACCTGTGTTACTTTCGTCCCAACTGATGGGGTCAAAAGTAACAATGTGCAGCTTGTTCAAAGTGAAATTATACTGTAGATGTTCCACATTTGTACAAAATACCACCTGCTATTGATAGACCACACTTGTGAGTTATTGACCACAGCAAAAATATATCTTTGTCTAAAACCATATCTTTTCAAATTAAGTTTTTCTGAAAAAATTTATTTCGCCCCTGCTCTCCCCTAACCCTTGCAGTTTAGATGGGAAAAAAAAATATTTTTGAGTTTAACTGGTTATTCAATCATTAAAACTAGAGTCGACTGAAACAAATCTTATTATTCTTCATTTTATTTTGCATTTAAAAATCTACCAGAAAAGTCAGATACCAGAAAATCAACCATAAGCGTTTTCCTCACATTTGGTAACACAAATATGTTATTTTCCCTACTTATTGTTACTATTCCACAATGAGAAAAGTGTGCATTTGAACGGTCCCAATGAATCAAACTGAATCGCAAATGATTTCAGACCTTTTTGATTAACTGTTTCACATCAAAAGAGTGAATTATCCATGAATCTGTTATTGCTAATTCTAAATAGGTCATAGAAATGACATTGACAACCACTGATCATTACTATCAAGCTATAGAAATAAATTAATAGGGCCAACAATGTCCTTGCATCACTTGAATTGTGTATTTCCATCAGTAATTCATATTCATTCATAATCCACTCTTATCTTGTTGTGAATTAGGCTGACTTACATAATCATTCTCCATTGTATAAGTTGAATGTTCAGTTTGTTGTTTGAATCTCATACAGATTTAAAACTGCAAGATGTTCCTTGACTCATTCCAGCAATGACACGCGCTGTCACAGTTTGCACTCAAATCCTGTTGTGTCTGTCTTTGAAAGCGGTTACTCGTTTCAAAGGGGGCTTCAGTGAATGATTTGTTCACTTAAAAGATTCATTCAAAAATACTGATTCCTTCAGTAAAAAAAAAAAAAAATATCTTGTGCTGTAACTTTTTTTATGACATGACCTTGTGAGTTTGACACTGCCAATTACTAGAAAGGTCCAGTTCGGATGCGTTGTCTCTCTCCTTTAATCAACCACAGTTGTTTTATTCACTTTATCACAGTGTTCATTAAGAAGCTCTAGCTTATCCACCTTTGCCTTGTCTTAATTCAACTCTCTCATTTATTTCCAATCAGCTGCTGGTCTCAAAGCTGTCTTGCATGTAGTTAAATCTCAGCTAGCGGCATCCCTTACAATGAGACTCATGGTCTGAGTCTATTAGAGTCTGACCTCCCCGTATCACTGTGGATGTTAATTACATCCTCACACACACACCCGCTCTGGCTGTCCCTCATATGAAGGTATATCGACTGTCTGGTCACTCAGAATGTAAACGTCCACAGATCTATGAAATCGAGGTCACCTTCATTTTGGAAGACTTCTTTCAGTCAGGTCTGAGCTGTCTGTCAGCCCCCTGCATTCAGACTGGGAATAACTTCTTTGACTTTAATCTGTCCTGGGGAATTGCACATTGCATTGCCTTGATGGAACTTCTATTTTCACATGTTCTCTATCTCCCATACAGATTGGTGCACGTCACACACACACACACACTTAGACAAATAAACGGATAGTTGCATAGGGTGTGTGTCTCACAGTAACTGGAGAGCGAGTAAACTGAGCTGGAGAAACAAGATTGCCACTCTGCGTTTGTGTCCATGACCTTCTATTTCTCTTCTGCCCCCATCAGCTTTAGTACAGAGCCACTCGCTGCCTCACCAATGCGCAGCGCAATCTCACAGAGAGAGGGGTGAGAAGACGAAAAGCGGACCTTTGATCCAGGACAGAATTCAATTTGGGTAAAAGACCTTGGTGGCATCAGCTTTCTATGGGATCTCTCCACCGCAAGATATATAAACGGGCCAGAGTGATGGATGCCCATGAGATTTTTTGGCAAGCAGGATATTGTTAAGATGACAGACAAGGGTAGCCGATATATGCGGTTATAGCTGAGGCAGGAATGTGGCGTGCTTGAAGACAGCGTTGGGTGTAATCAAGACCTTTATATAGAAAGACAGTGCACTCATATTACTATGAACAGGAGAAAGTGTGGCTGAATAAGTTCCGCCTTTAATAAAAGAGCCAATCGGTCAAGTCATCACACTCTTAAGGAAAATGGTTCTAAACAGTACCAAATGACGGTTCTTTGGCTTGTAACAATAGCAGAACCCTTTTTGGTGCTAAATGGAAACCTTTCCATAAAGAAGCGTGCTTTAAAAGTGTTATAGGACCTTAATGGTGTTATATATAACCTTTATGAAAAAGTTTATTTTCCTTAAACCTGCAGTCCTAAAACTTTTTTGGGTTAAAAATTATCCAAAATCAATTTTTGAGCAAGTACACAACAAGCCAGTATTCAAAACGATCTCCTTACCTTAGCCCCATTCACAACGGTAAGCTTGTAATAATGTGTTATAATTAGAGGGGTATGGTGGATTCCTGTGGGAAATTCAAGCATGTCTTTGCGTCATTACGTCACTTCTGTATACATAAAGAAAGAGTATGGCTAGTAGTAGTAACGCACGTGAGGAGCATGTTCTTCAGCGGATCATTTATAGCCTTTTCTCACAGCAGCTGGAGTAATTAAATTTATCATTTTGATGGTGGATTATAATCCAGAAAGGCCCAGATGACATCATCCGTGACAACTGGAGATTCACCCGTAGTCAAAAGCATTGAAATCTACAGGTAACACTAATAAACATTAAATACACAGTCACGCAAATGCTAATGTTGTTAGCTTTAACAATTTGAGAACTTGTTCAGATGACATTTTCCGGTGAAAATTCTTATTTAGGTTACACTCCAAGTACTACAAGTGCTGTAAAGTACTTCTGAAGTACAGTATCCACACCTGTGCGGTGTCTGACAGCACATAATCCTCAAAACATTAGATTAATCCGCGTTGAGGAGCCACGCCAATGCACAACTCGCCTACAGATGATAACTCCGCAAATAACTGCAATTGCAGGTTTCAAACAGAGATGGCGACACAGAGGCTTTAATATTACTATATTAGTATTTTTATATTATTAATGTTAGTATTAATATTATTTTTATATATTATTTATTAATATTGTTTAGTTTTTTTTTTTTTTTTTTTTGGTCTTCTATCCTGCCTGGTCTTATAATATCTTATTGCCTCTATTTGGATTTTACATTAAAAAAAGAAGAGAAGATGAGTATCCTCAACTGAACAGAGCTGCTCACACGTACATGTTCCATTAAACTAAAAAGAGAAAAATACATGATCGGTAGGAAACCATGCAGTTACCATTTTAAAGTTCAAATTTATAGACATTTAAGAAAGAAATCATTTATCTGTTAAGAGTGTGTTGACAGTTTGTATAGTTGTATAGCTGAGCTCCAGAAAATCAGTTATGCGGTTGCTTTGACAGTTACAGATTTGAAAAACAAAAGGCGGGAATAAAGAATCCTAATCTCTTTATATGCTGAAATGGCTCTTTGTGTATATAGAACTGTTACTATACTATACGTGTAAAGATTAAAGAACTATCTTTTTTTAGAATGCATGACTGTATCGTATATGTGAAGCTAATGATTTTTGAAGACTTGTAATATAGTACACAAGTAATTTGGACCACTTTTTTGATACTTTATGGTGCTGTATGTCATTTTCTAAACTTGAAATCATTAGAACCAATTGATTGTCATTGTATGGAAAAGATGGACCCACACAGTCTTATTTAATTTATCTTTATGTGGTCCACAGAAGAAAGAAAGTAATTTTTAATGGGAGTTTTAATTTTGGGATGAACTTTCCCTTTATTTCTGCTATGCTTCTGGAGAGGATAATACACTAACTGTGACAAATTCAGAAGCTGATTAGGTTTACCAGAAAAGGCAATGTTTCAAAACATCTCTGATCTTTCCTTCTAAGACTAAAACAGCAATTTATGTCTCATAGTTAATTATATGTTAGAGTGGTAAAAGGTTATTAGTGTGTGTTTAATCAGTGAAAAAGTTAAGAGTTCCTTGAGTTACAGAGTAAAATGCCACAGTGGATCTCATTTTTTGATTGTGGTGGTTTCGTTTTAATGAGAGTACATTTTAAAATGATATTTTCGCAATAAGTTCAAGTACTCAAAGATTCGTCCTCATTAGGTCTCTGTCCTTTACAAACATTGTTAAAAAGAAAAGCCTAAAAAAGGCGTGCTTTGCTGAAACGTGTGGGTTTGCAGCCCATTATTTGCGCAATAGCTGTTTAATATAAAGTTTTTCTGAACTGAAAAGCCAAAGAGCACATTCAAATATGTATTTTACAGAACTCCTGAACATACCAGAGTTTTTTGATCTTTACCAATGCCAGTTTGTGAACATCTTCCATATTTTCGACTTCCAGGCCTCATTCGCATCCTGAATCATCATGAAGCACACCCTCCTCCGGTCCTCCCCCACAGGGTGATGAAGCTGAGATGTACCACTCATTGACGGCACATTTAATCAGCACTCCGAAATGTATGATCGCAAGAGACACGGCTCCACGCCACATGTCTCCGCACACCGCACTTACAAGTACGGAATAACCATGCGTGATCACACAATCAATCCACCACCAGCTTTTAAATTAGCATCTCAAACCCTCAGCACATGTTTTGTCACAGACTGCCAAGCAGTAAAATTGATATTAAGAATATTGACTGTTGTACATGACACTCTATTAATAATGGCAGGGGTGAATAGGTATGAGGAATATGTAGGCCTATAGCTCCGTCAGATTGGGAGGGTGAAAGGTATGATGGGATAGGTGTTCCTCTGGAGGGTGATGGATTGTGCTGCGCTGTTTATCCCCTGATGCCATTGGCTTCAAGAAATTGGTGTATATGCAATCCACTGTTGGAGAACAATAACAAATTGATCAATCAATTTTGAAGTTGATAATGAATAGGAATATTATAAAGGGAATAAATCATTGAGAAGTAGCCTACACTCTCAGTATACACTGTAAAAAAGAAAAGATGCTTCAGGCACCATTTGGGGTTCCTCAGATCACAAGCACATTGAAAGAACCCTCAAAATGAAAAAGTAGTTCCTGAATGAACTCTAAAGACTTATTGGTTCTTTCACAAACCATGCTATAACATTGTGTCCTAACCAGGCGTGTCAGTGTATGATTCCTGCTTGTCTGTCCACACAAATTACGAAAATGACGCATGATGTGACGCAATCAAATCACATAGCACTGTCAATCAGAACCGTTCTTTCTGTCTCACTCACAACCTTGCGAGTGAAGATGAAGCAGCGCTATAGACCTTATTCACAGCAGCACCATCTTTATTTTTAACAGGAATGAAAGCGAGGCTGTGAGGGTTAGACATGCACCTCTTCAGTGGGTTTCAGTCTATTGTTATTTAATGTGTTTTTGGATTGCTCTGCTGATGAAACAAGAAATTTCAGTAGACAAAAAAACAGACAACATGAGCTGTGAAAAAAAAATTGTAAGCGATCTAGGAAATACAGCTTTTTACAGCGGATGCCATTGAAAACAGGGAAAGTTTATCCCTCACAGCCTTGCTTTCATAGCCTACCTGTCATGGTGCTGCTCTGAGTAAGGTCTATACTTTTTTCTAGCATATTGTATGCTACATCCTGTATACTTTTTATTATTTTCCTTGTAGAACTTTGATGATTTGCTTGTGGATTTGTAATAACTTCATAAACCAGTTTCTCCAAGCACATATGTGATGATTTAAAGGGATAGTTCACCCAAAAATTAAGATTTTGGAAGAATGTTTGTAACCAAGCAGATCTCGCCCCCCATTGACTAGCATAGTATTTTATTTTCCTACTATGGTGGTCAATGGGGGTCACAACTGATGACAGAATTTTCATTTTTGGGTAAACTATCCCTTTAATATACACAAGTAATGGTACTTCAGTCCAATAAGTTTTAGGACTGGGTAGGGTTAGAAATATAAAGTATAGCATTGCTTGCTTGCCTTGGTTCCCAAGGTATTTTTCTCGTTCATTTTCCTCAAAGGGATTTGAAAATAAGTCTTTGTTAAAGACTTATAAGCTTTGAACCAAAGCAGCTATGAGGTGAATTACAAAATTACAAGTTTGATACAATATTTGATGCACTTTCTAAGGAACACAACATGGTCCCTCATGTATCTGTACATCTCGACAGTTTAAAGGGTGTAAGGTGTGCCTTCCTGTGCAAAAAGTTTTAAACAAATAACTTAAAATTATAGGTAATTCATTGAAAACTGGCAAGAATATTCCCAAGCAGGATTCTCTCCTCACAGGTAACCAAAGTTGACAACTAAAGGAGTCTCCGTAGGATTTGGCTATGAACATTCTCACTCTGCCTGTCTCAGCCTTGCCAAATCACCGGTGGTCATTAATAAATTCAGGCATGTAAAAAAAAAAATGGGCCTTCGTCCATGAGGTATCCTTGCCCTCCATAAAGCTGAAAGCTTCAGAACCTCAGGTTGGAGATGACAACACTAAAGGGGGTGGGGGAGAGGAGCAGTGAAACATTAATATTTTGAAAGAAATGTTTTATTTAAGTACCTCATAGCAGAACTAGGGGGATGAAAAACATTTACCCACTGGAAATGATATTATGACCCCGGCAGAGGCCATGTGGTGGCTTGTTTATTTTGTTCCAGGGAGCTATTATGAGAGGTGACTGTGTGGGACTGAGAGAGCAAGGCGGAATAGCATTCTGGTAATACTCTGCTTTGAAAACAAAGTCAGGTAGCCTACGATTTTGGCCTTTCAAGAACTGCCATAATACTGCCTTGTGTGTGTATACAGAATCTGATCTCAGAACTGATCTTTTTTCCCAATCACTGAGAAAAAAAACATTTCATATTTGCTAGGTAATCATATTTGCCAGGTGTGTATTGATGCTAATGATCCTAATAACTATTAAGGAGCTGTTGACTGTTCATTTAAATTGCAGACATATTTCAGTGTGGATAATGATCTCAAGATGCTTTTGTTTCAATTAAGATGGATTTGGGTCCTTACTGCACACGGGCACCTGTGATTTGTCAGAACCCCGGCTGTTCTCGTTCTTCCTCGCGGCTCATTCAGAGTGGATTAAAACATCTAAGGAGGTAATCAGACCTTCTAACACAAAACAGAAAGCCTATATGCCCGATGACTCTCAGCGAAGTGTAACCAATAAATGTTCCATTTCCAAGACGCAGCTGAGCTTGAAATTAATACAAATCTCTTTTATTTCAAATATGAAGACTATGAATTGCCAGCAGCACTTCCAGGTGATCTTACTGTATACCAATTAGGCCGCTTGCACCGAGTAGCTCGGCTTTGCCTCTGATTGATGTCTGACCTCTTGGGATCCTTGAAAATCACTCGCTCTGCATTCTGCCGCGGCTCCCCGTGGGATCCTGATGAATGGCGACCCAAACAAATGAAAATGTTTATCGTCCTCTTATCAAATTAACCACTCTATTGCACAGTTAATTGTTTATTAAAGGACTTAAGATGGAATCACATAATGAACCTGGTACTGGTCTTAAGCTTTTTTCCAATTAGGAAAAGCACTGACTCATGTCATCTGAATGATGTCACTCCTATGAAACTGAAGCTGCAAGAACTTTTATTTATTTAATTTTTACTCATATTTGAGGGGGAGATGGACATCAAAAGGAAATCTTATCCTACTATATGGTCCAGTCTTTATCAGAAAAGCCACAGCACCCCCTACTGTTCAAGACCTTTCAGGCCCGTCATTAAAGGCTTAAACTTGATAGAAATAAAGACCGTGATAAGAAAATTGTATTATTTATTATATTTCATTTATATTTTTTAAATATATGTTTCTTATTCCTTCTGAATTTGGTAGCAAAATTACAAGTGCAACATTTTAAACCCTGCAGGCTGGAATAATACGGTGGCTTCATCACAAATCTGAAAAATGCTGCATACAGGGAAAGAAAGGCATTGTGGCACATAACATCCTATCTACTAAGGTCTTTTCTAGTTGGTTTGAAGGAGGTGTATCCTTTGCTGCTACATGATGATATGCCACAATCCTGTGCATGCATTTAAAAGATGAAATATGTCTTTCATTTTATTTGATGAAGTGGTTGAAAGAAGTAAATTAATTCATAAATATTCTTTTCTATTGTTTTATTTCTACTGAGAAGTATCATCAAATGTGTCTAAAGTTATGTCTTAAGCTCACTTTAATTTGTTTTAAACTAGATGTGATGTTACGGTGCATTGGAAGTTTCCTTAGAAGGTTAATTGACTGACTGGGCAGCAGGTTTGCGGTTTAGACACAGCCAATGTATCAGAAATAAGTACAATGCTTGTCAAATATGCTGTAAAATGCCAAATCGCATGCAAAGTAACCTCTGCTAGAGTTTCCTAATTGAAAACTGATCTGCCATTTGCAGTTGAAAAAAATTCTACATTCTACACATTAGCAAAAAGTTTCTGTGACATTTCGCTGGCAAAAAAGATCCACTGTCTATTGTCAACAATGTAGTGATGTATGAAGTCACTTTAAACCAAGCAGCTTTCTGTTAACACAGTGAATCCACGTGACCAATAGAAAGCTGCTTGGTTTGTAAGTAACTTCTTTGTGAAGTTCCAGATTGCATTGATTCCTATTGAAATGACTTTTGCCTGTGAAAATTCGGCAAACAGTAAATGCGACCGTACATTTAGGAGTACAACTGATTGTCAGCAGTGTTGGGGAGTAACTAGTTACATGTAACTAACGTAATTTAATTACAAAATAAATGTAACTGTAATCAGTTACAGTTACTGAGAAAAAAATGTGTAATTAAATTACAGTTACTTATGAAAATGTTAAGGGGTTATATTAAGGGTAATTTGAATATTTCTGTAAAAAGCTAGGATATGCTGAATAATATTAATTAGTTGCTTTGCCTGTTTTTGATGTGCACGATGCCTCCTGCCATTTAAAGGCCGTTTAGTAAAGCGATGCTATTCTGGTGCTTTTGACTGGTTCTCGTTTGAATTTGCAGCACACCACATCTGCCAATTACATCAATCCACATTGATGCTGAAAGCTTTAGGCAACAACATTTCTGAGAGTTGCCACCATGGCAAGTGATAAAAAAGTGTTTCAGTACTGGAAAATAGAAAAGTTAAAAAAAAATTATTAAATGTAATCAGTTACATTACTTTAATAAAGTAATTTAAATAGTTAAACTAATTATTACAATTTAAATAGGGTAACTCTGTAACCTATTACACTTCCAGTGTAACCTTCCCAACACTGCTTGTCACTGGGGCAGGAGCCTTAGACAACTTTGTACTTTTTACCCCTAAAAGGTTCATAGTAGTATACATTAAGGTTCAGTATGTAAATCTGAGCAGGATTTAGCGGTGAGGTGGTGAATTGCAACCGCCCACCACTCACCCCTACCCTTTTGAAGCACATAGAGAAGCTACGGTGGTCGACACAGGACAAAGATGTCATCGTCTGAGACAGCAGAGAGTATAGCGTTCTGTAGAGCAGTTTGTCCGTTTAGGGCTACTGTAGAAACATGGCGGCGCTTCACTGTAAGGGGACCCGTGGTGTGTGTCGATAGAAATGGCTCATTCTAAGGTAATAAAAACGGTTAATATGCAAGGTCTTTATACACCACTGAAAACAGTTATGTTTATTAAATTACATTTCTGTCAATAGACCCTCCTAAATATTACACAGTGGACCTTTAAAGTACTAATACGAACGTTTTAGGGGTAGATGAGGTACAGAGTTGTCCCTTTAAGGTTACAACCTCAGTGACAAGCTGTTGTACCCCTAAAGGTAGAATTTTTGCAGGCTGAGCTGAGCAGCACCCACTCACAAACGCCATCCCCTGCCTGCGTGTCTCTGTTTTTTTTTCTGACAGTGTGCCCAGTAGTTTTTTCAGTACTGACTGATCACAAACATTACGTGTGTGAATTGTATGTGCACATGTATAAGTTTGACTATACTTGTGAGGGTCAAATAATAATAATAATAATAAATCCTCACAAATATAGTAAAACATTAGCCAAATCTACTTTAAATCTACTGATTTCAACAGATTTGTGTATAGCAAATAATAGTAAATTGCATTACCTCCATATTAAAAACCATTGTGTCTAACCACCTTTCTCCTATACACCCCATGACACTTTGCACAATTTATGGGAGTAACCTCTATTAAACTGTTAACAATCAGCGCAAGGTTCGCTCTATGAACGCAATAAGCATTTACAAAACTGCGTACAGATTATTCTACTCACCCTACAACCATCAAACATTAAAAGGAAATTGAAAAGAGTAAAAGCATTAACAAATTGCTACAATAGTCAAGGAATAACCTCAAAAGCTTGATTATTTAAATTATTTATTGACTATATTAAATACCACTATGTCTGAATTATATAACATACGTTGGTTCCTTTAATCAAAAATGTTCATTATAACTTGAATATTGAGTAATGATATTTCAAAGTGATTTCCATCCTTTTGACAGACAATAAATATTTTATTTGCATGCTTTTGAAACATTCCAGTAAACACTTCTTGGGATTAGAAGTGGGATTAGAAGTGAGACAGTGCGAAAACAAACCGGAAATAGACCTGGGAGAAAAATGAGAGATTATTAGTGCATTTCAGATATAAAGCTGCACAATTAATCGTTATAAAATCACAATCTCAATTCAAACCACCACACAATCTTATTCCTAAATGACAATGATTCATCTATGTCTATTAAACCATTGACAAGTATGATCACGGCATTCTGATACAGTTGTCATGTACAGGTATGAAACAGCTTCAAAAACAACTTTTTCTTGGTCTTTTCAACCACACATTATCACTATTTCTGTTTTACAATGATTCAGATTATCACTGAAAGAATGGGATAAAAGTTTATAGCTCAGATATAAACTGATGTCTATGGTAGTGATTGAAATAGAGTAAATCACCTTTTGAAAGTAACTCGGTGCTGCAAAAATATAGTATCGATTACATCATTACACCAGTAGGTGGCAAAAGTGACTGTTAAAAATGTATTTGTCATTGAATCATTCATTCAAGAGAAAGTTCAGAAACACTGACTCATCTAGTAATGAAACAAGTGAAGTATTTATGAGCGAGTCATTGAATCATTCATTCAAGATATTTTTCAAAAACACTGATTCATCCAGTAATTAAATGAAGTATTTATGAGTGAGTCGTTGAATCATTCTTTCTAGAGATTTGTTCAAAAACGCTGCTTTATCCAGTAATTAAATGAATGAAGCATTTATGAGTGAGTCATTGAATCATTCATTCAAGAGATAGTTCAGAAACACTGATTCATCTAGTAATAAAACAAGTGAAGTATTTATGAGTCAGTCATTGAATCATTCTTCCTAGAGATTCATTCAAAAACGCTGATTTATCCAGTAATGAAACAAATGAAGTATTTATGAGTCAGTCATTGAATCATTCATTCAAGAAATTTGTTTTAAAACGCTGATTCATCCAGCAATTCAACGAGTGAAGTATGTATGAGTGAGTCATTGAATTATTCTTTCTAGAGATTCGTTCAAAAATGCTGATTCATCCAGTAATTAAATTAATGAAGTATTTATGAGTAAGTCATTGAATCGTTCATTCAAGATATAGTTCAGAAACACTGATTCATCTAGTAATGAAACAAATGAAGTATTTATGAGTCAGTCATTGAATCATTCATTCAAGAAATTTGTTTTAAAAACGCTGATTCATCCAGCAATTCAACGAGTGAAGTATGTATGAGTGAGTCATTGAATCATTTATTCAAGAGATTTGCTCAAAATCGCTGATTCATCCAATAATTGAATCATTTTTGATTTTTGATTTTTTTACTTTTCTGTTCAGAAACATAAGAATTGTGAACTCTATTTGAAACAAACAAAAAAATAATTATTCTCAATTTATCCAGAATCATGCAGCTCTTATTTAATTTATTTCATGGGATATATCGTAAATTAATTAATTCGATATTCGTGTTATACCATATCACATTAATTCCAAGCGTTAGATTATTCTCCAGTCAAACTGACGAATAAGGATTATTTGTAGTGCAACCTTATGATTTGAAATGATTTGCTTCAGCCTTTTTGAGTGGAATTTTCCCAAACCGGAAGTAGGCTTGTTAGAGATAAGGTGGATATGATGTCCTCACTAACAAAGCAGTGTGTGTCTTTGTTTAGGTATGGTAATGTAATGTAAAACACAAATACAGTGAATCTCTTAAATCCCTCTCACTTTAAATGACAATTGACTCAGGCATGAGGCATCACAGTCCAGATCTTTCACTCTTACCTAGTGGGCTATAATAAAACTGGGGGCCACTATAGTATATTTCGGCCCTTTCTCTAATTCTCTACTGTCCTTTTGCTGCCTACTGTTTACCTTCCACTTCATTCACTCATTATCACGCGTCTGTGCTATATGATGTCCATAAAATGGAGTCATTCCATCTCGACTGCATGGCTAAAGCTCAACAGGGCAGACCTTCATGCTGAGTTGACTTTAATGACTTTTTAATAGGTCTCTCCATTTTAACGATGCAGTACAACAGCTCCAGTCATTTTATTGGAATGATGAATAATTGAGAGGAGGCTAACATTAATTTAATTTACTGCACATGCTTCCCATCTTTAAAAGACCAAGACGGCATTGCAAGAGGCAAAGAATGAGAGAGGGAAGGGGTGCGTTCATTATGTCGGAAAAAGGCTGGGGTGATTTATGATAGCAGCATTGTTGTTTTCCCTTATCTCTAATTAGACGCTTTTGTCGTGCTAACTGATTTCAGTGTCAAAGCAACAAGACATGGTTAACAAGACAGGCCGCCTTGTTCCTCATCATTCATCATTCTCAAAAGAGTCACTTGAGTCAAAACGTCCAATCATTTCCTGACACCCAACGTGCTTAATTAGTCTCAGAGTCACCTGGAGGGACTGAGATGATTTCCTCCATGGATATATGTCACTCAAAGACAGCTAGCATTCATTTCTCCTCATATACGTATTGCTGAGGGTTTGAAGCATGTGTGTGCCCTCAAAGACAAACTTTACAGTGTGCTTAAAACTCCATGCCCTACAACAGGAATAATAAACAGGTTTTTGTTTGGCACTACTGCCCTCTGCAGGCTGTATGATAAAGCAAATTCGCTTAGCCAGAGTTCAGGAAAAACGTGACTAGGTTCAACTGGCCGTAGGTTGTATTGTGAGAGTTAATGTCCTCATCAAGGACCTCAAATGCCCTAGTTTGCTGCCCTACACCTGTCATTTCACCTCTTACCTGTTAATTCTCTCTCTCTCCGCCCCCTCTCCTCCTTCCTTTCCCTGACTGTATAAAAATGGTTCATGTCACACAAGGCAGTGAGAGTTGTATTGGTATTGTAGTCATGACATCCGTTCTCTGTTTCTCATCTGTTCTGTTGGCTCTAAAGCTCTGCTCAGGTAAGGTAGAATATCTATCTATCTATCTATCTATCTATCTATCTATCTATCTATCTATCTATCTATCTATCTATCTATCTATCTATCTATCTATCTATCTATCTATCTATCTATCTATCTATCTATCTATCTATCTATCTATCTATCTATCTATCTATCTATCTAGCTGTCTGTATGTCTGTCAATCTGTCTTTCTGGTTGGCTAGTTGTCTCTATCGCTGAATACAGTTGACTGAATGACTGATATATGTAATATGGCCTCACAAAATACAACTAAAATACAACTTTTTGTATGTCTTGCATAGAAATAATATCTTTTTAAATAAGGTAAATCTTTTTTTTGATTATGGTTTTAGAATCAAATTTAAAAATGCAATATTCAGTATTCTATTTTGACATTACTGTATTTTATACAATTATTTGAACAGTTATTTTATACAATTATTTGCAATATAAAATAAAATAATTTACAAAAACAGTTTAAAATTTACACAGTCTGGAAAACTTTGTGCGCACCCATATTCATCAGATAGACCTGTCTGCACGAAACGATGAACACAGCAATGATGTCCGATTAATGGACAAATGTGAATCGTTCATAGGAGTTCACACAACTGTCTAAATTAACTGGAACGTTACTGATTCTACTTTAATTTATTAATTACAAAGTGTAAATAAAGATACACAGGCCTATTTATAATTGTAGTTGTATACATTAATAAATGATAGTAGCCTATTTTAGTATAAATACATTTTAAACTAGTCTAAATACATTTGGGAAACACCACAACTTAAATAGTCACCAATATGCTAAAACATCAACATGATATTCACAATAATGTGGTATAATATCACTGTTTTATATACAGTTCAATAGTAGAAAACATGCATCTATATAGCATTTCCCAGTCATTTTTTTTTATTTGGTGACTGCTGCCTCTGTTGTTTTATAATAATAATAATAATAATAATAATAATAATAATAATAATAATAATAATAAAGTTAAAATTAGAAATCATCACCGGGTAAGATCAAAATCGAAGGCTATGTCAGTGGATAAGGAGTCGGAGAGCATTTTATGTTGCTATTCATACCTGTAGGCTACGGCACCAACAACTCCATCCCTTCATCATTTTGTCTTCCAGCAGGTAAACAGACTTTCACAATGAGTGAATAAATGGTTAGCAGTAAAAGTGAAAGAGGATGGCGAAGTTTGTCTGCTCGGAAAAACTCGCAGCAGTTAGTTTCCAACGAGAAAAGGCTGTGCGCAGCGCGGGCGCGATCCCGTGAAAATGACGTGGATAAGTGGAGGCTGTACGTAGGAAGTGGCTAAATAAATGAATACCGCCAAATAATTGCATTCTTTAGAAATATGACATGTGGCTTGTTTATTAATGATCCATAAACAACAGAGTCAAAGTTCATTTTACTCATTTACATTCAGGGCTATATAAAAAAAGATAGGATCCTTTAGGCTTCACTGTAGGCTGACGTACAAACATTGTTAATGAAATAACTTATTTTTTAAACAAAGCCATATAGCCTACTGTAGATAAGCCTATCATATTACACATAATGAAAATCCTGTCCACTAACTGAAAGCTGTTGACTTGAGATTGCTTAACCACTGTGGAAAAATTGTTGTAGATGTTTGTATTGTTGGCGCAACAATAATCAGCCGTTCCTATGCATAAACACCTCCACCAACTGTCTGGTAGAATTGTAGTCGAATCACAGCCTCATTCTCCTGCTCCTTGTCCTTTGAGTGGAATGTAGTCGCATTCTTGAACTCTAAAATAATTCATTTCTTTGTGTCTGGTCTACCCGCCCTCTTTGTTTTTAACTAGTACAACATTGCGTACACTTGTATTAGTCCTTGCCCTGAAATTGCAAAAACAGGGATGTCAGAATTATTTGAAAAGCGTAGGTAATTCATTAAGGTATGGGAAGATAGGCTGTTAATAATTATGATTCAAAAGTACAGGCAGATGCAAACTGTAATATAAAGTGGGTATTTTTGTGGGTAGGGACATGTGCATTTATGAGTATATTTAGATACTTGTAAACACACTTCCAGATAATAATATTAGATCAATTTTGTGTGTGAACGAGGGACCTCAATACGATGCTTGCACATATCAAGTTCAAGTTGCAATGTTTTGCTGCACATTTACTCCAGCTGTCAGTGATTTTGCTTTGTCACTGGTTAATCTAGCCTGTAGCGCAGTGCAACTTGGGTTATTGAATCAAGTTATTTTTTAACAGAGGGTCACCTTGTGCATATCGTTTATATTGTCTGACCTCTTCAAAGTTCACCGTCTCCTTATGATTTCACATGCTTGTACATACAGGACAGATGCAGATGTAATACAGGGTGCCCATGCAGTTTCAGAACAACTTTTGTATTTTTTTAGTCAGTGAAGAATAGCGCCAAGCTTAAAATGACCTAGTTTTAAAGGGATAGTTCATCCAAAAATAAAAATTCTGTCATAATTTACTCATGCTGTTGCATACCTGTATGACTTCTTTCTTCTGTGGAGAAAATGAGATATTAAACAAACAAAAAAAGTCAATTGGGGTCCAAAAGTCATTCATTCAAATCATTCAAAAATCATTCATTATATGAAAAAAAAAAACTGAAACATTAAAAAATAAATAAATAATAATATATTATTTTGTGTCATTCAGATTTGCAACGACTTCTAGGTGAGTAAATGATACTAGAATTTTCCTTTTTGTGCAAACTGAATGGGATGAAAGTGCACAGGTGGACTGTGGGTAATATGAGAACACTTAAGGTGCCCTTGCATTCAAGCACATGTTCTGCACTCGATCAAACCTGGTGATCAGGAGGAGGACTAAGTTAGATGGGTCACTAATTATCAGGAAAAACTTTGTGAATCAAAGCATGGCTTTATATGACTGCAAAATAAACTTGTTAGTTAATGACCACCATTATGGGGGCATACTGAGCTTTTTATATGTAAACACGCACTAGTCTGACGTGCAAAACCATTCTGCTTGCTACTACTAACGTTTAGTCGCATACAATAGTCCATAAACCAAATCATGTCCTCATAAACCATGAGTAAACACACACAAATGTTGTAAAACTCGCACATGACAAGCCGCTAAGCAAATACAGTTACAGTACATACCACATAGAGACGTCCTGCTGTAGTCGCTGTTGCTGCTGCTCCTGTTCAATTTCAGCCTCCAGATCAGATTCTGGATCATCTGTATGTATGGTGGAATCTGATTGATAGCTATGATCTATTTAGGATAACTTTTCTTTTCCACGTTTAAGGATGTTACAGCTTTCAGACGCTCTCAACGCAATAGTTGCGCTTGTGATTCTTTAGCTCCGCCCACATGATATGCCTCCATCTGCTTGGTTTTATTCGGAAAGACTCTGTACAGCATATCTTTCTTTTATAAATATAATAAAACTAAAGACTTTTCGGAGATATGAAAGATGCAATACTACTCTATAGGGACTCAAGATTGACATGAGATTGACTGAAACTGAGTGTTTCACCCCCCCTTTAAGACCGCTCTGAACCTTGGAGTCACAGATCTAAATACTTTCCAATAGTGGTCCATGCATGGAACCAGTTGCATCAGGTTGTTTTCTCTGTTCCAGGCGAGTGGTGCTACCAGAGCCAGTTGTCCTGTCATAGCGAATGTAGAGGTGAGAACTGGTGCTCAACCTTCCAAGTTTTTGCATTGTCATCACTAAAGCAAAGTCCTTGTTCACAGTTTCTCATACAATTTTCCATTTGTCATCCAGGACCTTCAGAGTGGAAAAATTATTTTCCTAAATGTGGATATCAGAGTCAATCACCCATCAATATCGTCACACGCAAAGTGAAGCATGACCCAAATCTCACCAGTTTTATCTTTGATGGCCACGAGAACACTTTCAATATAAGTGTGGAAAATCATGGACAATCAGGTAGATGGAAATTAACTTTAAAGGCATTCAAAACAGACAGATGTTTTAATAACCTTTTATCATTTTGGTACATCCATTGAAATTCCACACAACCAAAGCTTTAATGGATCAGAAAGTATAAGAGATTGTAAAAGAAACCTCATTGGTAGGTTGGAGCTTCCGTTTACCATAATTTATGACATCTATCTACACTCATCTAAAGGATTATTAGGAACACCTGTTCAATTTCTCATTAATGCAATTATCTAATCAACCAATCACATGACAGTTGCTTCAATGCATTTAGGGGTGTGGTCCTGGTCAAGATAATCTCCTGAACTCCAAACTGAATGTCAGAATGGGAAAGAAAGGTTATTTAAGCAATTTTGAGCATGGCATGGTTGTTGGTGCCAGACGTGCAGTATTTCACAATCTGCTCAGTTACTGGGATTTTCACGCACAACCATTTCTAGGGTTTACAAAGAATGGTGTGAAAAGGGAAAAACATCCAAAATGCCTTGTTGATGCTAGATGTCAGAGGAGGTGGCGGGGCCGACTGATTCAAGCTGATAGAAGAGCAACTTTGACTGAAATAACCACTCGTTACAACCAAGGTATGCAGCAAAGCATTTGTGAAGCCACAACATGCACAACCCTGAGGCGGATGGGCTACAAAAGCAGAAGACCCCACCGGGTACCACTCATCTCCACTACAAATAGGAAAAAGAGGCTACAATTTGCACAAGCTCACCAAAATTGGACAGTTGAAGACTGGAAAAATGTTGCCTGGTCTGATGAGTCTCGATTTCTGTTGAGACATTCAGATGGTAGAGTCAGAATTTGGCGTAAACAGAATGAGAACATGGATCCATTATGCCTTGTTACCACTGTGCAGGCTGGTGGTGGTGGTGTAATGGTGTGGGGGATGTTTTCTTGGCACACTTTAGGCCCCTTAGTACCTAAACACACATTGTTTAAACGCCACGGCCTACCTGAGCATTGTTTCTGACCATGTCCATCCCTTTATGACTACCATGTACCCATACTCTGATGGCTACTTCCAGCAGGATAATGCACCATGTCACAAAGCTCGAATCCTTTCAAATTGGTTTCTTGAACATGACAATGAGTTCACTGTACTAAAATGGCCCCCACAGTCACCAGATCTCAACCTAATAGAGCATCTTTGGGATGTGGTAGAACGGGAGCTTCGTGCCCTGGATGTGCATCCCACAAATCTCCATCAACTGAAAGGGGAAAGGGGGTCAAACACAGTATTAGTATGGTGTTCCTAATAATCCTTTTGGTGAGTGTATGTGCATTCATCAGTGTTTATAAAATGTGAATAAACGGCTCAATTCATATATCATTAATCCAATTACTTTATTGTGATAGTTTTGGTGGAATGGACTTTGAATTGAGGGACAGAAATCAAATTTGTGTTTCAAGGATGAATGAAAGTCTTATGGGTTTGGAACAAGGTGAGGGTGGGAACAAAGTTTAGTGGATGAACTATCCTTTAAAAATTAACATGAAACTGAACTTATGATATAGTTTGTTCTTCCCTGTGACATATATCCGAGTAAAACAGCTTCTCAAACAAGAAAAATGTGGGGTGGGGATTTTGTCCTTCGGGAATTGACTGGATGGTTGTGGTTTGCTATTGCTGTGATCTGACATCAGAGAAGAGATGTCGCTGCAAGAAGGCGGGGAAGTTATTTTGAATAAAGATTAAGAGGGCACAAAAATACTGATGTGCACAGAATGTCACATGTATGTTCTGTTTTTGATTGTGTTCTGTTTTTGTTTGCAGTTAGTTTGTCATTGCTTCTAGTTTGCTAATTAGTTCTGTCATCCTAGTCCCCTGCCTGTTTGTTTTGAGTCCTCAGGTGTTTCGTTAATTATCTCATCAGCTCCTTGTTTTCCTCGTATTTAAACCCTCCGTTTCAGTCTGTCCTGTCTTGCTTTGTTGTTGTTTGTTTACTGTCAGGTTGCTAGTTGGTTGTGTTTCTTTCTCCTGTGTATCCCTGTGAGTTTCTGACTAAAGAATGTTTCAATGATCCCTTGTCTTCGTGAGCTATCAGCCACAGCCAACCGTGACATAATGCAAGACTCATACTACAGGTAAGGATTTGACAAGCATTGCCAATACAAATGGTCACAGTGTCTCCAAGTCCAAGGAGTCACAATGCTTCCGTTGAATGAAATTCCTGAGTCAGTTCCTGAGTATGAAGTTCCTGAGTTCATTTCAGTGAGAAAAATTCCTGCCCCAAGGATTGCAGCATTGCCAACGCAAGTGGTCACAATGCTTCCATTGAGTGGTATCGCCGAGTCCGTTACAGTTAGAAAATTTCCTGAGTCGGTTCCAGTGAGAGAAATTCCAGAGTCTGTTCCAGTGAGAAAAATTCCCCCAGTCTGTTCCAGTGTGAGAACCTCCCCAGTCCATTCCAGTGAGTGAAATTCCCCAGTCTGTTCCAGTGAGTGAAATTCCAGAGCCTGCTCTTTCTGTCTGCCCTGGTAGGATTGAAGAGGTGGTCCTCACCATTTATGTTGCTGCTATTATGTGTGTTTGGGCCTCACATCAGACCAGACCAGAGTCCAGTGATGGCTCCAGCCTCTGACCAAAGTCCTACCCGTCCACGGCTATGGAGGCCGCCCCAGATCTGCCTGCTCTCCCAGACACGGCAAATGAGGGCATCCCAGATTTGTCCGCTCTCGCAGACAAGGCCACTCGAGGCCAATCTTTTCTAGCTACCTGAACTGCCGGCGCCTCACTGGTTTCCTGTAACATTTTTACTGCCCTGGTCAGTGGTAAAACACCCCTTGTCAGCCTCCAGTTTGCCCACCGTGTTGGACTTATACAGTGCCTTCTGGGAAGGGGGTGTAAAGTCACATGTATGTTCTGTTTTTTTATTAATTTTTCATTCTGTTCTGTTTCTGTTTGCAGTTAGTTTGTCATTGCTTATAGTTTCTTTTAGTTCTGTGTTTCGTTAATTATCTTATCAACTCCTTTTTTGCCCTCATGTATTTAAACCCTCAGATTCAGTCTGTCCCCTGTCTTGCATTGTTGTTTTTGTTGTCGTTTGTTTAACGTCATGTTGTAAGTTGGTTGTGTTTCTTTCTCCTGTGTATCTGATTAAAGACTGGTTCAATGATGCCTTGCCTTTCTGAGCTATCTACCACAGCCAACCATAATAAATAATTTATAATACATACTGCAATATTCCATAAAAAATCAAGAATTATTGATTTTGATTTCATGGTGACTTAAATTTCAGTTCAGTAAAATTCCATTCAGTTTAATTCAATTGACTTTAATCGCAGAGTTAAGTATAATAACATGCTCTATGGTTCTTCCCAGCTCACTTTACACTCTCTCAATCTGTGCGGCTCCGTGGTGGGGGTCTATCAGCCACATACAAGGCCGTTCAGTTCCACCTGCACTGGGGAGAGGACGGCGGCCAGGGCTCAGAGCACTCTGTGGACGGGGAGCATTATCCCATGGAGGTGAGAGTCCATATCACAGTCATGGATATATGGAGGATCAAATGCAAACAAAGCCTATTATTTTCTTCAAGTTAATTTATGATGGGTATTAATGATGCATTTTGTCTCCCAGCTCCATATTGTTCACATTAAAGAGAAGTATGACAACTTGACAGAGGCTCTAAAAGACGCTACGGGGGTGGCAGCACTTGCCTTCTTTTTTGAGGTACTGATCTCATAATTATACCAATTAAATAAATAAAAAATGTTGTTTGGAAATCATCTGAACATACGCTGTTAAAGGGATAATTCACTCAGTTCACTTATTTTATTATCATTGAGATACTATTATAGTTGTGTTAATATTTTGAATTAATTTGTATTATATTTTGTATATAGATGTATATAGTTAATTTTTTTTTAGTAATTTTGTTTTTGTCATCTTAAGTAATATACGTATAACGTTTATATATATATATATATAAAACTCCTAATTACTGTTAAGTTGAGTTACTGAGTAGGAGTAAGGGATGTAGAATATGGTCATGCAGAATAAGGCATTAATATGTGTTTTATAAGTACTAATAAACAGCCAATATCCAGTAATATGCATGCTAATAAGCAACTGGTTAATAGTGAGAATTGGACTCTAAACTAAAGTGTTACCTAGTTATTTTAGTACATGAAGTTAAATTAAATGAAAATAAGAAATAAAAAGTTTAAAAAAAGTTTAAGTTAAATAAAAAAATGACTGCCATTCTTCCATGAAACTCAAAAGGTGAATTTTTGACGAATTTTCATATAATGAAAGTGAACGAGGGCTGGGATTTTCAAAGTGGAAAAAGCACAAAAAAATGTCATAGAAAATATCATAAATGTGATTTAGTATGTAATTATTATTATTATTTTTTTAAATAATTACACTGAATAATTTTCACTTTGCATAAAAGGTTATCAAATAGCTTCATAAATATAGCACAGGAGCCATAGCCTTATGAACTACTTTTATGACATTTTATTTAGGATTTTTGTCATTTGGGACCCGGCCCTCACCATTCACTTTGCAGTCATTTTGGATGAAATATCCCTTTAATGAACCATACCAATAATAACTAATAAAACAGACTTTTGTCATCCCACTTTAGGTGTCTTCAGAGAAAAACAAAAAGCTTGACAGAATTATAGAGGCTTTAGGAAAAGTCCGACATGAAGGTGAGTACCTTTAAGAAAGACTATATAATTGTTTTTGGGAACTGAATGTCTCATTTGATTAGTTTATCCATTTAACATGTTTTGTTTGTCTGCATTTTGGTTCTACATTATGCAAAATCAAAAGGGAACAGCAGTGAAATTGAAAACTTTAGACTGACTGACATTGTCCCTGAAGCCAATAAACTGAGCTACTATCGGTACTCTGGTTCCTTGACCACACCAGGATGTGAAGAAGCCGTTGTGTGGACGGTCTTCCAACAGACTCTGTCCATAAGCGAAACTCAGGTACAGAAAGACTTTTTAGCACAAACCAGACTGAGATCTAGATGTTAGTCATCTAATTAGAATCACCAATATCTCAAGACATACTTAAGAGATATCAATTAAGTATCTATTTATGGAAAGGTTGAGTTCACTAGTGGCAGATTTGAATTCAAATGTACCGATTCTTTTCTCATCTTTTCTCATCTACTTTAGCTGAAGTCAATGTATAAACAGCTGCTATTCGCAACAGAAAAACCAATGGCTGGAATAATCCGTCCTGTGCAGAATCTGAATGGACGAGCTGTTTACACATCTGTGCCTTCTCACAGCCTGTGTGTCCTGCCCAATCTAATCTCCCTGTTTCTGTGCCTTTTTTGTGTTTTGGACAACAAAGGTGTTTTCACTTCACTGACACTTCTCTTTTAACACAGGATGTTCTCTATCAAGCTAATTGATCTTTCAAGCACTGAACTGAAGTTACTGGAATGGATCATTGCCACCATGCTATGGCTATGAATCCTGACAACATTATTATTTTGTTATTATTTGTTCACAACTATTGTCTCACGAGTACCTCTTTTTGTGTCTACTGTCATTTCTTCTTTTGACATGGCAGCTTTACCTGACTTCGATAAAATTTTGATTCCCACCTGTTTTCCATGACTTGATTGTTCATGATTACTGCATTTGAAGTATTTTAAAGGAGGGGGAAGGGGAGGGTTGGTTGAGAAGGGGAATTTTGATTTGTCATTGTACAAATAACTATATGTATACTGTACAAAAGTCTTCAAAATACTAAACAAAACCACTTGGGATTTGAATGTGGCTCGTTTGAAGCTTTCTGAACCTCCACTAAGATTAAAGGGATAGTTACCCCATGATTTACTCACCCTCAAGCCATCCTAGGTGAATATGACATTCTTCTTTCAGATGAATACAATCAGAGTTATATTAAAAAAATATCCTGGCTCTTCCAAGCATTATAATGGCAGTAAATGACAGCCAAAAAAAGTGCATCCATCCATTATAAAAGTAATCCACATGGCTCCGGGGGATTAATAAAGGCCTTCTGAAGCGAATCGATGCGTTTGTGTAAGAAAAATATCCATAATGTATTCAACTCATGCAGAAAGTTTAACGCTTCTCACAGTTCAAAGCGCTTGCGCTACGTCCAACATCAGATTCAACGTACGTATTCAATTTACGGATAAAGCGTAACAGGCGAAACTATGACGTTGGACGTAGTGTAAGCGTTTTGAACTGTGAGGCGTTAAACTTTCTGCGTGAGTTCACGGAAGGCGGTCCGGAGGAAGCTAGATATTTTACTTTATTAGATATTTTACCATCCCTTTAATTTACTATGTAACTTTCAATGACTTTCCGTTACTTATAATATTTTATATTATAATAAGATTTTCCAAGCCTGGAAATTCCAATTTTTAAATTTTTAAACTCTGGAAAATTAGTGTTTCATACAGCTATGATTTGGTGATTAAACTTGAGAAAAGATAAAAGTCAAACAAATTGTGCACATATGTGGAGTGTAAGTTGTACATTTATGTAAGTTTCCAAAGATGTTAATAAAACTTTACATGAAGTGACACAGTGATATGAAATTATTTATTCGATTGTAACTATATCATTGTACACACTGCTTGTCATATACAATCCTGAACCAGTGTAACTTTCCTTACACGTAACACACAGACAAACCCTTGACTTCAACTGAATCTGTGATGAGATAATAACTGGCATAACATGCCAAATTCATCTCTGAAGAAAGAGCAACTACTATTGATCTGGAGACTATGGTTACTGTTTTTGTGCCTGTAACCAGGTTCTAAAGTGCTCGATTTGAGCTGTGACGCCACTCTTCGCCGTGCCACCAGGTGCGCTGTACTGTTCGACGCTTCTGATGTAGTCCCACACTGAAGAAACGTCCTTGTCAAACAAAGGGCTGGAGAGGAAGAGAGAAACAAATAATGAAGTAAAGAAAATAAAGAATAAAGATAAAAACATTTCATATACTTCTATATGCCATTATTGTTTGAATGTGCCTGCTGACCTGACTGTTTGAAGGTCCTCTACAGTGAGATTAGACAGACTGACTTTCTTAGTCTCTGCAATATAGACAGCCTTTCCAGCACAACTGTGGGCCTCTCTGAAAGGCATCTATGTATATACATATATCAGATTTTATTCAGCTCAATTGAAATGCAAAAGCTATATACTATAAGTAGATGAACTGACTGACTCACTCCTTTTCTGACCAGGTGGTAGGCAAGATCGGTGGCCAGCATATCTGGGCTAAGGGCCGCTTCCATCTTTAATTGGTTGACCTGAGGAATGGAAAAGTATGAGTGCTTAAAGGGATGGTTTACCCAAAATTAAATTCTGTCATTAATTACTCTCCCTCATGTCGTTCCAAACCCGAAAGACTTTCATTTTCTTCAGAACCCAAATGGAGATCTTTTTGATGCAATCTGAGAGATTTATGTCCCTCCGTTGACAGTATACACAACTATCACTTTGATGCTTCAAAAAGTTCATAAAGAGAGATCATAAAACGAATCAAGTGGTGTAGTCCCAATTTTCTGAACAGACACGATCGCTTTATATGATGAACTGATTTAATTTAGGCCTTTATTCACATATAAATATTAAATCAACACACACATCATATGTGGTAAACGGAAGCTCAAGCATGTTCACTTGACGCAGGAGAACCAATGAGGTTCATTCTCGTGTTACGCAGCACGTTTGAGCTTCAGCAAGAACCAGTGAGGTTCATTCTTGTGTATTACGCAGCATTTTTGAGCTTCCGCAAGAACCAATGAGGTTCATTCTTGTGTATTACGCAGCATTTTTGAGCTTCCGCAAGAACCAATGAGGTTCATTCTTGTGTTACGCAGCACGTTTGAGCTTCAGCAAGAACCAATGAGGTTCATTCTCGTGTTACGCAGCACGTTTGAGCTTCAGCAAGAACCAATGAGGTTCATTCTTGTGTTACGCAGCACGTTTGAGCTTCCGCAAGAGCCAATGAGGTTCATTCTTGTGTTACGCAGCACGTTTGAGCTTCCGCAAGAGCCAAGGAGGTTCATTCTCGTGTTATGCAGCACGTTTGAGCTTCCGCAAGAACCAATGAGGTTCATTCTCGTGTTACGCAGCACGTTTGAGCTTCCGCAAGAACCAATGAGGTTCATTCTCGTGTTACGCAGCACGTTTGAGCTTCAGCAAGAACCACTGAGGTTCATTCCCGTATAACACAGCACGTTTGAATATTATGTTATGTTCGTTATGACGTTATGGTCACTGATCAATGTTTGTATGTGAATAAAAGCCTAAATTAAATCTGTTCATCATATAAAGTGATTGCGTTTCTTGCTCGAAAAACTGCTCGATTCCTATGAATTAGCTTTATAAACTTTTCGAAGCATCAACGTGGTAGTTTCTTAGCTGTCAATGGAGGGACAGAAAGCTCTCAGATTTCATCAAAAAGATCTTCATTTGTGTTCTGAAAATGAACGAATGCATGGATATGGAATGACATGAAGGCGAGTAGTTTTAAATTTTGGGCGAACTATCCCTTTAAGATCTACCACTCAGGAAATAAAACAACAATTCCTAACATTGCTCAAATTGCAGACAGACAACGGATACATGCACAACACATTTGCATCATATTCAGCATTTCACCTACTGGCTATTTAACCAAGGTAACAGTTTTGTTCTTGATTGCCACTGTCCATGACAAAGCAACATTAACTTCTAGTAAACCCATCTCTCACCTTCAGAGTTGAGATGACACCGGTCGCCACCTGTAGCACAGCATCTACTGTATCATATGTGTCGAACATGGCCTCCTTATCCTCCTGCAGTGATAAAACATATAATCAGAAGATGGTTGAAAGCAAAATAATCACATTCTTTGCCTATTACGGACATACCTGCAGGTCTTTGTTGTATGTGCTGGGTAAGCCTTTGAGGGTCATCAGAAACCCTGCACACTGTATTACAATGAAATTTAAATTAGACCAAGCCTGACGTTTTTTTGTAAAAACTGTTAATCATAAATTTGAGCGTTAAAAATTAATTCATTTTATTATAATTGTAATAATTTTTCTTCACAGTTAATCTAGGGATGCACTGTTATGAAAATTCTGGCGATAATAATTAATTTCCAATATTAAAATATGATTTTATCTGTATTATGAAATATAATCCCTTTTGAAGTGAATTTAGGCACAACATTATAATGTACAGTATGAAAGATGAATAATGGGTCTCACTTGCATCAAAAATATAAGTACAATGTACCTAATGTGTTCATATTGTTTTGCAAAACGGATACCGGTAAGGTTAGGGACAGGTTTACTGGTATGGTTAGGTTTAAGGGTATGTTATGGTGTAAGGGAAGGGTCAACTGTATATAGTATAATATAAAGTGGGACAATTTTGAGATTTTCTAAAGATGAAATTTAACAATATTATTAATTTTTCATTTTTTTAAAGACTAAGTGAGAGTTTAATGACAGCAAATGTAATCTAAATTTAAAATTTAAGCATTTAAGAATTTAAGAAATAAGCATACACTATTACATATACATTATCTGATAAGCGATGGTACCATTATATTGTGCATCCCTAAATTAATAATAGCATTAAATTGACAGCCCTAGTACTAATTATAAAATTTCCCGTAGATTGACCTTAATCATAAGGGCAGTTATTTTAATGACGTGATTATCTCTGTAGGCCAGTATTCGTGTCTCATGTTGGCTTCATTAGTCAGTGTTGTATCTTACTCTGCCGAACACTCGTCCTGCTTTGCTGCGGATGAGTTCCAGGCTGTCTGCGTTCTTCTTCTGGGGCATTAAACTGCTCCCAGTGCTGCTCTCGCAAACATAAACACAACAGCTCTGATTAACTACACACACTAGGCACACATACAAAGCAGAAGTGGATTGAATCCCTCAGTACACATCAGCCAGCTCGTGTTCACAGTATCTGTGTCCCAAGGCCTTGAGTTGTTTGCTGGCCTGCTGTCAATTGCTTTATATGCATTGTTACAGGCGATATGGTTGTTTGTGTTAGAAACCACTGCTGTTCTCACCTATGATCATCAAACCCTTCTTTAATTACGTCTGTCTACTAAGGATTACTGCAGATCACTTCTTCATCTCAAGGGCTTCTTCTACCTTTCCTGTGGTTACCTGTTACTCAACCGGCTTCATCTTTGTCTTTCTAGAAATGTTCACCCATACGCAAAAAATCTGGGTGTATTTTTTGATTCCGAATTGAATTTTACAAAACAAGTTAACGCTGTGGTGAAACCTAGTGAAAACTGAACTGGTGAAAATTGCTAAGATAAAACCTATGCTCTCATCTAGAGATCTGGAGTTGATCATCCATGCTTTTATATTATCCAAACTATACTACTGTAATGTTGTGTATTCGGGACTCTCCCAGGCATTGATGAATCGAATGCAGCTGGTTCAAAATGCCGCTATTGACTGGTATGAGAAAGAGGGACAGAATCACTGATTTTAACATCACTTCAATGGTTACCTATCAGATATTGGATCGACTTCAAGGCCCTATGAATTTTTTTTTTTCATTTTAACTCCCTCTCTCTTATCTGTCAGATCTTGTTATTCTACACCAGCCAGTAAAGAATTTGAGATTGTCTGATAAACTTTTGCTTTGTGTAAAAGTCCAGACTCAAACAACAAGCCACAGCCGTACCTGGTTATAGAATAACTAACCCCTCTCCATCTGCTCTGCCCCTACTTTGAATACCTTTAAAATGGCTTTTGAGTCTGACCCAGGAAGGAACTAAATATTAGTATTTTATGTTGTGTTAGTATTGTCTTTGGTTTTCTTGATTGCTATGTATAGCACTTTGGGTTGCGCTTTTGGCAGAAAATAAGAAAATAAACTAAACTAAACTGTGTTGAGTGTCATCCATCCATTAAGACAACCCGTTTGAATCCTGCACTCTGTGGCAGAATGTCAGCTTTACCTAACATAGTATTGGTGCTAATAAATAGGTAATAATTATTTCTGAGTGAGCATTTACTAGTTAACTAAGGTCAGTACCAGCTGTAGAGCTTGTCGTTAATAAAGATAAATCAGTTAATGTTAACAGACTGAACATTTCACAGGCCATAAAGAATTATAGTAGAAGAAAATGGATTTGTTCTAACTACGGAAAGTGTGTAATGACAGGAACACATACACATGTACTCACTGACATTTCTTTGCAACTGTACCATAAAAGTCATCTGAATCAAGACCCATTAATGTGCAATTCTGCCTAAAGCACAAGCCAGCAGCTCCTACAGTTTCATGATGAAAATGTGCATGGTAAAAATAACGCAGAATGTAAGGAGAAATGCTGTTAACCCAAGGGCTTCAAATTAATGATCTCTGTCTGCTGACATTATGGGGTATTACGGGGCCTACACACGAGACAAACCACTAGGCAAAATGTTGTAGGTTAATAAGACAAAAAAGAAGCTTTGCACTTCATGGCTCAGTATGTCAAATTCAGACACATTTAAATCTGCAATCTGGACAGTGATATTTTTTTTACGTATCCGTGTACGTCCTCGCCAGGGTTGCCAGGTTTTCACAACAAAATCAGCCCAATTGCTACTCAAAACTAGCCCAAAACAAGCTCAACAGCGGTTTGGGTAAAAAAGAAATCACGTTCGGGGAGGTAAAATATATGTTTTTTTGGCAGGATTCCCTGCTAAAATTTGCATTCCCGGTGCTAAATATCACATAATTGGGGTCGCTTCAACCCGCGGACATGAAAAACAGCCCGCGGCAATAGTGTTAAAGTAGCCCAATTCCGCGGGAAAACCACAAACTTGGCAACACTGGTCCTCACACATGCGCACTTTGGTCAGAGCGGTAATAATGCGATTAAGGCGTTTACATGCCTGTTTAAGGCGATTAAAATCGGTGTACGCCACCTAGTTTAATGCGACTATGGTTACTACGATTATGATCTTAATCGCATTTGTTTGATCGAAGTATTGCATTTACATGAGGTAAAGTTTAATCGAAATATTGTCAAAATCCTATTATAAATCGCATTATGAGGGAGCATGTAATCGTAGTCATTAATATCAGACTATATAGTCAACGCGTGTTAAAACGGACGCAGTTTTAGATCATAAATCACTGACGCGTTCGGTGACAGTGAGCTGCATTACACGTGGGACTGAAATGGTGGCTACAAAAAAATCTCTAGCGCTCATTTTGGCCATGGTTTGTCTTGAAAAATGAATACAGTTTGACGGTCGTCCTAGGAGAAGTCACACTGCAGGACTGTGTGCCAAATCTTCTGACACTGCCAGAATTTCGGCTGAGGAAAAATTTGATCGCAATGCTCATTAATCGGCTGTCGGTGAACAAACTAATGATCAAAAGACTTCAGATTTTAGCCCTGGATCAGAGGAATCTTTTAGGATTTGTAAATTTTGTCTCAGACGGCCTAATCGTGGCTAAAATCGCACAGTATGCACCCGGCTTTACTCCAGTTTTCAGTTTGTCACATGTATGTTCTGTTTTGTTCCAGTTTTCATTGTATTCTGTTTGCAGTTAGTTTTCCGGGTTGTTAATTAGTTCTGTCATCCCCTGCCTGTTTGTTTCCATGGTCACAGATTGATTTGAGTCTTCAGTTCTGGTGTGTTTTGTTAATTATCTCATCAGCTCCTTGTTTGATGGTATTTAAACCATCGGTGTCAGTCTGTTGTTGTTTAACATCAGGTTGTATGTGGTTCTTTCTCCTGTAGTAAAGACTGTTTCAAGTATCCCTTGTCTTCGTGAACTATCTACTACAGCAACCCATGACAGATCCTACAGAAATCATTCTAATATGCTGATTTGATGTTCATATTCACATGGGGGTTTTGCATTGAGTGACTGGACAGTACAGCACAGACAGGAATGGGATTGGAACATGACCCAGGTCAGATTCAAACCATGAGCCAAGAGCTCTTATGTCATGGGTGCATGCACAGCCAGATGAGTGTCATTTAATTAATGTTTTTTTTATTTTTTTATTCTGTTTTTTTGATTAACCACTGCATCACTTCCCATGTGCAATCCTCACCTGTATGCATCACTCAGAGTGATGAAGGAGAATTCCTTGGTACTGTACAAAATCAGATCCTCTGCCATCTTGCTAAGGTGTGTGAGACACATTGATCCCCAGAAGAGAAACTCCACTGTCCAAAAACATACACAAACACATTCAGTTAAAGGGATGGTTCGGCCAAGAATGAAAATTATGTCATTTAGTCACCCTCATGACTCATTTCTTTCAGGACTTTCTTTCTTCTGTGAAACAAAAGATATTTTAAAGGCGGCTAACCAAAGTTTTGGTGACCATTGACTTTTATTGTATGGACCACAAAAAAAAAATCTTTTATGTTCCACAGATAAATGAAAGTCATACAGGTTTGGAACGACATTAGGGTCAGTAAATGATGCCAGAATTTTCATTTTTGAGTGAACAATCCCTTTTATTACAATGATGTCTTTTACTTATCCTACTCTTAGATAATTTTTTTAAGCATAATTATACATACCAACAAAATCCCTCTGTCCAGTAGCATCCATGCTGTTAATGCTGATCCTTTCAAAATTTAGCTCTGGGGAGTGATAAATTATAAATCAGATGTAAAAATTCAAACGGGTCACCTGTTTCACCTGTATACACAAACATACGTCACAGGAACATACTTCGCGAATCATTAATTATATGGGAAAATAAATAAACTCAAATTAATATGTAATATGAAAACATGAATAACAGGAAAGCAAATTCATAAAATTATGTCAACCTTGACGAAGAAGTTCTCTATCAATGTTGAAGGGATTCCCAGCAATGGCTCCACTGCAAGGCAAATATATACATCATATTTCAAGGTATCTCAAAAAGATCCATTTAATACAATAAAAATGTGAAGTGTATACACAACCGTTCAGCAGATTTTTGTTTTTGTTTGAAAGAACTAAATACTATTGGTTAAAGCAAGGATGCATTAAAAATTATCCTCTAAAGCAGGGGTCTCCAAACTCGGTCCTGGAGGGCTGCTGTCCTGCAGAGTTTAGCTCCAACTCTAATTAAAGGATTAGTTCACTTTAAAATGAAAATTTCCTGATAATTTACTCACCCCCATCTCATCCAAGATCTTCATGTCTTTCTTTCTTCAGTCGAAAAGAAATTAAGTTTTTGAGGAAAACATTCCATTTCTTCACACAATGGAACTCAATGGCAACCAAAATGTTGAAGGTCCAAATCAGTGCAGTTTCAAAGGGCTTCAGAGGCTCTGCTCGATCCCAGCTGAGGAATGGTGTCTTATCTAGCGAAACCATCTGTCTTTTTCAAGAACGTCATCATTTTTAAACCTAAATTGCTCATCCGGCCCTCATGGGGTCTCTGGGAGGGGTGCTGGAAAGTGCTCCAACTGGAGACTCCATCGTTCTACTGGGGGACTTCAACGCACACGTGGGCAGTGACAGTGACACCTGGAGGGGCGTGATTGGGAGGAACGGCCTCCCTGATCTGAACCTGAGCGGTGTTCTGTTATTGGATTTCTGTGCTAGTCACAGCTTGTCCATAACAAACACCATGTTCAAGCATAAGGGTGTCAGTGCACGTGGCACCAGGACACCCTAGACCGGAGGTCGATGATCGACTTTGTGGTCATCTCATCTGACCTCCGGCCGTATGTCTTGGACACTCGGGTGAAGAGAGGGGCGGAGCTGTCAACTGATCATCACCTGGTGGTGAGTTGGATCCGATGGCGGGGGAGGAAGCTAGACAGACTCGGGAGACCCAAAGTTACTGTAAAGGTCTGTTGGAAACTATTGGCCGAGCCCCATGTCAGAGAGATCTTCAGCTCCCACCTCCGATGGAGCTTTGACCGGATCCCGAGGGAATCTGGAGATATTGAGTCCGACCATGTTCTCCACCTCCATTGTCGACGTGGCTGCTCGGAGCTGTGGCCGTAAGGTCTCCGGTGCCTGTCGAGGCGGAAATCCCTGAACCCGGTGGTGGACACTGGAAGTAAGGGATGCCGTCAAGCTGAAGAAGGAGTCCTATCGGGCCTGGTTGGCTTGTGGGACTCCTGAGGCAGCTGACAGGTACAGGCAGACCAAGCAGACTGCAGCCCAGGTAGTTGTGGAGGCAAAAAAAAAAAATCCGCCTCAGGAGGGGTAAGCAGTGCCCTACCAACACTGTTTACAGTGGAGATGGGCAGTTGTTGACCTCAACTGGGGATATCGTTGGATGGTGGAAGGAATACTTTGAGGATCTCCTCAATCCCACCAACACGTCTTCCATTGAGGAAGCAGTGGCTGAGGGCTCAGAGGTGGATTCATCCATCACCTGGGCTGAAGTCATCGAGGTAGTTAAAAAGCTCCTCAGTGGCAAGGCACCAGGGGTCGATGAGATCTGCCCTGAGTACCTCAAGTCTCTGGATGTTGTGGGGCCGTCTTGGCTGACACGCCTCTGCAACATCGCGTGGCATTTTGGGACAGTGCCCCTGGACTGGCAGACCAGGGTGGTGGTCCCTCTTTTCAAGAAGGGGGACTGGAGAGTGTGTTCCAACTACAGGGGATCACACTTTTCAGCCTCCCCGGGAAAGTCTATGCCAGGGTACTGGAGAGGAGAATTTGGCCGATAGTGGAACCTCGGATTCAGGAGGAACAGTGTGGTTTTCGTCCCAGTCGTGGAACACTGGACCAGCTCTATACCCTTTCCAGGGTGCTGGAGAGGGTTCGGCTGGTGGAGGGTTCATGAGGAACAGTGTGGTTTTCGCCCAGTCGTGGAACACTGGACCAGCTCTATACCCTTTCCAGGGTGTGGAGGGTTCATGGGAGTTTGTGGTTTTGGAGAAGGAGAAGGCAATCGACTGTGTCGCTTGTGGCGTCCTGTGGAGGGTGCTCTGGGAGTACGGGGTCCGGGGCCCCTTGTTTAGGGCTGTTTGGTTCCTGTACGACCGGAGCAGGAGCTTGGTCCGCATTGCCGGCAGCAAGTCAGACTTGTTCCCGGTGCATGTTGGACTCCGGCAGGGCTGCCCTTTGTCACCGGTTCCGTTCATAATTTTTATGGACAGAATTTCAAGGCGCAGCCAAGGGCCGGAGAGTGTCCGGTTTGGGGACCACGTGATTTCGTCACTGCTTTTTGCGGATGACGTTGTCTTGTTGGCCTCCTCAGACCAGGACCTCCAGCATGCACTGGGACGGTTTGCAGCCGAGTGTGAAGCGGGCCGGGATGAGAATCAGCACCTCCAAATCCGAGGCCATGGTTCTCAGTCGGAAAAGGGTGGCTTGCCCACTTCAGGTTGGTGGAGAGTTTCTGCTTCAGGTGGAGGAGTTCAGGTATCTTGGGGTCTTGTTCACGAGTGAGGGAAGGATGGAACGGGAGATTGACAGACGAATTGGTGCAGCTTCTGCAGTAATGCGGTCAATGTACCGGTCTGTCGTGGTGAAGAAGGAGCTGAGCTGTAAGGCGAAGCTCTTGAACATAATCTATGTTCCTACTCTCAACTACGGTCATGAGTCTGGGCGTCTCTGCTTAGACTGTTGCCCCCACGACCCGGCCCCGGATAAGCAGAAGATAATGGATGGATGGATGGATGGATGGATGGATGGATGGGATGCAAAAGATCCTATATAGATCCTATGTATTTCAAATAAATGCTGTTCCTTTGAACATACATCAAAGAGTCCTGAAATTTATCTATCACTGTTTCCACAAAAATATAAAGCAACACAACTGTTTTAACATCAATAATAAGAAATGTTTCTTGAGAACCAAATCTGCATATATTTGATCAAATAATGCAGCCTTGGTGAGCATAAGATACTTATTTAAGACACTGGGGGCCAGATTTACTAACAGCTTGTAGCAGCGCAAACTATCTTTTGCCGTAAAAAAAAAAACTACTGTCAGAATTTACTAACGACACGCAGTGAAAAATTAGCGCTGAAAAGGTGCAGACAGTTATTTTTGCGGCTGACTTTATTGCATATGCATTTGTAGGAGTTTCCCTTTCAGAAGCAAAATGTATGGGAGGAGAGTATTTAAATTAATCATGTAAGGTGATTTACTGTGGTTTGCGCTAGTCAATTTACTGGTATTTGAGCCATTATTTACCGCTCAAAAAAGCATGTCTTAAACCAGACGCTAATTTGCACTGCTCTTGGTAGATGGTCCTTATGATCGTTGGTCACTATGGAAATGGTCCGGCTGCATCTGTGTTCTTTAATTTGCAGTAGATCACGCGCAGAACTTTCCACTCCCATCTGCGCTTTTTTGGAATTGTGCTCTCACGCTAATTTGCCGTGTTTAGTAAATCTGGCCCTTACAGTTTAAAACTGTACAGTATTACAGTAGTGTATATGCACAAAACTAACCTTCCTAGGGGCATCACATTAACACGTTTTCTGATGTCCTCCAGCCGCTCAACATCCCTGCTTAGTGCCACTGCATGACTGTGAGAAATGATGACACAACATTGAACAATTGTAACCAGACATATGAAGTCCATATGTACACGGTCACGACCAGTGTTGGGAAAAGTTACATTTAAAAGTAATGCATTACAATATTGCGTTACACCCTAAAAAAGAAACTAATTGCAATACTTACTTTTTTATGGAAAGTAATGAGTTACGTTACTTTTGCATTATTTTTTTTCTGCTAGGCTGGGCTTGCTTGTTTGATTTTTAATTTTAAAAAGCTCTTTTTTTTTGCAGGTTTGTGTAATATTCTGAGTTTGCATTTCACTGTTTTTATTCATTTTAAGAAATACTGAATCTGTTTTTGTGCAAGTGAGATGAGTAAATGCTCACATTTAGTGTAGAACTAAAAACAATAAAGGTACAATTTACACACCGCACACAATGCCTCTGCACTCACTCCTGATTTCTTTCAACATGGGGACAGGAGAGCTGTCAGTCAATAAATGGGAAAACAAAGTAACTTGCGTTACATATTTGAAAAAGTAACATTTTGTTGTAAATTTAAAAGTAATGCGTTACTTTACTAGTTATTTGAAAATCTAATTCTGGAACTCACATTACTTGTAATGCGTTATGCCCAACACTGGTCACAACACTTGACATTTCACTGTAGCTTTGCCTTGAGTGGTGCATAATTAAAGGGATAGTTCAACCAAAAATGAAAATTCTTCAGTCATTTAGTCACCCTCAAGTTCCAAACCAGTATGAATTTCTTTCTTCTACTGAACACAAAATAAGATATTTTGAACAATGTCAGTAACCAGGGGCCTCATTTATAAACGTTGCATACGCACAAAAGAAGGCGTACGCCGCTCTCTACACAATAATTGGTATTTATAAAAAGCAAACTTGACGGGAAAATGTGTGGTCCTTCACGCAAGCTCTGACCCAGGCGTGCGCAAAAAAAAACGGGTGAAATAAGAAATGGCGACACCGTCGGCAGATGGAAGAAACACGTGAAAGTGTGTGAAACTGTAGACCGTTGTGTAAAAGAAATGGCAATACTGCCTCTCATAAATAACATGAAGACTTCACAAAGCAAGTCTTACAATTAACAGCCTACACGAACACCCGTTTGATCGATCTGCAGTGTAAAACAAACAAAATCAAACCAAAATTACAACAGAAATGCAAATTAACACATATTTGCAAAAAGAAAAGTGAAATATGTTCTGCAATAATATTGGCATGTTATGCAATTCATCCTCATAAATAATATGGTAAACAGAACGAAATAATGTACAAAACATGGATGGATGGATGGATGGATGGATGGATGGATGGATGGATGGATGGATGGATGGATGGATGGATGGATGGATGGATGGATGGATGGATGGATGGATGGATGGATGGATGGATGGATGGATGGATGGATGGATGGATGGATGGATGGATGGATGGATTAATTGTCCACTGGGGAAAGTTGTTTTCATAGTAAAAATTTGTTCATCAGCTACAGCCTCGACTTTGATGTCCGACCATTTCTTTTTATTTCGGCCACGGTCCGAGGTTGTGAGGCTACAGCATTTACAGCATCTGTAACCTTTTGCCACTCAAGTGCCTTTTTGGCTTTAGTAATGCCCACACTGTGCCCTCCAAACAACATTTTTCTCCTCTTTTCCACCTCGCCAACGATAACTTCTACTTCACATTGAGTGAAGTTACGTTTTTTTGATTTCCTCTCTGTGTTTGCCATAATTTCACAATCAATGAATATTAACTTGTGGGCGTTTCACAGACTATTTATGGGCAACTATAGGCGTGACATGAAGCTGCAAAAGCTGCACTACATTTAGAATTGATTGTGATTTATTAAGGGAAAACTGCGTAGGATGTGCGTGCGCACGGTTTTATAAATCTGAATATTTCTGTGCGTACGCATGTCCTATGTTTCATCCGTACGCCACTTCTGACGCAAGTCCTACGCAAAGTTTTATAAATGAGGCCCCAAGAGTTGATGGACCCCATTGCCTACCATAGTATTTTTTCCCATGCTAATGATGTCAACTGTTACCCATTGGTTACCCATATTCTTCTAAATACTTATTCTTTAAGACTGAATTCTTCTTTGAAATGCACCTGAGAATCCAGTGACTCCATCTGATTGGCTGGGCCCTCTGCATATGAGTGTATCCAGGGCAGAGGATGTCAATTTCTCTGATTGAAAAAAGGAAAATAGTTTGCGATGTGTCTTTGGTAATTGTACCTTAGTCAGATCTCTACAGGTAGCTAGATCATTGAGCATTCTTACGCTGCAGCTCTTTCCACCATAGTGTTGATGAGCTGCAAAGCTAGCCCTTTCAGAGTGGTAATAGCGTCCCGTAGCCAGAGCCGCATATCTGTTGCAACCTATATCCAACATATGAAAACTGTTCAGTCAAAGCCATGCCTTATCATGTGACCAAATTTGTCCAAGCCAAACCTGATCATTTCTGCTCCTGCCTGTGTGAAGTTTTCCAGCTGGATCACCAATAAATTCCTTTAAAAGAAGACATGAACATTGACTGAATTTTTGGATCCTGTAATAAAACTGAATATTAAACTACACCACATGGTGTGCTGATAAAACCATCTTCTTAATCAATGAAAGTAGAATGACTGAGGAGAGTGTCATTGTTTTTGTTTTTTTACCTTCAGCCTGCGTTCATTGGCTGTGTGAATATCCTCGTCTCCTGGTTTGATCTTGAACTCGCCTTTGGACCACTCATCAAAAACCTGATAAGGATATATCTTGACAATGAAGTAAAATGTGTGATGACTCTTTTTGATTTGTTATCACTTGTTTTTTTACTGAAATCTATAATATTTCTGTCATGACAAGTTGACAACTCTCGGAGAGATTGGCATGGTAATGTTAAAAGTGCTGTATATTAACTGTAGTTTTTGACTGTACTAAAACATAAAAATACCATAATGTTTGCAGATATTTAGGTAACATGCTGAGTTCACATACTTGTTTCTCAGAAAAACAATGCTATAGCCAATTATTTTATTTTACTTTGAAATGTGCTTTCCGTGTCTGAATGTCTGTTTTTGTTTTGGTCTGTGCGACAACGCACGTTGCCAAATAGTATTTCCACACCACAGGTTGCCAGTTGGCGGAAAACACAGCGTATTGCTGTCATGGAAGCCAGCACAAACTGTGTCAGAGATCGCAGATTCTACCTGACCTAAAAAGCCTCAGCATCCATCTAAAAATCTCTATGAACGGAAGCACATTAAAATGTGGAAAAATCAATTCATCAACTTGTAAGTCTCTTCGCCTTCTATTGTCAATTGTGCTCGTTGCGTGTCCTCAAACTGGCAACCCGCCTAAGCATCAAGTCTGAGGAGAGGGCGGGGCTAACAATATTTTGAATTTGGACTGCAGTACCCATTTCAACCACTACCTGTCATTCTTACATACAGCACCTTTAATCTATTTGGTCTTGGCGGAATAGATCTGCTACGCTGCTGCTGCAGTGTTGTGGGCTTCTAAGGACATCTTCTGTTTGGAGTTGTTGCTTAACATCCTTGATAATGTTTGTGCTTGTCAAAGCAATTGTGTTTGCATGTATATCAACATATAATTTATTAATCTATGTATTTGTATTTTCAGTTTCACACCATTCATACATTAAAGTATTTTCAACATCACTTTGAATTATTGTGTGATGGAGTTTCACTTGCTGGATAATTGAACGTGGACTCAATGAGGCCAGTACAGTGGGAAAAAAAAGAGCTACAATCAAGAATCTAGATGTCATGACTGCATTGTGACCTCTCATTTGACTAAGCCAACAGGGTCAACCAAGTCCTCTTGTTCAACTAAGTCTTCAGTTACTTCAAATGCCAGCATGGTTGCAGCCAAGGCACATGCAAAGGCTGAGGTTGCCTTGGCTTGTGCTTCATTCTCTAAGAAAGAAATTAAAATAAAAACAAAAAAAGCCAGTTTAGAAGCTATGCCCTAGAGCAGTTGTCTTCGCTATTTTTTTCAGGAGAGTCACGCTGATAGGACAAAATCAGTAAGAGAGACACTTTTACCACAAAGTATCAAAAGTTACATCCAGTCATAAATAGCTTATCAATCTGTACAATACAATGCAATAAATACAAAAGGTAGATAGATAGTGGCTATGCATAATATATTTTTTTTTTATGTAAACTTTCTTTTAGTGCTGTTATAATATATTTTATGATGTAATCATTTTTAGTAAATCACCAAATTAATGTAGAAAAAAGACACAGTATTTAAAATATTTGTTCAATGGCATCTTTTTATGAATGAAGGGCAGTATAAGGGCATACTAGTACAGATATGTCTCTGAAATTTTTGATGTTTTTAAAAATATAAATTATTTGTAATAGAGCAGACACTTTGAGTTAATGGGTTATAGCCCTGCTTGTTTTTATGAAATATATGTATTGACTGCATGGTCATTTCACCGTATTATTTACTGCCATGCGAGCCGCAAATTAAAGCTGGGCGAGCCGCATGAGGCTTGCGAGCCACGCAATGAGTAACACTGCTCTAGAGGGAGAGAGCGGGAAGCAGAGTCTGCTCTAGCTAAAGCTGCTGTAATGGAGTCTGTGGCTGTAAAATTTGAGTTAGAAAGTCAATGCTTTACTCAATTTCTACCTGAGCAGAGCACACATGCACTGAAGAGCTTTCCCCGTAGCTCAAACTATAAGACGCCAAGCAACGCCAAGGTCATGGGTTCGATTCCCAGGGAAAGCAAGAACTGACAAAATGTAAAAATATGTGTAAAATGAGTATAATACAGTGCTAACAGTGGAAGCATGTATTTACCCAAAGATAGATCTTCACAAAACATCGGTAAGCCACACATAGATGCTCCTACCAACAGACCAGGGGTTAGATAAGAAGTCACTTTCACAGGGTCGTCCAACGCATAGCATTCCTGTAGATAATGCCCATGTCAATCATCCTAATTCCTTTAACGGTCATTCACATCATGCTGTGGATACTCCAGCTAGCATCCCCTTTTCGGGTCAAGCTAGTCGCTATCCAGTCAGTCATGCTCATAATTTTGGTGACACTTCTTCAAAAGACTTGGCAAAATATCTAGCAACGAGCCAATTTGTGTCATCAGGCCTTACTAGATTTGATGATAGACCAAATAATTATTTAGCATGGAAATCTTTAGTCCTTAGTACCATTGAGACCTTGGATCTAAAGAAGACCTAAAGAACATCAAAGAACATCAAAAGCTTATGGAGTTAAGTAATATGCTTTCTGAAGTTGAATTTGCAAAGCAAAAAGGATATTTGCTGGGGCTGTCCTACTTGGGTACGGCTAGACTCTCACTAAAAGCAGGAAAACAGAGTTGCTTGAGCACAGAGTCTCTTTCTTTGCAAAGTTTCTGCATGGACAAGCTCGCAATGACCCTAGCTTTCATCTCACCTTCTCCTTTATGTCCTCAAATAAAAGGGACAGGTTTGGTGAGTCACAGTAATGCTTGTAAGAGAGTTTGTGCATAAAATAGATGTCATACCTTCTTCCAAGTCTACTTCCATTGCTGAAAGCCCAGACAAGCAATGCCCTGTGCACCACAAACCGCACCCACTACAAAAGTGTAGAGGCTTTAGAGAAATTAAATTGGAGAAATGTAAAAGAATACTGAGTGCACACAATACTGGTTACAAATGTTGTGCATCAAACACACCTGTAGCTCGACATTGTGAGGCAACTGTACAATGTTCTTAATGCCATAGTGATAGACATCCATTCCAGGACAAGCGCCATGGCTTTTCAAGCCTCCTCTTTTTTCTGTACAGCATGGTAGGGAGAAGGAAGAAATCATACGTTGATGTTTCACCTAAATGCACAGAGGTATGTGGCAAAGGCTGCTCAAAAATATGCTTGGTTAATTGCTGTTGGCTACATAAATGTAGCCTATTCCACTGCCCACGCTCCTGGAACGTACCATTCCTGACAATATGGATGAAATCCCTACTCCGGCAGCAGCTGCCAGTCATCGTCACCTCAAGTTCATAGTTCATGAGATGCCATCTCTTGATGAAAATGCTGAAATCCTGTTGTTGTTAAGCAGGGACTTACTAAGAGTGCACAAGATCCATAGACTTATGACGCAGCATTCGCACAAAAGCTGTACATGGGCTGGGTAATAACCGGTGATGTTACGGTGATGCAACTCTAGTGCCAAGTTTAATGGTATTTCACACAATGATGTGCTACTTTCTGAGGCAGACATGAACAACAGTGTGCTGGGTGTTCTTTTGAAATTTAGGAAAACCCAGTAGCGATTACAGTGGATATTGAGCAGTATTCAGCAGGATTATAGAGATGTTCTACATTTTTGTGCTATTGAGACAACGATCCAACAAAAGAAGTTGTCAACTACAGGATGAGGGTGCATGTGTTTGGGAACAGCCCCTCACCTGCAGTGGTCATCTATGGTCTCCATAAAGTGGCTTGAGAGGGAGAAGATGAGTATAGCATGAGATATGCGGCACTTTGTTGAAAGAGATTTTTTATATGGACTATGCTTTCAAGTCATTCTCGACTGTGGGAGAAGCTACTGACATCCTTTCAAGAACACAGAGAATGTTAGCTGCTTCGAACCTTAAGCTCCACAAAGGGGTTTTGAATAAACCTGAGGCATTTCTAGTAGAAGACTGAGCCAAATACCTCCAGAATCTTGATCTGTTTGTGGATGACCTACCTGACCAATGAAGTCTTGGAGTAAGATGGAGTGTTATGTCGTATATCTTGACATTTCAAATTCCAAGAATTGATTGACCCGATACATGAAGAGGAGTTCGTTCTGTGGTTAATAATCTTTTCGATCCACTGGGTTTCTTGGCACCTATACTCATAGAAGGATGTCTATTGCTTAGAGAGATGACATTACAAGTCTGTGACTGGCATTCAAGTCTGCTTGAGATTTTGAAAGAAAAATGCATATATTTTCAAAATTCTCTATATAGTCTCACTGACATTCATGTTCTCCACACATACTCAACAATTGCTCTCTCTCAAGGACCTTTTTGTCTTTTCAGATGCTTCTGTCAAGGCCATTTCTGCATTTCTCAGAGTCGTGGGGTTTGCACTTGGAAAGTTGAGACTAGACCCCCAGCCTGATTTCACCATTCCAAGGTGAGCTGTGTGCAGCAGTGATGGCTGCTGAGATTGCAGAAGTCATTAGTGAAGAAAAAGACGTACAGTTTTATTAAATCACTTTCTACATGGACAGCCAAGTTGACCTAGGTTATATTAATAACCAGTCTCAACACTTATTGATATTATGTATACGTAATTAATAGAGTACAAAGAATCAGGCAAACTACTGAACTTGATCAGTGGCGTTATGTGCTATCAGAAGAAAATCCTGCTGATCACGCTCTGTTTCCGCTCTCAAGCACCTCAATACCACATGGCTTACAGGACCCCCTTATCTTCATGGCAGTTCAAAACGATGGGAGCATTTTTCCAGATGTAAATCTGTAGTCAAGGCTGTAGCTCACCATACCCATACTGTTTACAGTTTTGCTCATTCAACAGAAGTAGGAGATTGTGCTGGTTGGTACATTTGCAAAAAGGGGATCTCCATGGACTCTCTGGAAAGAGCAGAGAAGGAAACGATCAGAAATGTGCAGCAGGAAGTTTATTCAGAGAAATTCAAGTGTATCCTAGTACACCGTAACCTTTTCAAACAAAGCCCAGTTGTTAAGCTGAATCCTACCATTGACAGTAATGGTCTACTACGAGTTGACGGACGAATTCACCATGCAGGTCTTGAGCTGGAAGAGTCAATCCCTGTCATTATTCCTGGAAAGAATCATATAGCAACTCTTCCTGTAAGGTTCAACATCAGGGAAGGCATTGTACAGAGGGAGCCATAAGAGCAGGTGGTTTGTTGTTAGTTGGAGGAAAAAGGCTCATTAGTAAGGTGCTCAACCAATGACTTACCTGTACAAAACTCTGAGGAAAAGTAAAGGAGCAACAATGTGATCTGCGAGCAGAACTCCAAGTAGACCCTCCTATCCTTCATGTTGGAATGGACATGCTTGGTCCATGGGAAGTGTCAGCAAGGCATACACAAGGAGGTCATGTAAAAAGTAAGAGGTGGGCAGTACTGTTTACTTGCTTATGTACGAGGGTGGTTCATATAGAAGTGGTGGACGAAAAGTGTTTTTCGTGCTTCATTAATGCACTGAGATGCTTCTTTTCATTGCGTGGTCCAGCCAAACACTCCTCACATGTGGGAGCGTATGATTTGAGTAGCACGTCATATCTTGCATGGGATGTTGTCGCAGACCAGTAGAGAACGACTTACTCAAAAAAGTGTTAACTACACTTTTAGCTGAGGTCACAGCCATAATGAATGCACACACTTTGATCCCTGTCTCATCTGATCCTGAACCCTCTATGCTGTTATCCCAAAAAGGGGCACACATTCCTCTCCTGACATTGACATCAATGGAAAAGATATGCTAAAATACCAGTGGAAATGTGTTCAGTTGCTGGCTGATGAATTCTGGTATCAATGCCGTAAGGAGTGTCTGTGTACTCTGCAATGTCGTCAGAAAAGGCCATGTAAAGAACCCAACATTAAAGAGGGGAATGTTGTCCTTAAAGAGAACTAAGTCAGAAGGAATGAATGGCCTATAGGCATAATAGTGAAAGCAGCAAAGATGGGATGATAAGGAAAGATTAAGTGAAAGTCGTCAAACATTCAGGTCTGACAAATATTTACTACTGGCCAATCTCAGAATTGATGTCCTTAACCTAGGACTTATTAGAGTGTGGCATCTTAAAGGGTTAGTTCACCCAAAAATTAAAATTATCCCATAATTTATTCACCCGCTATTAAGCCCACAAAAAGCACATCCATCCATCATAAAAGTAATCCATACGGCTCCAGGGGGGTTAATAAAGGCCTTCTGAAGTGAAGCAATGCGTTTTTGTAAGAAAAATAGCCATATTTATACATTTATAAATATGGCCCTGCCAATTGTACGAGGTCAGGTGACCTCAAGTGGCTATGTGCAGTATAGCAGGATGACTGGAGAGTGTGACCTCATTAATGGGGGACGGTGAATCAGCCTGTAAATCAGAAGCTGTGTCGGAACAAAAGTGGGCGTCTAAATTTGTGGGTGTCTTCAAACTGATGGATGTTTGTAAACCATGCAATGAAAATGATCCCCTTCACCCGACCCCACCCCTAAACCCTACCCACACTATGACATGGGCAAAGCAAGTAATGCAGTAAAAAAAACGCCCCTCTGTTTATGGCCTTGCCCACAGATCTAGTAACTCCTATTACTATCCTGCAGAGACCTATACTTGGAGTCCCAATTCAGGTTGCATCCTTGCCACACCTTCAAAGGCCTCAAAAGTCGGAACGATCGTTATTAAATGGGACGGTCTAGCCTATGGTTATTAGTATTTAGTACTACAGTATATAGTACTATAGTATTGTTCTTATCGCCTAGCAACTGTGACAACTGCCGTTGATGAGTGGCAGCAACATTTGTACTGGACTTTTTTTGTCTGAAAACAAAACAGGGTTTGCAAACTGTCTAAATATGTTCACCATGGTCCATTTCTTTATATAATAAAGAGTATAAACTATATATAAATCACATCTCAGTAAGATATGTCAACAATTAAATCGATTTAAAGTTTTGTTTGTTTTTTTTTTTTTTTGTTGTTTTTTTACATTTGTATCATTAGATATTTGAGTAAGTTGAAACACTTACATTTAAAAGTGTAATCAGCAATTTTTCTAAAAAAAATCCTGTCATCACTGGCGGGCAATGAATTCTGGGATATGCATACTGTAAATTGTTTGTATCCTGAAAATGTATGTTTGATATTGATGGAACAGCATGTTTCTATTTATTAATTATGTTTTCATGTAACATTGCTTAACATCCTTGATAATGTTTTTGCTTGTCAAAGCAATTTTTCACATATATGTGCATATAATTTAAAAGTCTATGTATTTGTATTTTGAGTTTCACACCATTCATACAGTAAAGCATTCTCAACATCACTCTGTGGTTCCAGGAATTATTGTATGATGAAGTTTAACTTGCTGGATGTGGACTCAATGAGGCCAGTACAATAATTGTTGGTCAAAACAATAAGTTAATATGTTTGTACATTAGCTTTTAGATTTTTGCTATTATAATTGTTTTATTATTTAAATACCAGGCCATGTTTACATAATCAATGCGTGTCTGTATCTCCTCTTTTTCTTTCTTTTTGTGATCAATAACAGTGAAAATTTACTGATATTCAAACTAATATTCCAAAATGAAATATTCACTGCATTTAAAAATGTTTTTGACAACTAGCCCCAGTTGGCTGGGTGTTATGCTGTCAGAGCAAAATGGCACATGTTGAATGACTGTATAGCATCGGTGAAGTTTACAATAGACATCACCAGCATTGTCACATGGCTATTGTTGTGTGCACATGGAGATGTCTGTGTCAGGGCATATTTTTGTCTGTGATGTATTAAGCTTTGGTGTCAAAGGGGGAATGGACTATGGTACAGTATCCTGGTAAATATTTACAAAGAAGCACGGGGATACATGAATTTTCTGTAAACGCACATATAATCTGAAAGCTATCAGACAGGTAGTGTGATAAATATCATAATCACCTTGTCAAGGCCTGTAAGAATCTGTTCCATCTCGTTTTGGGTGACCAGACCTGCTTTCTGTAAGGCTTTGACATATGCTTTACTTCCTTTAATATCAGCCTCCCACATGCGCTGGTCGAACGCGATTGACGCATTGAACTTTTCCATTATAGGGTCGGTGTTTCCCACAAAACGACCACCCCATAGTTTATTTCCCTGTTCAACACAAAATGAAGAACACAAACATTACGGCAAGCCATGACAGGGTTGGAAAGCACTAAAGCGGACACACTTTAAAAAGATGAGCGATCTTTACCTCTGAACCTGCCATTGTCTCAACTTGAATCTCAAGCAGTCTTTATGTGCGATGAACAAAAGAAAAACTAAAGCTTATTAAAACAGAAAGAGGAAATGTCAGATAAAGGATCAATTCAGTGCCGAAAGCTTTCACCGATTCATGAGAATGAATTGTTGTTAGAACCTGTAGCCTACATCCAGCAGCTTGCAACATTTCTTCCTCGTTTATTTTGGGCGCACGAAAGCCCCACCCATAATATGCAAATTAGGTGGTCGCGAACCAAGCAAAATCTTAAGCGCCATTTTTCGGGTGCTGTCAATCAGCCCGAGGAACCGCCTCTCTAAAGAGCTTGCATTTCCTGTTTGGAAAGGTAGATGGCGCTATGGCCCTGTGTCATTTAACCGAAATAAGAATTAATCTAACTATACACATCATATAAATATATGATTATATTTTAAAATTAATTAATTGTAAGTGCTCTATTGTAGTTAATCTTCCTTTATGTTTAATGCATTTCAAACATATACATTTTTCCAAACAGGAAACAGCACATTAACTACACAAAATATGTTGAGACTTAAAGATATATATATATTTAAAAAAATAATCAGTATTGATTTCCATTGTATTTTTCCATACTATGAGAAAATAAATATCTTATTTTGTGTTCAGCAGAAGAAAGAAACTCATACAGGTTAGGAACAATCTGAGGAGAGAGTAAATAATGACACAATTTTCACATGACAACTGGGTGGGAACGTTTAACTGAAAGCTTCGTTTTCTCACCGGATAGTTTAGTTGTCGAACCAACAAGGCAAGCAAGATGGAAGTGTAAGCGATCTAATTTAGTTCTATACTATTTAAGTTAAACTCAAATCATACAGTAGTTGATCTTTTGTTGAAAACAATAGTTTCTGGCTTTCTACTGAGTAAATCAATTTTCCAAATTTATAATGAACTGTCGATTATTTGCGGCTCACGTGGTCACTCTGTTGTTGACCGTAAACTGCATATGATGTACACGACATAACTCCCGGATAAACTTGATTTTGAGCTTATCTAACTAGCTAATCTGTTTGATATACAACATATAATCACCAATAAAGATTTGGGGTGTAAATATGGTATATAATCTTCATAATACGCGTTTAATACGGTCCTATTTGTATAGAGATAACATCGAGGATTTAGGATACTCGCAATAAATAGTCAACATGATTAGACATCCACGCAAACTACTAATCCAAGTGAAGGAACTCAAAGAGGTAGTATTCGAAAGTATTCGTTATAAAATGGATGTTAAAACGGTTATCGTGAATAAAATGTTGTCTACTGTCGATCAAGGCTATACTTTTAATCTCTGTATCCCCTTAATAATTGGTGTCCACCAAAAAACACCCCAGTTCCTGTCACCATCTGAACTGCCTAAACATTATTTATTGACAGTGTACAATTTATTTATTTATTTTTCTAAAGATGCTTTGAGTTTGAGCTTCCCACTGCTCAGCCTCACACACATGCATACATTGCAAATTTGCATGGAATTGCTCACTATATATAAAACAATTCTGAGTTTATCATAAAATTCTGACTTTATAACTTACAATTCTGAATTTATATCTCACAATTCTTTTTCTCACAATTTCGAGTTTTTCTTGCAATTCTGAGTTTATGTCATACAATTCTGGCTTTATAACTCACAATTCTGACTTTTTCTCGCCATTCTGAGTTTATATCTCATAATTCTGACTTTATAACTCGCAATTCGGACTTTTTTTTCCTTCAGAATCGCGATATATAAACTTGGAATTGCAAGATTAAAAAGTCAGAATTGTGAAACGGCTTCCACGGTCTAATTATAGCTCTGTTAGAATGCCATTTTAGGTCATTTAACACAAGTTAATCCTAATGTAAACATTTTGTTTTTAGGAGGGATGCCAATGCAGCAATGCTGAGCAATTATGAGGTCAGTATGCATCAAACATGTTTAGATTACATTTGGACCCATTTGTGTGTTGTACCTTATCACCTTTTGAAGGTGTGTGTTATCAAAAATGCTTGTTGTAGATTTCAAGTCAAATCCTTGTTGTTCAGTTTGTTCCTGGCTGTACCAATGCCCTCTACTCCACCAGGTCTATCAGCTGCTGACTGACCTGAAAGAAAAAAGAAAGGAGATGGTTAAAAATAAGCACAGCACCGGACAACAGAATCTCAACACCATCATGTATGAGGTGTATGTCTTAGATACTTTAAACATCTCCAAAGCAAAGATATTTATATTTTCATTTTTGTGAGATTGTTTTCTTAAATCTTCAGAAAGGGTTGCTCACTCATACCCTTTAACATTTGATGTATACGCCTCAATAGACCCTGAAGTACCTCTCCAAGATGCCATGTGTTCATCAGAATCCAGAGAATGTGAAGGAGTTCCTCACTGCCATGCTGCCTCACAAGCTCACTAAGTTAGTTTCAGTAAACACTTCAGTATTAAGTAATCTTTTCTTCTTTTTAAACATTTGTATGGAAAAGCCTTGTTTTATTGTGGAAAACATATAGACCTGTCACAAATAGGGCTATTGTCACAATGTATTACAACCACTTTGTAATTCTGAGTTTGAGAAGAGATGAAAATTTGTGTCATGAGATGTTTGAGACTACAGTACACGTCGGATTAAACCTGCTTTAGCCATTCTTACCAAGACTTACCAAGTTTCTTTTTCTGTTCCTGTTTAAAGAGCTGAAAAGCTGCAGCTCCTTAACCACAGACCCCAGACTGCTGTTGAGATCCAGCTGGTGAGACTCTTTCATAACCTTTTTCCTCCTTTACAACTAGTATATATGTATATATTTAAGAAAAAAATTATATTTTTATTTAAATTATATTTATAGATAAGATAAATTAAATATACAGTATACACATGCAACATTTCTGAAATATATACATATGCATGTGTGTATTTATAATAATTATACACAGTACACATGCATATATTATGTAAACGCACACTTTTATTTTTGATGTGATTAATCACGATACATTTTTCCCCAGCACTACTTTAAAGACATTTATAATGTGAAACTGTTCTTTTGAACTTTCTATTTGTCAAAGAACCAAGTGACACTGATGACTGGAGTAATGCTGTTATGTCAAATTGTAATTTTACTGTATTTTTGATCAATTATTTTAATAAAAAATAATAATAAATATGATTTAATTAATGAATAGCTTTTCTTGAAACTCACAAACCCCTGCAGTTCCATCACGAACCCCAGTCTGGGAAAACCTGACATAATGTAATATTTATGTCATTAGTATATTCATGTTGTTAATAACAAAGAATAGAATGATTTTTATGATTTTTAGATGAGTTTTTATATCAATATGGTACAAGATTGTATTATTCAAATGAATGTGATAAATGAGTTATCAAAGTAATCAGATTATATTACCTCAAATGTGTAATGTATTGGAATGCATTGCTTACTAATTGTAGTCATGACAAAAATTGTAGTTAGTAATCTACCCTAACCTTACAGATGGTAGAGGAGAGTGAAGAAAGACTGACAGAAGAACAGATCGATGAACTCATACAGAAAGTCACGGACATCCTGCCTGGTGACCCCCAGAAGGAAGGTGATGCATCTGCTGACCCTGTGATGGAGACAGACCAGTAGCATCAGCCCTGGAAAAATAATGATTTAAAAAAAAAAAAAAAATAGCTTTCTTTCCCAAACACACAAGAAAATAACTTCAGATTTGTTGACAGTGCTAATACTTCAGTATACTGTTGGTCTTCATTGTATTATTAATATTATATATAAAATATATTCTCTTTATAACATTATATTAATGAAAACATGTCATCCTTGGGTACATTTGGAGCAAAAAATGTCTATAAAGGTGTGTATTTATTTAACCTAATGTATATATTGTACAAGCACATGATAAAGAAATACCATGTATAATGTTGTCAGCATTAATAGCTTTTCAAACCCATTTGTAGTTGCATTGATCTTTGTTCAGAGGGGAAGTGTAATCCTCTAGTCAAGACGGTCTCACTTCCTCTTTAAAATCGTTCTTGTATTGCTACTCTATAATGTGGTCTATAATTACATTGTATTATCGTCAGAGGTGGACAGTAGTGAAGTATTTTTACTCTCTACTCAAGTACATTTTTCAAGTTTATATATATATATATATATATATATATATATATATATATATATATATATATATTTTTTTTTTTTTTTTTTTTACTTTTACTTCACTACATTCCAAAGCATAATTTATAATGTCATACTTTTTACTTCACTACATTTAATACAAGTTTTTTTCACCTTTAATACTTAATTGCATTAAAAATGTAGTACTTTCTTGTACGCAAGTAAAATTTGAGTTACTTGAGTAAAAGTATACAGTACTATATTTTTATGTAATTAAGTATTAAATGATATTCAATATGAAACGTGCAGTAAAAAGTACAATATTATGTTTTGGAATTTAGTAAAGTAACCGGTTTCCAAAGAAGAACACTGATGAAGTACGTATACATGAAAAATGAAATGACGTGGAAAGTAAAAATACTTCTCTACGGTCCGCCTCTGATTATCATTAACCATTTTAAAGTGTGAACTTATTGAACAAAGTAATAGTCACAGACAGTCTCTACTGACGTGTGAATATGAGATGTCAACGTGTTTCTACTGAGCTCTTATAACAAGACTTCTATCCATAAAGTTCCTTAATGTGTCTTACAATTGACTCGTTTTTCTCAGCCCTCCACAAACAACATGAAAACAATGAAGTGGCAGGTCGTTATTTTCTAATAAATCTGAAGACATATTGATGATTTTATCGATTAAAAATATATTCTCATTGACAGAATTCTAATGAGGAGGAAAAAGAGACTCATTTATATTCGACAGGCGTTTGATTTATGACAACAATGCCATGTCATATAGAGAAAGCCAATGAAAGCCGTCTGATGGGCAATAGACGTTTGCTGTAACCAATGACATTTGAGAGTTCCTCTATAGCGCTGTGGAAACGGGTATTTTGAAGACCTTTGCTTGTAATTCAGGTTTTCCCTGGAATTGAAATCGTTTGACATTGAATCCTCAGACAAAATATTCACGAGGAATGTGCTCGCGGTGCAAGACTATCTCTCTTAACGTCAGAGCTTCATAGTTCCTTTTACACGGTATCTTTGCGTCTGCATTTCATCAGAGACGTGATTCTGGAGAATGTAGGATTCGAGGAGTTGTACTTTCTGTACGGTAAGACACACGTCTCGCTCTTGCTGAACTATTTAAACTAATTGAGTTGTGTTGGGTTTTTTTTTGTGCGTGTCGTGAGAGCGTGTCACAAACAGTTTCCTTGTTGCAGGCCGCCAGTCAGTCGTGCTGGCGAATAACTTTGATCTCAGGTAGATTCGGTCTTCGGTTTCCCTTTACGACCATTTTTAAACGTGTCTTCGTGTCACAGCTAATGCATCCAAGTGAAAGCAGCTATAATTATCAGCAAACGTGTGCATATCACATTTAATCAAGTGAAAAATGCGTTCAGCTTTGTTTCAACTATGAATCATGATCGAACGAACCCACCACATTGTTACAGCTCTGTCGACTTGTTGCATTATTGCAGTACGTGCGCTCACGTTTCCCACAAATTACACGGCAGCGCTATGACATCACGGAACCTATTCGGTCCGCAACATTTTGGGAGTTCGAATTCTGCTGATGCCCTAAAAACGCGATTCATTGTTGAAGGAGCTTACGACGAATGCTGTCTGTTGAATGATGAAGACCACCAGACAGCACAACACAACAACCAAAGCATCCAAAAAAATACACTGTCTAAAACTATTTAAAAATGCTTTCTTTTATAATTTCTTTATATGCAGAAACGACTAAGCTAGTTATTCGTACGAAATGTCAAACCACTGTGACGCTATTATAACATTATTATTATTATTATTGTTATGACTATCGCTTGACTCAACCACTGGCAAGTCTGGGGCGGGACTACCTGTATGTTCAACCAATGAGAGACGAATAAAGTTCAGGGAAACTTGTTTGAGAATGGTTGTAAAATTTGAACTAATAATTGAGTAGATTATTAATAAGCACATTATTAAAAATGTATATCTACCTAATTCACATCAGTTCCTATGTACATTTGTACATGTACATAATCCTAATGTTAATGAAATTGGAGTGTTCGTAATGAGCAACTATGCTTGAGGTTAGATATTTGCATAAAGCACACCCAAACATCTCTATATAAGGCTTTATTTAAAAAAATGTGGGCGTTGTGCCAATTCAGAGGCTGCATCCTTCGGACTTAAAAGGCCACGCCTTCGAAGGTCCTACTGACGCTGTGTCTGAAATCGAATGCTTCCCTACTATAGAGGGATACACATGACGTCATCACTGGCCAGAGTGACTGCGGTTACGCCCACTGAGTGGCAAAAAGAATGGGAAAAAAACACAAAACAGTTAAAATGGGAAAGAGCTTTGAGATTGACTGTACAAATAGATTTGACAAAAAATCTTATCTATTTAGACCTACCGATATTGTATTTATGTAAAGTGTTTACAGGCAAATTTGCTATATGTATTTCACCGGCGTCAAAATCAGGCTCATATATATGTAAATGATATAAAAGGAAAACACTATTCCTGGCTGCATGTCAATATCCATGGATCACTGGATCTTTGGTAAGTTGTAAGGGACACTATTGAGCCCAACCTTTAGTTTAAACTGATAATTGTTTGTTTTACTCGCGTTTTCACGGTTTCCCCTATTAAATCCATTCATGCAGCAGCTCTTCTGCCACTCAGTCCGGCTGAGGGGGCGTGTTCCACTGTGATAGTGATGTCAATGCATACCCTCTTTATGGTATGCAGAAAAACAGTACACAGACAGAGTAGTATGTCCGAATACATATATGTGGAAAAAACAGTAGGCGAAAAGTGCATATAATTGACACTTTACTATCCCATGAGTCCACAGGAGAGGATTTGTGAATGGAGGTGAAGCGACACACATGACGCTGGTAATGATAATGACAACAATGGCGGATGTAGTATGTCCGGATTACATTCAAACAGCACATACAATCATTAAATATTTAAGTAAATTGAAACCCAATACTTGCATTAAAAGTGTAATTTGGCAATTTCTTGTCATCACTCACTTGCGTGCAATGAATTCTGGGATGGGCGAGGCCTCATTTGAAGGAGCCTTCGTTGTGCAGCAGGGACACAATCAGCCTTTGAATGCGCTTTTCTAAGGGTGCAACCTCTGAATTGGGACTCAGCAGAAATATCTATATATAACATTTTATTTTTGTTATGTAAAAGGCCACCCAGAGTATGTTCCATTTGCATGTGGTTTCAGTTCATTTTTCTATAAATTTATAATAAATGTTGGCATGAAAGTTATTGATGAAGCATAATTTGTTAGGCATTTAGTTGGTTTACTTATTCACATACATTTAGTTTACTGCATTTGCTCTCACTTAAAAAATATCAGGGGTTAGAGTTTCATACGCATAGGTGTTATTTGTGACCCATGCATCGCAAGTAAAAGCAACCATAGATGCTGACCACAACAGGATGTTTTGGTGCTTATAGGTGTTAACATGCATGTTTTGCCGTTCAAGTTTATGAAAGGTAGGAAGTGTGACCTACACACATGGAGGTAGCAGTGTAACCAAACCATACCTGCTTAAATGTAAAGGGGAAACTAGAAATTGTAGTAGATTGGTTTTGGTCAACCATTAAAAATCGAGATGAACAAGACATCTGACATCTTAACTGACAAATTATTTCTAATTTTAATTTGTTACATCAAAAACAAATGATTTTGATCTCTCGATGCTCGTTTCTGTCAGTGTACGAGAAGTAGTGTTGATATCATTACAGCATGTACTGTTGAATATTGAGTCCAAAAGGTTGAGAACCACTGTACTGCATTACTCTGCTTTGACCTGGATAACTGAGAATCTTCACAATCTTAAACTACATGTGGCACCTAAAAGATAAACACAACATTCTTTCCACAGCAGTACATTGTTTTTCTAGTTACATTTTCCTTTGTCGTGTTTAGGCTTGCAATTCAAGCATGGTTCTTAAGTTACAAATTGGCTAACTCTAATTGTCTAATAGTATTACAGTAATGTTGTACTGTAATGGTATTAGATGTGACATTTAATGTAACTTGAGATGCACAATAGTAGCCAATGCTGAAACAGACCTGGCAAAATCTGTTTTTGAAAGTGTTTTTCCTTCTCCTTTCTACAGGCACAATGGTGCTGACAGACGACATAAGGCTTGACTTACCAAGTCTGAGTTTATTGAAGCCCCAAGCAAGGGCCTGAAGAGCTGCTGGCTGGAAAACAAAATTGCCCATCCCTTCCCTCCCCCAAAAAACTGTTTTACCTCCGTTGCCTTTCTGCATTCTTTCACCGTGACCCTTTCTGGAAAGCATTCACTCTGTCTTTCCAAGATCCCTCCTGACCTTTTCCCACCTTCTTTCTGCAAAGTCTGTTTTACCAATTTTGCCGGTCTCATTCTGCTTTTTATAACCACAAACCGCATTCTCCCCTAACTATAAGTCATGAGAAAACAAACATGCAATGTTCTCCTGATCTGTGGGGTCATCAGCTCCATCACGGTATTTTATCTTGGCCTCAGCAAAATGGATTGTCCAAATGCCCGTTCTCGTGCGGCACAGCATGGGTGGGCAGTAAATCTACAAGCTGGCAGAAACCTAAGTGACCCGTTTCAACTCCCAGAGGAGTACAATGAGGAAACCCCTCTAATTTTCATTGGTGGAGTGCCTCGGAGCGGCACCACACTAATGCGGGCTATGTTGGATGCCCACCCTCTTGTTCGGTGCGGAGAGGAGACCCGCGTCATCCCCCGGCTGTTAGCCATGCAGGCCACCTGGAGTCACTCTGCACGTGAGCGGCTCCGTCTCGACGAGGCTGGCGTCACCGAAGAGGTCCTGGACTCCGCTGTACGCGCCTTCCTGTTGGAGATCATAGTGGGGCACGGCGAGCCCGCTCCGAGGCTCTGCAATAAGGACCCGTTTGCTCTGAAGTCCCTCTCGTACCTTTCCAAGCTCTTCCCAAAAGCGAAGTTTATTCTTATGCTTCGTGATGGCAGGGCCACCGTACACTCTATGATTTCCCGCAAGGTGACTATCACTGGATTTGACTTGACAAGTTTTCGGGACTGTTTGGTGAAGTGGAACCGGGCAGTGGAGGTGATGTATGACCAGTGCCTGGCTGCAGCGAATGACAACTGTCTGCCCGTGCACTACGAGCAGCTGGTGCTGCACCCGGAGCGGGTGATGCGCAAGCTCCTTCAGTTCCTGGATCTGCCATGGGACACCGCCGTGCTGCACCATGAACAGCTTATTGGGAAAGCCGGAGGAGTTTCACTGTCAAAGTGAGTGAGATTGGTGCTTTGATATATTTGCTGTCACACTTTTGAGCGATTTATTTTTTATTTATATATTTTTTTTGCATTCACATGCTTGATGATAAACAACAATATATGGCCGGTATTAAAATTAATTTTGTCTAAATAATTAAAAGTAAAACTGCTAACAGTGAATTTAGGCATTCCAATGTTAGAATGTACAGTATAAGAAATGGATAGATTTTGGAGATTTTCTGAAGGTTACATTTAACAGTGTTATTAGTGTTTTTAAAGACATCAGAAAGGCTTTATAGGCCTACAGAAATGTCCTTAATAGGTGTTTTAAAAAGGATTTACCTTGAAAAGTTTTTATATGTGTATAATAAAATAACGTGTACAACCAATTTATACTTCTGCGTCGAGTGTACGCCGTAGCTACATCGTAGGCTGTGTGTTGCACACGTAGCCTATGACGAACCCTGACGTGCACTTCTCCAAAAATGTAACAGCGCGTCAATTCTACGTGAACCGCAAGCACTGTGATTGGTCTGCCAGAACCCTTCCCTCAGGGGTACACATGCTCCCTCTGCATGTGTAACTGCGGGTCACCACGGACAAGGACGCAGAAGTATAAATGAAAATCTATGCGCAGCCCACAGCATAGAGGCTACAGCGCAGGTCCGACGCAGAAGTATAAATCAGCCTTTAGCGCAGTCAATCAATAAAAAATGTATTAATCATTAGGGGTGTGAATCGTCACTGTTCTCACAATTCGATTACGATTATCATTTCAACGTTTCGATTCGATATCACGATGCGCTGCATCCTGCACATCTACATTTTGTCAATGAATACCAGCAGTCAGATATATGAACCCTTTTTATTTTATCTGCTTAAAAAAAAAGTACACTTCCTGAATGTAGCAAACATCAATACAGCTACTGATGTCTCAATAAAATTGATTTTTTTTGTTTTTCAGTTTTAAACATTAATTATAGCCATTCAACATTAGTGTAATTGAAAGCTATCAACTTTTAATTTAAGTGAACTTAAAACAATCCTCACATAAACCCATAATAAACTTCATATTTACCTGTGCCCCAAATAGATTAATCTTTACTAAAGCTACAAAAGTTCTTTAGTCAAGAGCTGGGAGTAATTTTCTCTTTACCTTTTTTTTTCTTTGATTAACTTCAGTGACCGAGAGAATCAGTGGCTGTTGTCACTTTAAGATCTGCCGCTGCTGCACATGATGCGGATATTACACGCTTCTCATTTTCATCAAATATTTTATATATAGGAAGACGGTTGCATTTTGATTACTTATGAATAGGACAAAGTGCAAGTCCAATATGGCGAATAAGCCCTGCCCTCAAAATGAAAGAGCCAATCGTTGATTAGTAAAGTCTGCCATTAGAAGCTCCGGTTGCTATAGAAACAGGCGGTGTTCTGAGATGCAAGCTTAGGAATGAGCATTTGCATTAGTCCAGGCTGAAAAATTTAGTGTTTTTTTAATTTTTTTTATTTTTTTATTTTTTTTATTATGATTTGAGCGTTAACAAAATTTATGAGACAGTTGTTGTCAGATTTCACTGATTTCAAATGTGAAATTTAATTGTAAGCTTGGCAAACAGTTTTGGAGAATTTGATGTTTCCTATTTCAAAGAGATAGGCGCTGCACTTGCATGCCCAAGAGGTGTTTCAAAGATGGCCGCAGAGTGAAATGATTTGTCTTAAAGGGACTTTGCATGAATACGTGATCATATAATATAACCCTAGCCAAAGGATGACAAAAAAAACAGATGCTGCGTTAATTGCGTTAAATATTTTTAGCACTTTAAACTGGAAAAAATTAATTGCATGAGTTAACCTGTGATCGTTGACCGCACTAATATAGTTCATATAAGGTTCTAAGTATAATATAAGGTTGTTGTTGTTGTTGTTTGCTATGAATATAAGCTTTGATTTATGCAGCCCAAGCCCTGGGCATCATGCTCTAAATAACTTGACAATCACACCTTACCAGACAAGTTTTTCTGAACACAACTAACTTGCACAAAAACATGTCCCTCATTGCTAGGAGGTGCTAGACAAATGCAAACAATATGTGTTCTAAAGCCGGCTCAAACTATGAAACATGTTTGATATCCTCTGACTAGATAAAATAGTCTGAAGCTAGAAAATCTGCAGGCAAATAGTGTTGACTCCTCCAGACTGTAAATGTGGACAAAAGTCAAAAATAGTGTATTCCAGCCTTAAAATGAAGAAAATAGTATGAACATTGGCACAGTTTACCTAAAACAAAAGAACTAATTTTCAGCCACAATATCTTTTTTCCCCCCATGTCATGTGCGGGGATCTGTATTTGATACTGATATACTTTCCAAAAAGGAAAAACACCTTTGTTCTATTTGAGTCTGACACCAGCAATAATTTTATTGCACCGGCTTTTCCAGACAATGGGTCAGACATGCAGGTTTCCTTGTCAAGAGGATTTAGCATTCTCTGTAAATATACCACTACATTGTAATACGAGCTGTAAAACGAATGGATTGGGCCTAAATAGGGTGTTTGTTTGATCAGCAAGCATTTTCAAGGACCTATAATGAGCACTAATTTCGTCACAGTCCTGTGATAATGAAACCAATGGTGGATGTTAACTTCTCCCACTGGAATAAATAGATTTTTAATTGTCAGTTTGTACTGCACTTAATCTCCAGAAGGCAGATTATTTTAATTTCATAATGTCTTAGACAAGCACTTAGGCCTTGTCTGCTATATTTATAAATCTATATACGATTGTTCATTGTCTCTTTTATTCCTGTCTCTCTTCCAGGGTGGAACTGTCAACTGATCAAGTAGTCAAGCCAGTGAATACGGATGCTCTGTCTAAATGGGTGGGCAATATCCCTGCTGATGTGGTGAATGATATGGCCAGCCTTGCCCCGATGTTGAGTCGCTTAGGTTATGACCCCCAGGGCAACCCGCCAAATTACAACAAGCCTGATCTCTTATTTCTGAACAACACAAAAACAGTGAGGTCAATCCAAAATTAAAAGGTCCTCTGTGGATACAACCTGTGAATACTTGGAAGCAATAAACATTGTGCATTTTATGCACGCCAAGTCTCTACTTGAATCAACAACAAAACGAAGTCGTAAGCACCATTGTTGCTTATGGCAAGAGTTTCATAAAATGTAATTCTAATGTTTAGTGATGTGTTGTAACACATTTTCAATTAAATTCAATTTAGATGTTTAGTTTTATTTTTATATATATATAAATATATATATATATATATAGATGCTATGATGTTGCTAATAATGTCAGTCTAATGACTGTACTGTGGTTGTTGTTTTTTTTACATGTTAATGCATGCATGTTGTGGCAAATGTGTCCAAATGAGTGTCTGATTATCACACAGGAAACTATGCTTGTGGAAAGAGGAAGTCAGCCGTTGCACAGAATCACCACTTTTTGGTTTGTTCTCTTTGACTGCAGTAAAAAGGAAGTTTAGACGTGTTTCACAAGCTTTCAAAGACAATCTCATTTTGGTGTAGGCTTTTTGTTATGAACTTATAAACTAACTACTTGACAAATGTGGTCCAACTGTGCAAGTGTGGGTATCTGCAGGTCAGAGTAATGGGCATGCCGAAAACATAAGGGGCAAGTCAAGAGTTGTTTACAATTAGTTGAGAAGGGTGTAGTGTAGGACAGGGGTTCCCATCCACTTCCTGGAGCCCCCCACAACAAGGGGTTGGGAACCCCTGGTGTAGACTAGAGTTAGGGGTTTGACACATACATTTCTCCAAACTGCAGCTGTCCCTGTCTCCAAATATGAAGGACTTTGGACATGATTTCTGCTGTGGATGAACTCTCATTCAACATTCCATCACAATTAAAGTCCAGTAACATTGGACCAGTCAGTCGCATCACGTCACTTTTTGATGCTTGTTGTAACGTACTTTTTGTTACATAAAAAAAAAAAACATATTTATTAAATGTTGGTCATTTCTAAAGAAACCCTGTGTGAGATACTTTTATTATGGTGTAATGAAAATCAAATTTACAAGACTTAATTACTTTTTACTACGCTATATAAAGTATCGAATTGTTATCGCATTAAAATAATTGACCCCGACGTGATTTGAACACGCAACCTTCTGATCTGGAGTCAGACGCGCTACCGTTGCGCCACGAGGTCTTGCGGTTTTGTTGTCACCATGGATTACTATGAAATTGTTATGTATTAAATCTTATGTATTTATGTATTATAGTTTTAATGTACATATTGATGCTAAAACGTTCTCTATTGCAGTTTGTCACCACACACAAAAAAAACAACAAGTTGATAATGTGCTTGTCAGCGGCTTTTTCATAAATATGCATCACAGGATTTCGAAGACAGTAAGTTAACTTAACGTATATACTTCAGTCCACATAGTACATGCATTCCGATTTTATTCAAGTGTATCTTTGGAACAAAAGTTAATTATCTCGAGAAAGCACATTTTATCAGTTATACAACTTTTATCTACGCTTTCGCTATTTCCCAAAGATGTTAATTAAAATATATAATTTAAAGACGGTAACGTATGTATGCTTTTATTATACAAACCCAGCAACAAATATCTATTGCACAAAGTCACATTGTTTGAAAATAGTATGAAAATAGGATTTGATAGAGAAGTTTCAAAGAGACTATATTTGTAGTAGTATTTTAATGTTTGTACACGTGTCCCTGGTGGTCTAGTGGTTAGGATTCGGCGCTCTCACCGCCGCGGCCCGGGTTCGATTCCCGGTCAGGGAACATTAGTTTTTTTTTTTCTTCACACGATTACATTCATCATATTAACTATTTTATTATATACACACCAGTCCTTTATATTTGGACTTAATTTGTGTAACTTAAGCTCGACTGAAAACTACTGAGAGGTCACAAGAGGGTACAAGGGGAGTGCGAGGAGGATGTAGTCTCCTGGCGCCCCTCAGGAACCTGATGACCAGGTCGTGCTGACTTACCTTCTTGTTCTCCAAGAGGTCATGGTGGGCAGATATAGCGGCCACGTATACTTTGAGGGTGGAAGGAAACAGCCTTCATTCCAACCCTTCCTGGAGAAACGAGAGCACGGACCTGATCGGGCATTTCCAGGGGTCTTCTTGGTGAGAAGAGCACCAGGTGACAAAGAGGTTCCACTTCAATGCATAGGCGAGTCTAGTAGACTCTGCCCTAGCGGAAGTGATGGTAACCACCACCAGAGGTGGTAGGGTACTCAAACCTGCTGCGTTCCATCCAGGAGCCACACGTGGAGGTTCCAAAGATCGGGACGCGGGTGCCAAAGGGTGCGCCGTCTCTGAGAGAGGAGGTCCTTCCTCAGAGGAATTGGCCTGGGAGGGGCTGTCGTAAGGAGTACAAGTTCTGGTAACCAGGTCCGGCCGTACCAGTACGGGGCGACCAAAAGGACCTGCTCCTTGTCCTCTCTGATCTTGCACAGTGTCTGTGCGAGAAGGCTCACTGAGTGAAATGCATACTTGCGCAGGCCCCACGGCCAGCTATACGCCAGTGCATCCGTGCCGAGCATGCCCTCGGTCAGAGAATAATACAGGCGGCAGTGGGAAGAGTCGTGGGAAGCAAACAGATCTACCTGCATGTCGCTGAACTGTTCCCAAATCAGCTGGACCGTATGGGGATGGAGTCGCCATTCCCCCGGAAGTGGCTGAAACCGAGAGAGCTCGTCAGCTGGCCAGTTCAGGACTCCCGGGACATGGACAGCACGAAGGGACCTCAGATGCTTCTGACTCCATAGGACGAGATGGCGGGCGAGTTGAGACATACGGCGGGAGCACAGACCACCCTGATGGTTGATGTCCGGTCAGACAACACGGCCACAGTAGCATACTACTACGTGTTGACCCTTGAGCAGCGCTCGGAAGCGGTGCAGGGCGAACCGTACTGCCAGCAACTCGAGGCAATTGACATGCAGGCAGCGCTGGGGTCCTGTCCAGGAGCCTGTGGCAGCTTGTCCATTGCACATGGCACCCCAGCCCGTGGCAGAGGCATCTGTTGATACAACAATGTGAAACTCGTTCTAAGGACAGTGTTATAATATTGTTTTGAACTGCTTATTTACAATGGTTATTAACTGTTTTCATTAATTTTTTTGTTGTTGTTGTTGTTTTGTTTTTTTTTTTTTTTTGGGTGCGTTGAATTGTATTACATCCAGACCAAAAATCATAATAGGCTAATTATTAATGTTAATAATAATATAGGGAGCTCACAACAACAACAACAACAACAACAACAACAACAACAAAACATACAAAAATGTATTGTCCCTGTTTTTTAATTAAAAGATAATAACAAATGAGATTTTAGTGATATTTTGACCACTCGAATAGGAAATGTCCCGGGTTTCCATTTCTGAAATCTGGTCACCTTATTGTAAATTCAACGTCGAAGTAAAGCCTAGTTAGCTTATGCAGACTGCATAGCTGCACAACGTTTCACATAGATATATCTCATCTATATTTCATCACTTTAGAACACACAACTCTTCAGAATTAAAATAAGCATAAACACCAACGATGACATCCGGAAGACGCACGCGATTGGCTGAGGTGAGATGATGTGATAGTTCCCTCAGTGCGCTCGGTTCACATCTTCAGCCTCAGTATCGGGACGGTAAGTTCATGCGGTTTTACTTGCACATTCATTGTCTTTCGTGTTGTTTTTTTCTGATCGTGTCACGTTACTGCGCTTAACAAGCATAGTTTTAAAAATATTGTTGTATATAGTATAGTTGTTATAGTAAAATTCATTCTTTGTATTTGGACTTCATTTGTCGGAAACGAACATAATTATCTGATGATCAAATTTACACTTACAATGCATGAAGAAAAGAATCTAATCGAATAGAAAAGCACTAAACGTTGAAAAAGTGTGACTTATATCGTGTTGATGTTGCTTTAGTTTTTAGGTGGAATATAGCCGAGCAGTTTATTTTGGCAAATGATGTATATTTACAATTCAAATATGGAATGCCGTTTTTGTCACTTCTATATGCAAATATTGGCAAACAACGACCATAATAGTGTTAACATCTTCTAAAGATCACGATGAGAAATTATAAATAAAGGAGTAAATATACGAACGCATATGTCCTATAGAGAAGAAAAGAAATCCATTTAATAACATAATGTGCATATACATGCCAGTAAAAATATGCTGCAAAGAGGTTTTTGAGATTCATGCACCTGCATAAACGATTATGACCCTTTTTTTGCCAAGTGTTAAATTTCAGATCTCTTGTATTAACCTTTCTTATCATTGGATAACATTTGAATATTCCTTATATGTCCACAAAAATAATCTACCTATTGTTTTCCTTTCACGCCTCTGCTTCTGCTTTCCAATTTGTGTTTCCTTCTTCATTTGCAAATTATTTTGCTATGTTCCCTTCTAATTTTTTTATTTAAAATGGACTACAAAGTGTATATTGTAAAGGTCTGGCTGTTTTCGACTCACAGTATGATTTCCATTCACAGGCCGCACCTTTTAATGCTTGGGAACTCTATGCTGAGAAATGGATGGCTTTCATGTGACCATTCGAACCTCAGCATCTTCTCTCTCAGGAACATATGGCAGCGTTTGGATCTCTTTGGTTGGTACTCTGTGCGAGAGCCCTCCGGTAAGAGTGGAACAGCGTCTCTTGCCAGACTCAGTAAGACATTCGCCTTTTTTGAGGAGACATCACATGGATCTGAACGCAGATGAAATAAAGAAAGTTAACAGTACAGGTTTAACATTTTCTAAATGCAATGCATTCATAACCGCATAGGCCCACACAGTTTCAGAAATTTACTTTTTTATTAAGGAACAATATTTGGCTTTAATTTTCATGGAGGTATATTCTTTTTGAACCACATTAACATTGTGCCTATTTATGTCAAAAACTAAAAAGTCTCATTAATATCAAATACAGAAGTAGTTGTAAATAACTACACTACTGTTCAAAAGTTTGACATTATATAAATATATACATATGTGTACATGCAAATATTTCTTAAATATATACATAATAATTATACACAGTACACACACTTTTATTTTGTATGCGTTTAATCGCAAAATTGACAGTTCATTTTAATTGTAATTTTAATTAAATAATAATTAATTGCTTGACAGCACTAATTTAAATTTTTTATTTGTTTCTGTAATGGCAAAGCTGAATTTTCAGCATCATTACTCCAGTATTCAGTGTCACATGATCCTTCAGAAATCACTCAAATTACATAAACGATTCTTTTTATTATTAATGTTTAAAAAAGTTGGTATATATAATTCTGGAAACTGCAAGACATTTTTTCAGGAATGTTTGATGTATAGAAAGTAAAAACATTAAAAAAAAAAAAAAAAACAGCATTCATTTGAAATAGAAAATACCGTCACTTGATAAATATTTGTAGTACTTGCCCCAAACTTCTATCTATCCAAACAGTATGCGTACTGAACATAAATTGTGTAACAAAATTCAGGAAGCACCCTTACACTCACACACAAACGCACACAAAAAACTATCTTTCTGCAGTTTGCGTTCTAATCGAATTGTCCTATAAACCTGGCATTGTATATTACAAATATTATTGTCTCTTTGGCAAATTGCTTTTGTTCTTTTTTTTGTCGGTTTGGATAAAAACATCTGCTAAATGCATAAATGTAAATAATCTAAAAAACATATAGTATCTAACAGCTAGAGATCACTCCAATACCTGCTGAGGCACTTTAACCCATACGAAACCCAACTAGATATTGCCTATAGCATGTAATATGTCAAATTTCATTCACAATGGCAGCAGTCTTTCGGACTGTGACCCCATGGTAAATTAATCTTTCACAAATGCATGCAAATGTGTTTTTCTTTTTGAGACAGGCCTGTACAGTTGTCATCAAGCCTGAAGAGGAAGTTGGTGTGGTGGCTCTGTTGAGACTCCGTCTCGAGGCTCAGCCTGGCTTTCCGGACTTGGACTGGCACTGTCGGGATGTGCAGGTGAGACGGAGTTCTGAGGATCCTGAGACAGAGGTTTTTCCTTGTCATAAATGGATCCGGACGGCAGACAGTTACGTTGAACTTCGGAATGAGAAAGGTGAGTTGTGTCTGTTTCTTTTCTTTTTTTAAATTATTTTTGTTACCTCGTATCAAATTCTCTCAATCTTTCCCACAATGCCTTTAGTCTGTCTGAAAAAGGAGGAAACATTAGCAATCCTAACCGATCACAGGGAGAGGGATCTCCAACATAAACAACAGTTAATCAGGTAAAACATTTTTTTACACATCAATTAGAGCTGCACGATTCTGGATAAATTGAGAATCAAGATTTTTTTGTTTCAAACAGAGATCATGATTTTTCCACGTGTTAGAATAGACAACTAAACAAAATAACACGAGGTTCTGACAAAATGTTAATTGCTGCAGTCTATTTACAGTGTTTAAAGGAACACTCCACTTTTTTTGAAAATAGGCTCATTTTCCAACTCCCCTAGAGTAAAACAGTTGAGTTTTACCGTTTTTCGAATGACCAGAGGCCTCATTTATAAACGTTGCGTACGCACAAAAGAAGGCGTACGCCGCTCTCTACACAATAATTGGTATTTATAAAAAGCAAACTTGACGGGAAAATGTGTGGTCCTTCACGCAAGCTCTGACCCAGGCGTACGCAAAAAAAAACGGGTGAAATAAGAAATGGCGACACCGTCAGCAGATGGAAGAAACACGTGAAAGTGTGTGAAACTGTAGACCGTTGTGTAAAAGAAATGGCAATACTGCCTCTCATAAATAACATGAAGACTTCACAAAGCAAGTCTTACAATTAACAGCCTACACGAACACCCGTTTGATCGATCTGCAGTGTAAAACAAACAAAATCAAACCAAAATTACAACAGAAATGCAAATTAACACATATTTGCAAAAAGAAAAGTGAAATATGTTCTGCAATAATATTGGCATGTTATGCAATTCATCCTCATAAATAATATGGTAAACAGAACGAAATAATGTACAAAACATTGATGGATGGATGGATGGATGGATGGATGGATGGATGGATGGATGGATGGATGGATGGATGGATGGATGGATGGATGGATGGATGGATGGATGGATTAATTGTCCACTGGGGAAAGTTGTTTTCATAGTAAAAATTTGTTCATCAGCTACAGCCTCGACTTTGATGTCCGACCATTTCTTTTTATTTCGGCCACGGTCCGAGGTTGTGAGGCTACAGCATTTACAGCATCTGTAACCTTTTGCCACTCAAGTGCCTTTTTGGCTTTAGTAATGCCCACACTGTGCCCTCCAAACAACATTTTTCTCCTCTTTTCCACCTCGCCAACGATAACTTCTACTTCACATTGAGTGAAGTTACGTTTTTTTGATTTCCTCTCTGTGTTTGCCATAATTTCACAATCAATGAATATTAACTTGTGGGCGTTTCACAAACTATTTATGGGCAACTATGGGCGTGACATGAAGCTGCAAAAGCTGCACTACATTTAGAATTGATTGTGATTTATTAAGGGAAAACTGCGTAGGATGTGCGTGCGCACGGTTTTATAAATCTGAATATTTCTGTGCGTACGCACATCCTATGTTTCATCCGTACGCCACTTGTGACGCAAGTCCTACGCAAAGTTTTATAAATGAGGCCCCAGGCGCTGTGCGTAATATCATTGCGCCGCTGCACCCATGGTACAGCAGCAAAATTCCTGGATTATTACACAGGAATGAGAGTATAGTTCCTAGCCATATCGGTCTAGAAAATCACAACTTTTCATTTTCCGTTGGTCTTAGTACACAATGTAACTACAGAAGAGTCAAGTTTTAAATAGGAAAAATATTGAAAGTCTTTGGTCATTTTTGAGCGAGATGCTAACGGTCTAATCAGATTCAATGATCTATGCTAAGCTATGCTAAAAGTTCTACCGCCAGATCCGGAGATCGGCTGAATGGATTCGAAAACAGTAAAACTCAGCTGTTTAATTCTAGGGGAGTTGGAAAATGAGCCTATTTACAAAAAGTGGAGTGTTCCTTTAATACATTTGAATGAATGATTCAATGACTCACTCATAAATACTTGTTTTATTACTGGATTTATCAGACTTTGAATGAATCTTTTGACTAAAAGATTCAACGGCAAATACCTTTTTACTTGTCATTTACTTGTTACTTGTCGCCACCTACTGGTGTGTAATGATTTAATCAACAAAATCGTTATTTGAAGTGCCAAGTCACTTTCAAAGGATAATTTGCTCTATTATGATAGCTTACGTTGACATCAGTGTTTATATCCAAACTATAAACTATATGCTAAAAGTTCTACCGCCAGATCCGGAGATCGGCTGAATGGATTCGAAAACAGTAAAACTCAGCTGTTTAACTCTAGGGGAGTTTGAAAATGAGCCTATTTACAGAAAAGTGGAGTGTTCCTTTAATACATTTGAATGAATGATTCAATGAGCTTACGTTGACATCAGTGTTTATATCCAAACTATAAACTTTTTTTTATCATTTCGATTTGAATATTTGCAACAAGGAAATAACGAATCAGGGCCCTATTTCAACGATCTGAGCGAGTGGTCTAAAGCGCATAGTGCAGGTGCACTTAGGTTGTGTCCGAATCCACTTTTGCTAGTTTAACTACAGAAAAAAGGGTCGGCATGGTCCAGAAGGGTTGTACCTAGTCTCGTAATGAGTCATGGGTGTCTCATCTCCCATTCACTTTAAAAGCCAGTTGCGCTGACTGAAAGAATGAAGCGGAAAGACTGAATGCTTCTCCAGAGAGGAATCCTTTTATTTTTAATATTTAGCATGTTTGTGTGCTGCTGCTCATCCCTGTGTGTGTAATAAGCAGAGTATATGGACGTTGTGCACTTGCCTATAGGCGCATATTACTAACGCAGCCTTTAAATAACACAAAAAATACTGCGTTTTCAGATCCGTCAAAATAGCAACGCCCCAACAATGCACCTGAACACACCTTGTTTTCAGACCAGCACACCCATAGGTGAACAGATAGGCACGAGTGCATTTGCTATTTACACAATGTGGCGCTGGATGTGAAAATGATAACTGTCAGGCTGAAACTAGCAAAAAATACTTGCATCGCGCCTGTCGGCACACTGCACCGGGTGCATGATAGGATCCACTGTGTGGTTGAAAAGACTACTTAGTGGTTGTGGTTTGTGAAGCTGTTTCATACATATACATGATAACTCTCTCTGGGTCAGCCCCAACACGGATTTGAATGTTCTGGTGTGATTTTGTCAAAGTTTTAGTAGACACTGGAGAATCGTTGTCATTTATCATGTGATCATGTTGGTGTTTGAATCGAGATCGCGATCATTTAACGATTAATCGTACAGCTGTACTTCTCTATCCATCTTTTTTTATTCGTTTAATAAAGCAGTTGTTTTTTGTCTGAAGGTGGGGCACATTTGTTGAAGGTGGTCCTCACTGTGTAGACATGTCCAGTGTGACAGCTCTAGGACTCAACTTGAGTTACATCCGTCAACGGTATGGTTTCACTTTATTAAAGCTACACTACAAACTAGTTTGATATTAATTCAATGTTATGTTGTCTGAAATTGACAGTGGGATATTGTCACTCTTTTTGTCTGTCAGCCCAGTTAACAATGTGCACTACATAAAGTGTTTTATTGAAAGAAGAACATCTTGGAGCAGCCTAAAGGAGCTTGAGACATTCTTCCTTTTCAATGGACGGGAGAACACAATTGCCAGTATGCCAAACAAATAAATTGCATTTTAGAATAAATAAAACCAATTAAATTTAAATGCAAATCTGCTATCTATCTATCTATCTATCTATCTATCTATCTATCTCTATCTATCTATCTATCTATCTATCTATCTATCTATCTATCTATCTATCTATCTATCTATCTATCTATCTATCTATCTATCTATCTATCTATCTATCTATCTATCTATCTATCTATCTATCTATCTATCTATCTATCTATCTACTGGTCAAAAGTTTGGAAACAGTTGTATTTTAATGCATTTGAAAGAAGTCTCTCATGCTGATCAAGCCTGCATTTATTTGATCAAAAATACAGAAAAAAAGTAATATTGTGAAATATTATTACAATTTTAAATAATTGTTTTTGTTTTAATATACTTTAAAATATAATTTATTGATGACTAAAAAGTTAAAAGAACAGAAAAACTTTCTATTTATTCAAAATAGAAATCTTTTCTAACAATATAAATCTTTACTATCACTTTTTGTCAATTTAACACATCCTTGCTGAATAAAAGTATTAATTTCTATTAAAAAAAGAAAGGGAAAATGACTGAACTTTTGAACAGTAGTGTATATTGTTAAATAAAAGCTGTTCTTTTTAAACTTTTTATTCATCAAAGAATCCTGAAAAAAGGATCACAGGTTAAAAAAATATTAAGCAGCTCAATGTTTACAACATTGATAATAAATCAGCAAATTCGATGTGACACTGAAGACTGGAGTAATGATGTTGAAAATTCAGCATTGCCATCACAGGAATAAATTATATTTTAAAGTTTATTAAAAAGAAAACCATTATTTTAAATTGTAATAATATTTCACAATATTACTGTTGTTTCTGTATGTTTGATTACATAAATGCAGACTTGATAAACATATATATGATTTTCTTATTTTTTGCTGTGCATTTTTCTCATAGGATATGTTCAGGCTCACTGGCACGAGGATGCGTTCTTTGGATATCAGTGCCTCAATGGTTGCAATCCTTTGTGTATCAGACAGATCCATAACCTGCCACCTAACCTGTCTGTCACTTCAGAGATGGTCAGACCTTTTCTACCAGAGGACTCATCATTGGAGCAGGAGATGGAGGTTTGTTTGTGTGGATGTGTGAATTTCAGGGCATTTGTATTTGTCACTTTGTGACATAATTGTCATTGTTTATAACTTGTATTTTCCACAGAGAGGACATGTGTATCTTCTGGATTATGAAGTGCTTGATCAGCTGCCTGCTAATATTGTCAATGAGAAACAGACCTACTTGTCTGCTCCCTTATGTTTGCTGCATTACAACAGACACGGAGAACTAAAGCCCATTGCCATACAAGTATGGTTTTATAGCGGCTTTTTATTGTAATAGTCATCAATCTGTGATTTGTATTGACCAAATGAAAACTGAAATCTTAAACATAATATTTCAGCTTCAACAGGCTCCTGGTCCACAGAATCCTGTTTTCTTGCCCTCTGATGCTGCACCGGATTGGTTGTTAGCAAAGATGTGGGTCCGTAATTCAGATTTTCTGGTCCATCAACTACTTGCCCATTTCTTGCGCACTCATCTTTTTGGAGAGGTGTGCTGTACCGCCACACTCAGACAGCTGCCGGAGATTCATCCTCTACACCAGGTAGAAACAGACAATGCTTAACCCAAAGATACAGAACAAATTAATTCATCTTTTCTGCAGAAGAGTTATTTGCAGAAAGTGAAATAATTTTCCATTTGTTTTTTATGCTGTGTGAAAAATGCGTGTTTCAATTATTCTACACATATTCACACCCAGATACTCGAGTTGCACTGGAAGTGTGTGACATCTATTTATTTTTCTTGTGGTGTAAGAAGGTTGATTTTTGTTTTTATGAAAAGGAACACTATGGAAGCCCATTTCAGCCACATAAGAAATGCTATGGTAATTATGACAGAAGTCATATTTTAGAAGTAAAAATTATGACATAAAAGACAAAATTATGAGATGAAAGATACAATTTAAAAACATATAATGCTTTGGTAAATTATAATTATGACATGCTAGGTCAGATTTATGCAATAAAAGTCATTATACAAAACGTATAATTTTTTTATTAAAAAAGAAAAAGTATAGACTTTTTAATGTAATGATTATGACCATGATTTGTCCTTTTTATGCCAGACTTTAGACTTTAGACTTTTTATTTCATAAAAATGACTTTTTTTATTATTATTTTATTATTTTATAAATTATAATTTTCAAAGCATGATTTATTTTCTTACACTCACCTAAAGGATTATTAGGAACACCTGTTCAATTTCTCATTAATGCAATTATCTAATCAACCAATCACATGGCATTTGCTTCAATGCATTTAGGGGTGTGGCCCTGGTCAAGACAATCTCCTGAACTCCAAACTGATTGTCAGAATGGGAAAGAAAGGTGATTTAAGCAATTTTGAGCGTGGCATGGTTGTTGGTGCCAGACGGGCCGGTCTGAGTATTTCACAATCTGCTCAGTTAATGGGATTTTCACACACAACCATTTCTAGAGTTTACAAAGAATGGTGCGAAAAGGGAAAAACATCCAGTATGCGGCAGTCCTGTGGGTGAAAATGCCTTGTTGATGCTAGAGGTCAGAGGAGAATTGGCCGCCTGATTCAAGCTGATAGAAGAGCAACTTTGACTGAAATAACCACTCGTTACAACCGAGGTATGCAGCAAAGCATTTGTGAAGCCACAACACGCACAACCTTGAGGCGGATGGGCTACAACAGCAGAAGACCCCACCGGGTACCACTCATCTCCACTACAAATAGGAAAAAGAGGCTACAATTTGCACAAGCTCACCAAAATTGGACAGTTGAAGACTGGAAAAATGTTGCCTGGTCTGATGAATCTCGAGACATTCAGATGTTAGAGTCAGAATTTGGCGTAAACAGAATGAGAACATGGATCCATCATGTCTTGTTACCACTGTGCAGGCTGGTGGTGGTGGTGTAATGGTGTGGGGGATGTTTTCTTGGCACACTTTAGGCCCCTTAGTGCCAATTGGGCATCGTTTAAATGCCACAGCCTACCTGAGCATTGTTTCTGACCATGTCCATCCCTTTATGACCACCATGTACCCACTTTCTGATGGCTACTTCCAGCAGGATAATGCACCATGTCACAAAGCTCGAATCATTTCAGATTGGTTTCTTGAACATGACAATGAGTTCACTGTACTAAAATGGCTCCCACAGTCACCAGATCTCAACCCAATAGAGCATCTTTGGGATGTGGTGGAACCCATTGTGCATCCCACAAATCTCCATCAACTGCAAGATGCTATCCTATCAATATGGGCCAACATTTCTAAAGAATGCTTTCAGCACCTTGTTGAATCAATGCCACGTAGAATTAAGGCAGTTCTGAAGGCGAAAGGGGGTCAAACACAGTATTAGTATGGTGTTCTTAATAATCATTTAGGTGAGTGTATGTGGCAGAAATGGCCATCATTTCAACTTATTTTTTATCTCTGAATTATGTCTTAATAGCTCTTTTATTTAATTATTTAATCTCTTTTATTTATTTAATCTATATTTTAATTATGATTTACCAAAGCATGTTTCTTGTAGAAATGGGCCTCCATAAACCCAAAACAGTCAGAAAAATAATATATTTTTTGTCTCGTTACAGACATGTATGATATAGATAATTCATTAGGCACTAAAATAAAATTATTTTCACCCTAATTTTGTTTTAGCTTGCCGTTCCGGGCTTCTGTGGTTCATTTATAATTTGAATGCTTTGGGTAAAAGTGTTGGGCCTCAACATGATTGCACTTGAGACCTTTAAATTGTGCCTTTGTTTTTCAGCTCCTGATGCCTCATATCCGCAGCACACTTCAGATTAACATTCAGGCTAGAGCCACTCTTCTGGCCACAAAAGGTGTTTTTGACAAGGTTGGCGTGTTTATTATCTACTGTTTACTCTGTGAAGGAAGTAAAAGACAGAATATATTTTACCTTCTGATTTAGTTTAATTTTATACAGTTTCTGATTCTGTTCTCTACAGTCAATAGCCTGTGGTCTGAAAGCAATTCCACTGCTGATTGCGCGAGGAACACAACGTCTCCGCTACAGCACAATGTGTGTGCCAGATGACATAAAAGAGAGAGGATTAGACGCACTACCTATCTCCTATTACGCACAAGATGCTCTCAGGGTCTGGGATGCTCTACACAGGTACCATCAGCATTCACCATTATCTGAATCTGTGTCTTTTAGGGATGGCACGGTACATGAAAAAACATCCAAACCGTTCGGTTTGCTTGTCTCGGTTCGGAGCATGTGCGTCGCACGGTTCGACGCATGCGCAATGTAGCCTCATGCCTGTATGTTACCTCAGACAGTGGGTGTCCTTTTCGCGCGAAATAAGATGTGTGTGTGGACATACAGTAAAAGACAGTAAAAGTGGAGTGCTGCAGGTCACGTCACGTGTAGAAATGGCAAGTGGGAGAGATAAAGAAGGCTGAATGCTTCTAGTTTTAATAATTTAAACAGGCCTTTGAAGTTTGCTCCCGCTGAATTAAAGCCACAGTGCATTGTTCGGATCAGTATTGACATGATTAACATGTCATTAAAAGAAAAAACAACAAGAACCGTACAGAACCAAAAACCGTGACCCTAAAACCGTGATGCGAAACGAACCGTGGGTTTTGTGAACCGTGCCACCCTTAGCGTCTTTAGGTTTGAAGTGAGCACATGATTTGCATTTCCTATTCAGGTTTGTTGCCAGCTGGATTCGTTTGTATTACTGTAACGATGAGGACGTCCAGCATGACTGTGAACTACAAAACTGGATTAAAGAGATCTTCACGGAGGGATTCCTCGGCCTCACTCACATAGGTTTGTGGGGGAATGACAGATATACCCTGTTATAAAAAAGCATATGCTGGTTAGGTATGTTTTAAAGCATGGCAGATCGTTTGAGCTGGTTTAAGATGGTCAAGTGCTGGAACTAAGCAACTAGCTCCAGCTCAGGACCAGCTTATAACCAGCTCAGGACCAGTTTAAACTATCTCACGACCAACTAAGGACCAGCATAAACCAGCTCAAACCAGCTGCCATGCTTCAGAACATACCTAACCAGCATATGCTGGGTTTTTCAACAGGCTAGGCCTTGCTTACACCTGGTATTAAGATGCGTTTTGGTCTATCAGGTCTAAAACGTTGGTAACACTTTACAATACGGGTGCACTAATATGCATTAATTCATGCTTAACTAATGCACAGATAATCATGAGTTAATGAATGACTCATGAAGAATTAAAACATTTATTAATGATTACTGCGTCAGCAACTAATGAAGATTCTATATGATTAATAGATTAAATATATGAATTGCTATTAATTAAATGTGTCATCATGTATTAATTCCCTAATAACATATTATATTAACTAATAATGTTCAATAACGTGTTAACTACCACAACGGGGCGAAGCCATGCATTTCAACTTCCAGTTGTCTGCTTTAATTAATCATTAGCTAATGATTTGCAAAGGTATCTGTGACAACTTTTCAGAATGTCAGGACAGGAGAGCGGGTAAACTTTGTTTGGAAGGCTTTTTATTTGCTGCAACACCGAAAACAAAACACAAGCACGAGGGCTTTAACAAAAATAACACAGACGCTTTTCAGCCGTCCTCCAGCAGTAGCAGCAGCATGTGGTGTTACCACAATCACCAGCCCCTTCTCTCTCTCTGGGCCCGGCTTTTATCCCATCTCTTTCTAGCCCTTCCTTTCTGTCCTTCAATCCGTGCAGACGTGTTTTTCTCTCTGCTCCCTGCTGGCTCTCGCGCTGTTTTGTTTTGTCTAGTGTTTCGTCTCTTCTCTTCTCTGACTGCTGCTTTGCTGGACTCCTGAAAATACTGAAATGGAATTGATTAACTGGTCAATCAGCGCGATCGACAAGATTTTCTCACTAAGGAAGGGTGCCCCGGGAGAACCCACCTGCCCGGACGGGACCTTTGCCGCAGGGTACGTGAGGGACGCATGGAACAACTGGCAAGTCCTGTGCCTGGAGGCTCTGTCCGTGGAGGATGCGGAAGATTTATACATGATTGGATTATTGATGGCGGGGTTCCTATTCTTTGGCTTTGGGATTGCCCTGACCTATCGGAAGATTGGTAAAACAGCTGCAAGCAAATTCACCCAGCCGCTGTCTGTGGAAATTAAAGAATGCTTTGGGGTTGTGTGTGACCGTCTGAAGGAATTAGATCAGAAAGTGATAGGAATTGAGGAACTGAACCGTAACAACGCAGTCCGGACTGCGGATACGCAGGGTAGAGTGGGCTCTATCGGGGTCAGATCGGTGAACTTTACGGACTGTAACCGGTCTGGCCATGAGGCTGGACGTAATGTCTAGGGAAACTGCACAGACCGGACGCGAATGCTGAGGACCAGATCTGATTGATTGATTATGATCCGGACAAATTACCGAAGATAATCAAATGGATTAAAAATAATAAATTGTATTTGCCTGACCTAATCAACTAGCCCAACGAACCTCACTTGGTCCCTATCTCTCGGTTGGGATTTCAGCCTGACAGCTTTGTCTGCTATCTTTCCCTGTGCACTGCCTTATCTCCCTTCAAGGACAAACCATAGAACTGAACTCGAAAACATCTGAAGTTATGGCTAACATTCTCACACAACACAATCTCAGACTCACTCGCACCATACATACCCGACCTTCCCTCCCCGTTCCATCCGTCTGCCTGTCTGTTATCTATCTCCTCTCCCACTCCATACAAAAAATCCCACCACGTGACCACGTGTACTGTGTCATGTTTATGTTTATGTTTATGTTTATGTTTATGTTTTGTTGTGTTTGCTATGTAATGCTTGCTAAATTGCATTCTTGTATTTCTGGAGAGCGTAGGGCGGCGCCTGAATAATCGGCTGCGGCCCGGAGGCTTGCTCCAAACTTCATTTCGTTATACTGTACTTGTACATGTGTAATGACGAATAAACTTCAACTTCAACTTCAACTTCTCGAGTCACTGCAAAATGAATACACCTGTTAGATCTCGTTAACAGAGGCGTGTCCCTTAACCATCAGCCCTCCCAAACTCCTCCTCCGCCTGCAGCAGCCTCTAGACCACGCCCCGCTGGTCACAGTATCATTATGTTATGACTTTACTTGTTGAGGCACATGACTATTAACTAATTGTTAAGTAATATGTCACTGTGGTTATGGCTTTTGAATTAATTTTTAATTAGTTGACAGTCATGTGCCTCAACAAGTAAAGTCATAGCATAATTATACCTTTACAAATCATTAGCTAATGCACCCGTATTGTAATTTGTTACCAAAACTTTTGAGCTCGTTCCACTTCCATAGGTAGTCGAAAACACATTCGACTGGATTGCTTTCGTGGTGTAAATGTTCATGTGGTCGGATGTGTTCAAACAGCCACAAAAGACCGCCTACTCTCCACTTACTGACCTATTGTGTAAACAATATTGGATGCACGCTAACCAGACCACCAGACATTTACCCGCCCATAGACCCTCCCTTCGAAGAAATCAGGATAGAAGTGGTTGAAAGTGGACAAAAGAGATGGATTAAAACACCAGGTGTAAACGGGTATGTGTCTCCAACGTCTACTTATGATCCGATTGAACAAAACACATCTTAATACCAGGTGTAAACAGGGCCTTTTTGAAGTGAAGGCCCTGGAGTCAAAGTTGAAGTTCAATAAGTTGACAGACAGTTTACTGAAGACAAAGTTCTCCACATTTCCATAGGCTGTAGAAAATGAGTAAAGAGTATGCAGCCTCAAACTAACTAATAAACACTATCGAATAAACACTAGTACTTGTTGTCATATAGATAATCCATCCCATCCATCCATTTTCTTCCGCTTATCCGGGGCCGGGTCGCGGGGGCAACAGTCTAAGCAGAGACGCCCAGACTTCCCTCTCCCTAGCCACTTCCTCCAGCTCTTCCGGGGGAACCCTGAGGCGTTCCCAGGCAAGCCGGGAGACATAATCCCTCCAACGTGTCCTAGGTCTTCCCCGGGGCCTCCTCCCGGTGGGACATGCCCGGAACACCTCCCCTGGAAGGCGTCCAGGAGGCATCCGAAATAGATGCCCGAGCCACCTCAACTGGCTCCTCTCGATGTGAAGGAGCAACGGCTCTACTCTGAGCTCCTCCCGAGTAACTGAGCTTCTCACCCTATCTCTAAGGGAGCGCCCAGCAACCCTGCGGAGAAAGCTCATTTCGGCCGCCTGTATCTGGGATCTTGTCCTTTCGGTCATGACCCACAGCTTATGACCATAGGTGAGAGTTGGAACGTAGATTGACCAGTAAATCGAGAGCTTTGCCTTACAGCTCAGCTCCTTCTTTACCACGACAGACCGGTACATCACCCGCATTACTGCAGAAGCTGCACCGATCCGTCTGTCAATCTCCCGTTCCATCCTTCCCTCACTCGTGAACAAGACCCCAAGATACCTGAACTCCTCCACCTGAGGCAGAAACTCTCCACCAACCTGAAGTGGGGAAGCCACCCTTTTCCGACTGAGAACCATGGCCTCGGATTTGGAGGTGCTGATTCTCATCCCGGCCACTTCACACTCGGCTGCAAACCACCCCAGTGCACGCTGAAGATCCTGGTCTGAGGAGGCCAACATGACAACGTCATCCGCAAAAAGCAGCGATGAAATCATGTGGTTCCCAAACCGGACACTCTCCGGCCCTTGGCTGCGCCTAGAAATTCTGTCCATAAAAATTATGAACAGAACCGGTGACAAAGGGCAGTCCTGCCGGAGTCCAACATGCACTGGGAACAAGTCCGACTTGCTGCCAGCAAGGCGGACCAAGCTCCTGCTCCGGTCGTACAGGGACCAAACAGCCCTAAGCAAGGGGCCCCAGACTCCGTACTCCCAGAGCACCCTCCACAGGACACCATGAGGGACACAGTCGAATGCCTTCTCCAAATCCACAAAACACATGTGGATTGGTTGGGCAAACTCCCATGAACCCTCCAGCACCCTGGAAAGGGTATAGAGCTGGTCCAGTGTTCCACGACTGGGACGAAAACCACACTGTTCCTCCTGAATCCGAGGTTCCACTATCGGCCGAATTCTCCTCTCCAGTACCCTGGCATAGACTTTCCCGGGAAGGCTGAGAAGTGTGATCCCCCTGTAGTTGGAACACACTCTCTGGTCCCCCTTCTTGAAAAGAGGGACCACCACCCTGGTCTGCCAGTCCAGAGGCACTGTCCCCAACCACCACGCGATGTTGCAGAGGCGTGTCAGCCAAGACAGCCCCACAACATCCAGAGACTTGAGGTACTCAGGGCGGATCTCATCGACCCCCGGTGCCTTGCCACCGAGGAGCTTTTTAACTACCTCGATGACTTCAGCCCGGGTGATGGATGAATCCACCTCTGAGCCCTCAGCCACTGCTTCCTCAATGGAAGACGTGTTGGTGGGATTGAGGAGATCCTCGAAGTATTCCTTCCACCATCCGATGATATCCCCAGTTGAGGTCAACAGCTGCCCATCTCCACTGTAAACAGTGTTGGTAGGGCACTGCTTCTCCCTCCTGAGGCGGCGAATGGTTTGCCAGAATCTCTTCGAGGCCAACCGATAGTCTTTCTCCATGGCCTCACCGAACTCCTCCCAGGCCTTGGTCTGCCTGTACCCATCAGCTGCCTCAGGAGTCCCACAAGCCAACCAGGCCCGATAGGACTCCTTCAGCTTGACGGCATCCCTTACTTCCGGTGTCCACCACCGGGTTCGGGGGTTTCCGCCTCCACAGGCACCGGAGACCTTACGGCCACAGCCCCGAGCAGCCGCGTCAACAAGGGAGGTGGAGAACATGGTCCACTCGGACTCAATATCTCCAGACTCCCTCGGGATCCGGTCGAAGCTCCGTCGGAGGTGGGAGTTGAAGATCTCTCTGACAGGGGGCTCGGCCAAACGTTCCCAACAGACCCTCACAGTACGTTTGGGTCTCCCGAGTCTGTCTAGCTTCCTCCCCCGCCATTGGATCCAACTCACCACCAGCTGGTGATCAGTTGACAGCTCCGCCCCTCTCTTCACCCGAGTGTCCAAGACATGCGGCCGGAGGTCAGATGAGACGACCACAAAGTCGATCATCGACCTCCGGTCTAGGGCGTCCTGGTGCCACGTGCACTGATGGACACCCTTATGCTTGAACATGGTGTTCATTATGGATAAGCCGTGACTAGCACAGAAATCCAATAACAGAACACCACTCGGGTTCAGATCAGGGGGGCCGTTCCTCCCAATCACGCCCCTCCAGGTATCACTGTCACTGCCCACGTGTGCGTTGAAGTCCCCCAGTAGAACGATGGAGTTCCAGTTGGAGCACTTTCCAGCACCCTCCCAGAGACCCCATTAGGGATATTGGCGGGGGGGGATCTTTATCATGATATCTGTACTGATATCATGATAAAGACAAAAAGATTAAATTCTTAAAAAGTAGTTTGTTATGTAGTTTGGAATAATCCTTTATTATCATTTCTTGAAAGATCTCTTAAAATATCATATAATTTGACCTTTTTATGACAAGTCAAGTCAAGCTTAGTTCAGTTTGTCATATTTATGAGTTAATGACTTCTGAAGGTTGTAAAGTAAAACATGTTAGGGCAATTCTGTCCTGATATCACAATGAAGAAAAAACCTAATGAGAATGAAATTCTGGAAAAGAAAACTGTATTAAGTATATTCTTATTATAACTGTATTATATCATCTTTTTTTATGAATTAATAAATGTATAGCTTGAAAAATATATATTTACTTTTTTAAAATAATAATTAAGATGTGTACACTCGATGATTGCACCACTTGATGGTTACACCGCATTAGAGTCATTAAATTTATAAATGCTCAAAACCATATGAAACCAACATGAATACAAAGGTTAGGCTTCTAATAACTTGAAACATATTTTAAACTAAATTTTTAACTAGTCACTTTTACTCTCCATTTCTTCGTTTATTCTTCATAGCGATGATAAAATGCCTAAAATGATCTTTGCTTTACCTTCATGTCATGTTCCCCAGGAGTCCCACAGTCATTTCAGACCGCAGCTGAAATGTGCAAGTTTGTTACCATGGTGATCTTCTCCTGCTCAGCACTTCACGCAGCTGTGAACTTCTCTCAAGTATGCTCAGTTATTAATAAATAAACAGAGGTTCTACTGAACAGCATATTATGTCAACTTAGCTAATTCAAATGTACTAACATAATTTTTCTCCTTCTTAAACCTATCTCATTTAGTTGGATTTTAACCTTTGGATACCGAACAGTCCAGCAGCCATGTCACGTCCCCCTTCTCAGACCAAAAACTTAGTGACTGAAGAGGAGCTTTTCTCCTTCCTTCCGGAGGTGAACTCCTCTTGCCACGTCCTTAGCGTCCTATCTCTACTGTCGCAGCCTGCCATTGACTTTGTGAGTGTTAACACTGGCCTCCAGAGTAACGCTGCATGGACTTTACACTGTATATTTACTTTTGGATGCCGATATGATGTTCATCTTGCCATTACTTCCTCTATAGGTACCCTTGTGCCATTATAGTGAGTGGTACTTCCACAGTGGTGCAACCATCAAGCTAGTGGAGGAGGTCCAGAGAGAGCTGAAGATGATAGCAAAAGACATCGCTGACAGGAACAGCCAGCTGGTGGTGCCCTATCCTTACCTGTCTCCAGATTATATTGAGAACAGTGTGACTATTTGAGTTCACTGTCCAGTTGAATCATGAATTGAAAAGTCAGAGTGTAACTGTTAGGCCACTTGTGCCAACAACCTGGTGTTCATTTGCCATAGTTCATCTGCTACTGCAATTACAATTATCTAAGTCAGATTTTGTCTCAATTTCAACTATACTTACATTTACAGCTTTAAAAGTTTGATATTTTGGACTTGCTTAAAAATCAACTTTGATGAGTATATTACAGGTTCCTATGATGAATAAATGCATAATTAATTTTCCTAAGAAAATACAAATAAAAATGCCAAAAGAAGGTTTAGGTTTAGTCTGTTTGTCACTGATTAAATTGTTTTGTTAACAAAGTTTGGTAGAAACACGTTCAAATTATATATCCAATCAGCACAAGAGGAGGCCTATATATATATATATATATATATATATATATATATATATATATATATATATATATATATATATATATATATCACCTAAAGGATTATTAGGAACACCTGTTCAATTTCTCATTAATGCAATTATCTAATCAACCAATCACATGGCAGTTGCTTCAATGCATTTAGGGGTGTGGTCCTGGTCAAGACAATCTCCTGAATTCCAAACTGAATCTCAGAATGGGAAAGAAAGGTGATTTAAGCAATTTTGAGCGTGGCATGGTTGTTGGTGCCAGACGGGCCGGTCTGAGTATTTCACAATCTGCTCAGTTACTGGGATTTTCACGCACAACCATTTCTAGGGTTTACAAAGAATGGTGTGAAAAGGGAAAAACATCCAGTATGCGGCAGTCCTGTGGGGCGTGAAAATGGGCCGTTGATTCAAGCTGATAGAAGAGCAACTTTGACTGAAATAACCACTCGTTACAACCGAGGTATGCAGCAAAGCATTTGTGAAGCCACAACACGCACAACCTTGAGGCGGATGGGCTACAACAGCAGAAGACCCCACCGGGTACCACTCATCTCCACTACAAATAGGAAAAAGAGGCTACAATTTGCACAAGCTCACCACAATTGGACAGTTGAAAACTGGAAAAATGTTGCCTGGTCTGATGAGTCTCGATTTCTGTAGAGACATTCAGATGGTCCATCAACCCTCCATCAACTGCAAGATGCTATCCTATCAATATGGGACAACATTTCTAAAGAATGCTTTCAGCACCTTGTTGAATCAATGCCACGTAGAATTAAGGCAGTTCTGAAGGCGAAAGGGGGTCAAACACAGTATTAGTATGGTGTTCCTAATAATCCTTTAGGTGAGTGTGTATATATATATATATATATATATATATATATATATATATATATATGACTATATATACATATATATAGCAACACTCACCTACATTTGTCAACAGTTTTCTACATCACTCCACCCCCCGACTCCTCACTCGGCTGGTTACTGTCCTAGCCAGGGATACGGGGGAGTACTTTGGGTTCGGGACAAATTCCGAGCTCGGAGCCCTTCCCTCGGGCAACATGCCAAATACGCATACTTTATCTGATTATTTGTGAAGTGTGAACCTGTGAATCTAAAATACATTGGTTTAGCCTAAAAACCTGCTATAACAGAAAATGTGTTGCTATCACTCCTTGCATTAATGGAAATACAAAGTTCTTTCATGAAACTCTAGATGGCACAGGCTAATAGGTCCTTAGTCTCAGCCTCAGATGTCATGCCCACGGACGTTCAGTCTGATGCATATGGCACACTTTTCTGGAAATACTCATAGACAGTAAAAGAAATGGACACAGCGACCCAATAGACTTCAACGGAGCGTACTGGCTGAGCCTCGTGAGCAACCTGTCTGACACTTGTAAGTCTTCTAGTAGATGTGCAAAGTGAAATCTGAATCACAGAATCTTGCAGAGATTTTGGTTCTCTGTGGGCTTCTCCCCATGCTTCTCCCTTGACTTTATGCCTCCACGTCCCCCCAATTGCCTCATAGACAGTAAAAGATTGCCTGCGAGCTTCTCCTCCTGTCTATACGCGTCTATACGGTTATTTCTCTACTGTGTGACAGAGAGTCGCGTGGTTATGACACAATCGTTAGCCTATTTTTACAAAAACGGCTTCTACGGGGTGATAGTGTAAGATACACGGCAGACATGGGGACTTGTGACTTGGTGACTTGGACTCGAGTCGACTCGAGTCGCTATTTTTATGACTTGTGACTTGACTTGACAAAAAACAAAATACTTGAGACTTGACTCGGACTTGGAGACACAATGACTTGAATGACTTGAGTGTTAATCACATCATGTTTTCAGTTTGAATATAAAATATATAAATTATTTTAAAAAATGAAGTTGACCCAGCTGGAGCGCAGGCTGAGAATAGCGTTGTCATGACTGGATCACGACACTATCATCAGTCATGCCCTCTTGTACCTTACGCACACCACGCCCACTTAGAGCAGGTATCACATCAACATGTCAGCCGGAGGGGTACCGAGGGTCATCGCTTTCGGCTTCAACAATTATTTGCAAGATAGCAAAAGATGAATAGCGCGTTGCAAGACATGCAACATTAAAATCACGGACAGCCAGACGACAACCTCCAATTTCGTCCGTCATTTGAAGAGCCATTCTGCCCAGTAAGTGCTTGTCAATTTGTTAATGTTATCTGGTTAGTTGGTAGTTAGCTAATGTAATAATAGCTAAAGTAGCCACTAGCCATTAACCCTCATACCGTGTTGGGGACAAATGTGGGCAAAATAATTTTGATTTATTTTTTTAAAATACTTCCCTTGATCTGAGCGGTATGAGACTTGGTTACTTTTCCTAAGTTTGCCACCTGAACACACACACAGAAAAATGACTCGATTCTACAATGTTACAATGTTTTTCTCAATTGTTTACACACAAATACTGGTACTTGAGACACAATGACCACAACATGTAACTCATGCACCAACCGCCTGAACCAATTCTGCTAAACTACAAGCACAATTCCTGCTTTACACTCAAATTGCAGTTCTAAAATACACTTTTTTCAAAACACTACACACAGTTCTCTGCCTTTGGCACAATTTTCATGCAGAAAATCTCAACACACTTATGTATGTACTGTCTGTAGTAAGTGTAACACTGAACCAGAAAAAGAGCTAGCTAAGTCATTATGATGAATGGAGAGAAAGTGTTTTCCATTCATCATAGTGTTTTACATTGAGCACATAAGTGTTCAACTGGTTCTTATAAATGTCTGTTCATATGATGGTTTGTGTGTGTCATTTGAAAACAAAATACCATTTTGAGAAGAAATAATATTGTTTTGAATGTAAAGTTTCATTTTGCAGGAGAATTGAGGGGTTTTGCCCATTGTGTGTGTTTTTCTTTTCTTTTTTTTTTTTCTTTTTTTTTGTGTGTAGAGTTCTGAGAGTATGAGACATGCTTTCAGAAAATGTGTGTAAACAATCGAGAAAAACTAAGTGGGTGAGAAAAAAAAAACCTCTTTAGGCCCTGATCACACAGAACATGTTTTTGGTAACGGTCACCACAACGGAAGGCCCGCCTCTTCATTCATTTGATTGGACAATAGAAAAAAAACGCGATGACGTCAGGGGGCTTTTCCGCTCAGAGTTGATTTTTTTTTTTTAAATCTCCTTCTAAAACGCGAGGCGCCCGGGTTTGTGTGTTCGTGTGATTCAGAGCATTCTTGTTGTTGTTTTTTTCTTACCTGTTTGTTTGTTCTTACCTGTTTATTCTTAGCTAACACTTATTTAGTTATTGTTATTTATATTCTTACCCGTTTGGTACCAATTAGTTATTGAAATTTTATGTTTTTTAGTTTGAAATAAATTATAAATGATCTACTACTTTCTTTGTCTTTTCCTTATAGCATGGTCAAATTTATCTAAGCATATTTTGGCATCTTTGTATAGTCTCACCTAACATATATTTCAGAGAGTGTATGTGTGTGTGTGTGTGTGTGTGTGTGTGTGAGAGAGAGAGAGAGAGAGAGAGAGAGAGAGAGAGAGAGAGAGAGAGAGATTGTGTGTGTGTGTGTGTGTGTGTGTGTGTGTGTGTGTGAGAGAGAGTGTGAGAGTGAGTGTGTGTGTGTGTGAGAGAGAGAAAGGAGAATGTAACAAAGTTTAATGTTGTACGTAAACTGTGTTTGAGAGAGAGAGAGAGGAGAGGAGAGAGTCTGTTCAGAGAGGAGTCTGTTGGATGTTAAGCTGTTATTTGTTTCATGGACTCAATGTTGAAAATTTAAAACATTTCAAACACTGTTGGCAGAAGTGAAAAATAAATAATTTTATGAAGTTACAATTTTGTTTGATTCCATGATGTATTTTACTGAACATGAGTATTTACAATGCAAATCCAAATTATTGTAATTTACCGACAGTTACTTATATCTTGTCTTTTCACTTTATTAAGATCAGATTCTGCAGGTAAAATTACAATAATAAGGTGACTTGACTTGACCTACTACAGGACTTGACTTGACTTGACATAGCCTGTGACTTGACTTGACTTGACTTGACTTGACCTATTATAGGACTTGACTTGACATAGCCTGTGACTTAACTTGACTTGACTTGACTTGACATAGCCTGTGACTTGACTTGACCTACTACAGGACTTTACTTGACCAACTACAGGACTTGACTTGACATAGCCTGTGACTTGACTTGACCTACTACAGGACTTGACTTGCCTTGACATAGCCTGTGACTTGACTTGACCTACTACAGGACTTGACTTGACAGCCTGTGACTTGACTTGACTTGACTTGACCTACTATAGGACTTGACTTGACTTGACCTACTACAGGACTTGACTTGACATAGCCTGTGACTTGACTTGACCTACTACAGGACTTGACTTGACATAGCCTGTGACTTGACTTGACTTGACTTGACTTGACTTGACCTACTACAGGACTTGACTTGACTTGACATAGCCTGTGACTTGACTTGACCTACTACAGGACTTGACTTGACATAGCCTGTGACTTGACTTGACCTACTACAGGACTTGACTTGACATAGCCTGTGACTTGACTTGACCTACTACAGGACTTGACTTGCCTTAACATAGCCTGTGACATGACGTGACTTGACTTGACCTACTACAGGACTTGACTTGACATAGCCTGTGACTTGACTTGACCTACTACAGGACTTGACTTGACTTGACATAGCCTGTGACTTGACTTGACCTACTACAGGACTTGACTTGACTTGACATAGCCTGTGACGTGACTTGACCTACTACAGGACTTGACTTGCCTTAACATAGCCTGTGACATGACGTGACTTGACTTGACCTACTACAGGACTTGACTTGACATAGCCTGTGACTTGACTTGACCTACTATAGGACTTGACTTGACATAGCCTGTGACTTGACTTGACTTGACCTACTACAGGACTTGACTTGACTTGACATAGCCTGTGACTTGACTTGACTTGACTTGACTTGACTTGACCTACTACAGGACTTGACTTGACATAGCCTGTGACTTGACTTGACTTGACTTGACTTGACCTACTACAGGACTTGACTTGACTTGACATAGCCTGTGACATGACTTGACTTGACCTACTACAGGACTTGACTTGACATAGCCTGTGACTTGACTTGACTTGACTTGACTTGACATAGCCTGTGACTTGACTTGACTTGACTTGACATAGCCTTTGACTTGACTTGGCCAAGAAAAAAATACTTGGGACTTACTTGAGACTTGAAGGTTCAGACTTGAGACTTACTTGAGACTTGCACATGTGTGACTTGGTCCCATCTCTGATACACGGTAATGGAGCCTTTTATACATTGTCATATTTTTTTAGAAATAAACAATGGACAAATGGAGTCTTTAAACGCCTCAGATGTAAAGTTATTCGCTGTCAATGTGACGCCAAAATGAATGGGAGTAAATGGAATGCTAACAGCAGGTGATGGCTGCCCCTATGGAAGGTGCACTTTTCATGTGCTGGATTACCCCCTTGGAAATACTTCAGGAGTTTCAAAGTCGTCATCTGATTGGTTGAATTCTACAGGATGTCCGCTAGACAAGTGTGTTGCGTTCTTTAACGGTCCGCCTGGAAACAAATGCAGCGACTCCAAACTCGCTTGTGGAAGAAGAACGCTGCCGTGTTTACAACTGTGACTGAACGCTAACCAGGATTAAGTAAACGCTGGATTTTCAAACGAATATGAAGTTTGCGGCTCCATTGTTACAGTAAACTTGAACAACGTTCTTGAATGAATAATTTATGGATGCACGCCGGTCTGTTATTGCAGGGACATCGACTTTACATTTTCATGCCCCTAAACATGACATGAACATGACAAAACAAACTGTGATTGGTTGCATTAAATGTCAGTCAAATGTCCTGCATCCTGTTATGCGCCCTGCAAAACTGCGCATCAAGGGAGCATTTCGACTGCAAAGGGGGTGCTCGCGAGAAATTATGAAGTGTAAGGCCCTGTCCCAAATGACACCCTAAACCCTCACGGCCTTCCTCTGAGTACGCACTTTCACAACGTAATGCCGCTTTGACTGGCGGGTAGAAGTCCTCTGTGTAGCTCGTAAACTTGCGGGCTGTGCGCAAAGGGGGCGCTCATGAGCACCCTTCTTTAAGCTTAAATGATGAATGGGACACCCTACGATCTTGTGGACTTAACAGACATGTGCACACAGCAGCCATTGTCCACAAGACTGAAAGTGCACTTGAAGTCTGCCATTTGGCATAGGGCTGTACGCTCAACAGCTAGAGAATACCCATAATGCACTGTGAGAGTCACACGCTAAATTAATTAATTAATTAATTACTTTAATACATTTAATTTTAATTAGGCTACTGTTTATACATGCAAGTTTCCATGGCAGATTTCAAAAAAAATCTTTTCTGGAGCTGCTAGTTTCCAATGATTATTAAACAGCAAGCACAAACTATGCAGAAGTGATTCAAGAGTTTTATTTGTCACATACACAGTTATATACAGAATATACAACCGGCAGTGAAATGTAAACAGGTCCGCTCCATGGACAGTGCAAATTCACAGTTAAAAACACAAGGAAGAAATTATAATAGAAATAGGATATAAAAAAGTACTATCTATATATATATATATATATATATATATATATATATATATATATATATATATATATATATATATATATATATATATATATATATATATATCTATATCTGTAGAATTATAAATAATCAAGTCAAGAGAAAAAAAAAAAAGGTAACAAATAAGGATAAAGTGGAATAAAATAATTGAAGTAGACTTTGCAGTGAGTAAACTGTAGACTTATAAATATGTGGTTAACAAATGTATAAGAGTATAATGTGCAAACAGGTTTATGACAGGTTGTTACACAGTAACAACGAGAACAGAAAGTGCAGTGCAATGTCAGTGTATCGATGTTTATCCTGGCGTGAAGTCACGTGATGTTAAGTTCAGGAGTCTGATGGCCTGGGGGAAGAAGCTCCTCCTGAGTCTCTCAGTTTTGGCCATCAGGCTTCGAGAAGCGCTTACCAGATGGTAGCAGCGTGAAATGAGGGTTTGCAGGGTGATTAGAGTCCTTGATGATCTTGGTAGCTCTACCTTTGCAGCGTTTGGTGTAGACGTCCTGCAGAGACGGAGAGCTGACCCTGAGATACGCCGGATAAGCGCACTACTCTTTGCAGGGCTTTGCGGTCATGACTGGTGCTGTTCCCATACCACGCTGTGATGCACTGAGTTAAAACACTTTCTATCGCCCCTAAATAGAAAGTTTTCAGGATAGCTGGTGAAACCCTGAATTTCCTCAGCTGGCGCGCAGGTGGTACAGTCTTTGCCTGGCTTTTTCACCTGTGTCTGAATGTGAGCAGTCCAGGTCAGGTCCTCGGAGATGTTTACTCCCAGGTACTTGAAGCTGCTCACTCTCTCTACTGGTGACCCGCTGATCATGAGGGGGAGTATGTCCGTTGCTGTCTCTTCCTGAAGTCCACAATCATTTCTTTGGTCTTGCCAACATTCAGAGAGAGAGACAGTTGTCCTGGCACCATGATGTTAGATGCTCCACCTCGTCCAAGTATGCCGTCTCATTGTTGTTGGAAATGAGGCCCAGGACAACAGTATCATCAGCAAATTTGATGATAGAGGTGGAGCTGTGTGTGGACAAACAGTCATGCGTGTAGAGAGAGTAGAGCAGGGGCTCAGGACACAGCCCTGTGGAGCTCCCACACTCAGGGTGATGGAGGTGGAGGTGGACTGGCCTATTCTCACCACCTGAGGCCTGCCAGTGAGGAAGTCCTCAATCCAGTGGCAGAGAGAAGGATTCAGGCCGAGATCCAGGAGTTTGGAGGTTAGCTTGGTGGGAACTATGGTGTTAAAGGCTGAGCTATAGTCAATAAATAGCAGTCTTACGTAGTTCCCACTTTTGCTGTCGATGTGAGTGAGGGAGGAGTGGAGGACATGAGAGATGGCATCTTCAGTCGATCTATTGGGACGATAGGCAAACTGAAGAGGGTCCAGAGTGTCAGGAATGAAGGCGCAAATGGTGTTTTTAATGAGTCTCTCAAAGACCTTCATGACTATAGACGTGAGAGCCACTGGGCGATAGTCATTTAGGCAAGAGGGTTTACTGTTCTTAGGGACAGGGATGATGGTGGATTTTTGAAGGAGGTGGGGACCACAGATGTAGCGAGGACTCATTAAAGATAGATGTAAACAACCCGGTGAGCTGATCAGCACAGGACCGCAGAACACGACCTGAAATACCATCCGGCCCGGCAGCTTTCCTAACGTCCACACGGCAGAGTGCTCTCCGAACTTCATCCTCCGAGACAGAGATCACGTGGTTGTTGCTGCTCTGAGTAATTTCCTCTAACGCGCCACTTGGCGGAGTCGCGTTGCCGCGGTTACAGTCAAAGCGAGCATAGAAAGAGTTTAACTCGTTCACGAGCAACGGATCAACGCTTGCCTCTGCAGAGGATTTAGATCCAAAGGAGCAGATGGACCTCAGACCTTGCCACATGCGCCGCAAGTCGTTGAGTTGGAAATGAGACTCCACTCTGTCTTTATAACGGAGTTTTGCGGCTTTAACTGCTCGTCTGAGAGCATAGCAGGACGATCTGTATTCATTCATATTCCCTGAATGGAGACCGGCGTTGTAAGCAGCAGTGCGTGTGTTCACTGCCGCGCGGATTGAATTGTCCACCCACGGTTTCTGATTTGAGAAGGACGTTATTGTTATTGTTTGCGTGGCTTGCTCTGTAAGCGTGTTGATGAAGCAAAGCGCCACGTCTGTGAACTCGCTTACGTCAGCTGAACTCGCTCGGAACATGTCCCAATCCACATCGCCCAGAGCTGCCTGTAGCGCGGTCTCTGAGTGGGGTGACCAACGCTTAACTTCCCGCCTCACCGGGGGTTCCTGGAGGAGCTTTTGTTTGTATTCGGGAGTGAGGAAAATGGCGGCATGATCCGATTTGCCAAACGCTGGAAGTGACCGCGCTTTATAGGCGTTCTTAAACGGAGAGTAGCAGTGATCCAGTGTGTTTGCTCCTCGTGTGGGGCAGGAGACGTGCTGATGAAAGTTTGGCAGGACTTTCTTTAGGTTTGCTTTGTTAAAATCGCCCGCGACAATGAATGCCGCGTCGGGATGTTGGTTTATGACGCCGCTGGCAACATCATGAAGGCCAGATAAAGCCAGCGCTGTGTCTGCCTGCGGTGGAATGTAAACGGCGGTCGCGACAACCGCAGAAAACTCCTAGGCAGATAGAATGGGCGGCAAATGATTGTTAAATGTTCCAGATGAGGCGAGCAGGACCGCGAGAGAATGGTGATGTTCCTGGGATCGCACCATTTCTTGTTGATCATGAAACACACTCCACCGCCTTTGGATTTACCGGCCTCGGCTGTTCTGTCCATCCGAAAAACAGAGAAGTTCTCCGACGGCGTCACAGCTGTGTCCGGGACCGCGGGCGTGAGCCATGTTTCGGACAAACAGTAGATATTACAGTCTCTCATGTCCCGTTGAAAACTTATCCTGGCTCTAAGATCGTCCATCTTATTATCCAAGGATTGAACATTTGCTAGAAGAATGCTCGGGAGAGGAGGTCTGAATGCCCTTTTCCTCAGTCTGTTACGGATACCAGCGCGTTTCCCACGGTGTTTCTTTGTTCTACGCCGCTGGCTCTGTCCATTGTTCAACTCGGCGTTGCGAAGAATCTCAGATGGCCACAGAGGATCGGCGAAAGTGTCCTGAAACAGTCCAGTGTAGAGGTAACCAATGTCCAAAAGAGTTTTGCTGTCGTAGTAGATCAATGCAGATGATAAGTTTGTAAAAACTGAGAGTAAAAGAAAGTAAAATAGTAAATAAAAGCACAGTCTTCGTGGAGCGACCTGAACGGCGACCAAACACAGCGGCGCCATTTCCGATCTGAGTAGCAGCCTGCCACCAACCGAAGTGGCAGCCTGTGGTAGTGTTTAGGAGACATGTGAGGAAACAGTGAGTATGCAGTTCCGCCACTAGTTAGGGGTGTTCGATTCCAGGTTTTTTTGGAGTCGACTCCGATTCCCGAGTCCCACTGTAAGACTCCATTTACTTTACATCAAAACAGGATCAGACATAAGATGACAGTCATATACAAACTTTATTTATTTATTTTCCAATGACAAAAAGTCTTAAAATCCCCTTATTAAAACAACACACTTTTAGTGTGGATGTTCAAATTAGTCCAATTTAGCGATGACTTGATGAGTTTCAATGTTGCTACCTAGCTGTTGCCAATAGGCTACTTAATTTTACAGAATGAAAATTGTCAGAATTGTTAACGAGAAAGTGATGGGTGATGGTGCTAAACGCACATGATCATTGTCTTATAAGCTTAAAAGGTGCTTGGACAGGAGAGTTAAAGATACTAAAAATGTATACAATACATACGATAATGTAGCCTACACTTATTGATACTTATTCTTATGTGAGTTTTTTATGATTTATGGTTAGTTTAATGATTATGAACACAAGGTTAGCCATGGAAAACCAAATCTATATTTATTGCATTAATATACCATCAATTAAACTAAAGCTGGCACGAGGCATGTAGGCCTATAATTACAAACTGGTCTCTATGGATGTTATCTTTTTCTAAAGCGAGCTACAGTACATGTAAGATAAATGTGGCAAAGTTTCTGCGACAGCTCTCTGACGTGGTGTAATGAATTTCTCGCTTCATTTCGTTCACTTCTTGCTTATATAGTGCACTCAACTGCCATGCACTATATAGGGATTAGAGAAAAAGTAATGTGCTGTGCTGGAATCGACCCTGACTCTACAGAGTCGAGCAATCGACTCTTTTTGGAGTCGACTCCCCATCACTACCACTAGTGGCGCAAGAAGACACTTCTATTCGGATCACTTCTTTCCTCACTCATGCTTCCAACGGTCATCCAACGAACTGATGACACCTGTTCGTACATCTAAAATTTGAAGACCAGTTTTTGTATACATGTTTTATTACATTGGATGATCAACCCACTTAATAACGCATGACAGGTGAAAGTGTTTATGAGTAATTCATATTTGTAGTTTAAAACTGTCTAAATGTTTTGTATTCGCGACAGTCGAGCTAGCATGTTTGCTTCGAAATATTAAGCATATAGTAAATGCACATGTTTCCAATTTAGAGCTGATTTAGTTAAAATCCACAACATAATCAGTTGTAAGCGTGTGCAGGTTTTTTTGCATTTTAACGACAGTCGGCAGATTGAAGCCGTTTCAGCTGCAGGGCGCCATCGCTGCTATAATAAGGTGAGCTGTTTTTCTTTTTATGTTTAATGAAAGGGTAAGCTGTTTCTGTCGAATTTTAAACTTGTAATTTAGCGCACATTTAGATAATGAAAGGGCTAACTTACATTGCAACTTTCAAGTATTCGTTCATCCTCTCAGGACGACTTTGTTACAACTAAGTTAACTTGTCCTTTATTGTTGCCCTTTCACACGAATGAGCTTTAGTTACACTGTGTGACATTCCGTAAACTTAGCAGACCCTATTTAAAACCATAAACCTGTCATTTGTAAAGCATTAAAAACGGTTTAAATAAATAAATACAACTGCCATAAAAACAGTATCGTGGCCTATTACATTTTGCAAAGCACGGACCGACCACTGGGCGGCGCACTAGTCCAACAAATGTATCAGAAACATGATGCAACAAAACGCATTTATTATTATTTTATTATATCTAAAATGTTATATATTAAGCTGACCAGATTTCTGAAATGGAAACTGGCGACATTTTGTAGTTTCAAAATGTATATCTCACTCATTTTTACTTTCAAATGTTATTTTATGTTTGTGTATGTGGAAATTGATCATTACTATTCCTAACTGGGCATATTAATTAGCATTTTAGGCTCATTCTGAGCACAAAGTATGTTCTTTTTCAATTGTCTTGTGAGCCAAATTCATGAAATGTTTTGACTTTATGACCTGGCTGCTAGTGACTTAGTATAATGAGCCAGGTTGCTTATTAAATTTCAGTGTAATAGATTTGTGATTCATTCCTAGTTGTTTCTTCACCTTTTCTAAATGAGAAAAGGTTAAAATGACAAACAGTAACCACAGCTCATAAGAACCATGATGTTTGTCTGTTGTACAGGAAATGACATCAGAAGACCACCATTTACTCTTTAGTTCTTTGTACAGTGCAGGAAAGGTAATTACCGTCCTTCTAATTGTTTTCTTAATTAGACATTGAAAACCTATAAAAACTTAGATTCAGATTTGTCATGAAGTATAGTTTTTGTGCCGCCTGACGCATGCAACCACTAAGCCACTCCTCGTTAGTATAGTGGTAAGTATCCCCGCCTGTCACGCGGGAGACCGGGGTTCGATTCCCCGACGGGGAGATGCAAGTGTTTTTAACTAGTTAATATTTATATTATTACCATGTAATAATACAGTAATAATATTACATTACTTTCAGTGCCTTTCAATGCACAAAAAAATAATAATAATCTAACATCAGAGTAATATGGCTAGATACACGTGTATTTACAAGTAAACTGATTCAGTTTGCCTACATGTTGCACATGTAAAATATACAATAATAAGTGGACATTGTAGAATATACAGCACAAAAAAATGGAAGTATGTACAAAGCAAAGTGATTATACAGTCAACTGTCACAATAATGTATCTAGTACCTGTTTCAGTAATGTTTGTATATACATTTTTATATCCTTTGTTAAACCTATCAAACAGTGAATAAAGTAAGAAAATAACTAATACCCATTTCCTGCGTGCTAAAATGTAATGGCTGTTAGAAACATTATTTAGCCGTTTTTTATTCTGTTTACACAGTGAACTCCTGAGCTATGCCAGATAGACAAGCCTTTCATGGTCCAGGTCAGTAAGATTAATTAAAATATCATAGATAAAAATCCTTGCATTGTATTCCATAATAAAAGCTTTTATGATGATTATTTACGTGTTGTTACTATGTATTTCAGGCTTAATCAGCAACAAAGTGTTGTGGAGCTCCTCGTTAGTATAGTGGTAAGTATCCCCGCCTGTCACGCGGGAGACCGGGGTTCGATTCTCCGACGGGGAGACCAAAGCTTTTTTCCTTGTATGAAATATACAGCCATGAATTTTGTATGGGCCTATTAGTTTTTTTTTTTTTTTTTTTTTCATATTACACCATACTGAAACTCTTGAAAGAAAGTGACAACATTACAGTGTAAACAGTAGTTGTTTTATTAGTCTTTTAATACTTGCAGGGAAGTGCCATCTTGCAGTGAATATGACAGGGTTAGGCAGGCAGAGTTATTTTGGTACGTTTGCCAGGAGCCAAATTAATGTAATTTAATAATATGTACATGTTTAGTCTTAAAAGTGCTGTATGTAGGTTTTGGACTGTACTACAGCTTAAAAATACCATAAAATGTTTGCAGGTATTTAGGAAACATGCTGAGTTCACATACTTGTTTCTCTGAAAAACAGTTATTCTGCTTTGAAATGTGCGTTCCGTGCCTTTTGTTTTGGTCTGTGTGATAATGCACGTTGTTAATTTACCCAATAGTATTTCCACACCACAGGTTGCCAGTTGGTGGAAACACAGCGTATTGCTGCCATGGAAGCCAGCACAAACTGGGTCAGAGTTCACAGATGCCACCCGACCTAAAAAGCCCTCTGCATCCATCTAAATATCTCTATGAACGGAAGCACATTAAAACACGAATAAATCAACTAATCAACTTACAGTGTGTAAGTTTCCTCGCCTTCCATTGACAATTGCGCGCATTCCTGTTGCGTTTCCTCAAACTGGCAACCTGTGTGAGCGGAGCAGAGTCTGAGGAGAAGGGGGCGGGGCAAACAGTGTTTTGAATTTGGACCCATTTCAGTACCCATTTCATCCACTAGCTGTCATTCTTACATACAGCACCTTTAATGATGCTTTTAATTTTTTCAGATTTTTATGGAATGTAATTGATGTACTTAAAGCAGTGCTTGATTATGGAATCAAATGTTCTTGATACAAATGGCAGAATTGCCTATTTTATAAATTGCTTGTTTTAAGAAACAAGTTTGTCAGTTAATAGAATTGATCACATTACATTATAGACTATACCACGTTACTTTACAGTACTGCATACAGCATATAAATTGAAGCAATAACACTGTAAAAGTTATGGTGGCACATTATTTATACATAAGAAGAACACTTGCGATTGTTAACCAATCAAATGGAAAGGTTGCCATGTTGAGAGATTTTCAATAACAATTGTACTAAATGTTTCAATGTCATTCATGATGAGATTTGTCAGCCAGGTCTCGTTACAGTGTCTTCACCAGCAAGTTAACGGAGAACTAGAAGCTCATGCTTGCCTTGTAGAGCGCACAATGTTCCACTTGTTCATCCAGTAATAGCCTATACTTGTGAACCATGTATTAAGCCAGATCTATCTAAATCTGTATCTGTTCCAGTAACTTAAAATAGCAAGTGAGGTGAAGTAGCTGTTCCCATTCTGCTGTAAGTGAAGGACATTAGATGTCATCCATGTAACATACTATCCAAAAAGCACAAAGGTTCTTTTAGTCATGCTTCATTTTACAACCTTCGTCACAGTCCAGTTACTTACATGTGTACAACAACTTTGGCATTTGAATGTTAACAAAGAGTAAATCAATTTATAGAATTTCTTAATGCCGACAGAATGCTTAAAGGGAAGATTCTTGAAAAATAAAAATAAATTTGTCATTGCATTAGAGAAGCATATGAAATAGAAATAAAAAAATAAAACATATATACATTTGACAGTTGTTCACATGTGCATAGCCCAGATTAGTTCGGTCAATTTGAATTGGTTTACCCATGCAAGACATGACAAAGTTCATTTACAAGAGACGCATATCAAGCGTATAGTGTCAGTTCTGGCAGGTCACGTTAATCAAGCTCGCATCAGCTGTCTTGTCAGCTGATCACGTCTACCTATAGGAACACGGCGTCTATCACAGCACACATATATAAGCTCCATCAGCAGCTATCGCGTTTCTCCAGAGCTCATTTACCCTCCTCCACCCCCAGCTCCTCCTCTCGTCCAGTCAGGATTTGATATTCTAATTTTCAGAATTATTTTGTACATTTAATATGAACATTAATGACACCTGCAATACATTATGTTGGTTCTGTTCTATTTACCCTAAGCGGGGTTATTGCTGCTCTCCCTGCTCTTATCCATGCTAGAGAACCATACCGCCAATAGTCAATCAATCATCTTTGACGATAGTGGTCCTGACAGAACTGAATTATACTTGAAGTAGTCCAATCTGCAGACATTTTATATATTTTATATCCATACATTCTATGCTAACTTGTTTTATTTAATTTCAAATATATTTATAATACTAATCTGCTGTTTGCTACAAAATACATATAAAGATTTCTCTTTCAGAAAAAAAACTAAGAACAATCTAAATAAGGTTTAAAAGGGAGGAAAAGCATGATTTCACATTTTAACAATTCAATTCACAATACAACTTTACAATTCTACTGTAAAGTCAACATGAAACCATAGAAAGTTATATTTCGATTTTGAAAGCAGTTTCAATTCCATGTTAACTTTAAGGCAAAAATAAAGCCCGTTTAGGTAGAAAGTCTGTTTCCACATCATTCAGGATTCATACTAGCATCTAAAGGCAGACGCAGTATTTATTTTCCGGTATTTACATACAGTGATCTATGTGCTTGAATAAATATAAATGGATGAGATATATTGACACATTCTGGATAAACATTAAATAAACGATACTACTAAAAATAAATGCCCTTTTCCTCCGCAAAATGCATCTGCTTTCGTGTTTTAAGGACTTAAATTGAAATCGAATCTGTATAAAACAGGACAAACATGCACGTTCCCGGTTTTCCTTCTCACCAAGTTAATAAATACAACTAAATACAAGTTTGTTATAGTTATGATAGTGCAATTTCAGTAAAGCATGCAAGGACATTCTCCACGGCCCTACGACTGGTTACAGAGTGCTATGAGAGGAAAGGCGTCACAGTGTAAATACTGAATGCATACAGATCTCCAGGCCTTGAAATACAGCTTTCAGAAAATACATTGATTTAAAGCATTATTTTGCTAATGGCATGTGTGTGTTGGCAAATAAGTAAGGGATAAGCCACAGCTAGCTGTGCATTAAAGCAAAGAACCGCCCGACGCGAAGCGGAGTGCATTAAAATCCTTTAATGCACAGCTAGCCGTGGATTATCCCGCTTATGCCATGGTCATTTGCCAACATTGACAACGTAAAGCTGTTATTGATGTTTGCAGTGCAATCTTTGACCGGAAGGGTACAATTGACGGCTCAGTCACGGCTTGTGAGATCTAGCATTCTGCACGCTTTGAATCAGACACAGAGATAAAGATTGCGTAAGATTACATTCATTTTGAATGAATGGATTATAGCATTTATTTGAATTAATTATCGAGAGAGACATTCGTACCTGCGTCTGTTCAGCATCTCTCTTAACAACAAAGATGTGCGTTTATTACTTAAATAGCGATGTAACCCCATCGTTGCTGAGAAACAATGTAGTGATCCAGTAGCTTAGCTATTTTATGACTGAAAGTCGCAGGGCGGCTTTCAAGTTTCTGTACTCCTGAATGATTGTGTGTGTGCGCAGTGCGATCGCCACTCTGTATGCGAGTGACGTAGACCTAAGTGTGTGTGTCTCAATGAAAACAGCACATTAATATAGGTGATTCAACTGACTTGAAACTACCTGTGCATTAAATGATTTTATTGCACACCTTCCAGCCAATCAGAATCGACTATTCAGACAGACCATGGCATAATTGTACAATATTGCATGAATGATGTGTTAGGATTGTAGTTGCATAAATCGGAAACCTGCACATTATGGAATTGGCAGGCTGGCTTTGGACATAGAGCTTTGCACGCTACACTTTTATGGACAGAATCTTGGCTGCTTTCTAACAAAGCACTTTATTTTGTCTAATAATCTGGATGTAGATTCAGTGTGTAATGCCAGGACGTTCATCAGTTCTTTAATGTGTCACATTAGGCAGTGTTGAAAGTCAGTGGCTGCATCTCACATGAGAGGCAGATATATGGTATTAAGATCTTTTTTTCTCTTAATTACCAGCAAACAGTATGAATTTACCACTATGGAACTAGTTAGGGAATGATGCATGGTAGTTTACACATACAGAACGTGCCGCTATATTCAGCATTTTGTGTCCATGTGAATTTAAGTTCCTTTCAGTAAGAAACCGCTAAGTGTTTAGTGTGTTAGTTTTTCATTCTTCACCAGTGAACCGACTCCTGATCTCAGAGACCAGACCAGATATTTGTTGCAGTTGTAGACTAAATCATGCGCTTTGTTACGTTCTGAAAGTGTACCGAGAAAATCAGTTCACCTTCACCCTCAAATTATGTCTTTGACTGGTTGGAAGTGGAGCTATGGGTGCAGTTATATGTAATGAACCCAGGGAGAGTGACCTTGCCATATGTATAGATGTCACGGTCAGATCCCTGGTTCATCCTTTTTACCAGGTTCTTCTCGTATAATAATGGGTGGTAGGCACCTAGGGTGCAGGCAGCATCACTGAAGCGCTGGTAGTAGTGGCACAGCTCGGTTTTCCGTCGCGACGGGAGGAACTCGTACACATGTACCACTTCACACAGCGACATCATTAAAACTGTGCCTATGGAGGTAAAAGGGAAAAAAATATACACTGTAAAGTTTCAGGAATGACAACCGCATTTAAATACAGGAGTGAACCCCCTAAATTATCAGAACACTCGCTCCAGAAATATCAATGATTGACACCGTGGTAACCATAATTCAGTTATAGAATGTGGTTGTCACTTCCATAAATTACTAAACTCTGTGTGTACAGAACAGGATTCAACCCTAAAAGGTGAACTGACAGCCAAATTTAGCTGAGTAGGCCTGTCACGATAACTACTTTTTGTTACACAATATATTGTCCCAGAAATAATTGTGATAAACGATATTATTGTCATTTTAAGACTATTATATACCACTGAATATATAATCCTAATATAACAGCATAATAATGCAAGTAGACCTACACACTTTCAAATGACAACCTTTTAATTCTTTAGATCATGGAAATTAAGGGTAAAAAAAATATATTATCCTAAATAAAACAAATAAAGAAATTGAATAAATAAACATTTTCCCTTGTGAAACGGCTTTAACACTCGTCATTCTGCATTGACATTCATATGTGCACCGGAACAGGGGATTGAGGCTTTGAAATCGAGTCCATTTGGGCTTATTCTTCCAAACTGTCAGTAGTTGCCAGGAAAACACTATAAAACACTACTTTTTTTCACCTGTCAATAACCGCTCTGTGTATGAAGGAACTGCCCGAATACCAATTTCACCTCCGTCACGGAAAACATACAAGATGACAGCACAATCGAGTAAAATGTTAGTGACATTCATTATCATTTAAACATAATAGGTGATATATTGCATCACAAAAACGTATTGAGGTCATGTACATATATTGTGTGATATATCGATATATTGATTATTGCGACAGGCCTAGCTGAAGGTGTTTACATGGCTGTATTTTGTGGTTTCATTTGTGTGTTTTTTTTAAAGCTTACCCAGCAGGCCTGATGAGGGTGGGTTTTTTTGTATAGTCTCAGCCATATTGTCTTGTATTCGCTGCCACAGCTGCCATTCCATCCGTGGGTGTAGAATATAAAATGGCTGTTGAGGGTGTAAGCGTCGATATCTCTGATACTGTTTAAATATTGGGTAATCGGTCTTGTTGAACCACTGAAAGCAAAACAAAAGGAGGAATATTCAGTTTCACCCCAAATTCATTTATGAAATCTGGAATGCTTACAAATAATAGTTAAAAAAACATGAAACAGTATGTAATCGGTGATGTATTTTGGAACGGAAAAGAACATTCAATGAGAAAAAAAACCCCATAAGACTTGATTAGATCATTAAAAGTACTGTTTCTAAGTGGTGTAATGATATAAATTTTGTCCAGCTATAACATTTGTACCACCTAAATGTATTAATGTCTGTGTACTAGGAAGAGAGAAAAAAAAAAAAGCTTAGCATCTCCCCGTCGGGGAATCGAACCCCGGTCTCCCGCGTGACAGGCGGGGATACTTACCACTATACTAACGAGGAACAGCATAATAGTCACATGCTTCAGGCTGCACAAAAACTAGGACTTTGTGGTGAAACCTTCTAATTAACTAATGTTATAGTGTTAAGGAATAGTGTGCTCTTACCTCCCGTAGATCAGCGGAATAAGGGCCAGGATCCCAGCTTACTAAAATCCCTGCACTGTACAAAGAACTGGAGAGGAAATGGTGGTCTTCAGATGCCATTACCTATGCAATAAACAGACATTATGGGATTTTTATAAGAGATTGCTACTACATGTCATTTTAACCTTTCCCCAGTTAGCAAACAATTTACCTGGGAATTGATCAGTCGCACTGTTGTTTTAGAGCCCACATCTTTCTCAAAGCCTGTTGTTGGTGCGGCATTGAACCGTATCACTGCATCATGTGTATCTAGATTTAAGGGATTTTCATACATAAAATTATTTTTTATAGTATCAAAGAGTGATGGCATATCAACAAAAATAAAAATAGATTTTTTTTTTTAAATAGACCAAGCATAACATTATGACCTAATATTCCTAATATTGAGTTGGTCCTCCTTTTGCTGCCCTGACCTGTCGAGGCATGGACTCCTCTAGACCCCTGAATGTGTGCTGTGGTATCTGGCACCAAGATGTTAGCAGCAGATCCTTTAAGTCCTGTAAGTTGTGAGGTGGGGCCTCCATGGATCGGACTTGTTTGTCCAGCACATCCCACAGATGCTAGATTGGATTGAGCTCTGGGGAATTTGGAGACCAAGTCAACACCTCAAACTCGTGATTCTCAAACCATTCCTGAACCATTTTTGCTTCGTGGCAGGGTGCATTATCCTGCTGAAAGAGGCCACAGCCACCAGGGAATACCGTTTCCATGAAAGGGTGTACATTTTTGGGTGTGACAACACACTTAACTCACGAGACTTGACACGAGATTGGGTTCGCGAGATGAGACAAGATTTTTGCACAGTATTTTTAAGAAATCCTCAATGACCAAAAAATTCATGACTGCAAAAATAATCTGCAGGTGCATTTTGAAATTCTTTAACTAACCATCTTGTAATGAATGTCATTTAAGTTCTACTTTGAGTATGAATTATCAAATGCATTGAAAGACAATACTCAAGCACTGGAAAACGAGTCTCTTCAGACCTTACTGTACATGAATTATGAGCTTCCAGAACTTCTGATTGAGGCTGTGTGTGACCTCCTAATTCAACTCTGTTCACAAATTGAACATAGAAATAAAAACAGAATAAAAATAAATAACAGTTTTTTCTTAGTCTTATTAAATGCAAATAAGTGCAACCATAATCAAAGTACTCTCTCAATATTCAAAGTGGAAACAGAGAGAACAACAGAGACCAGAGTTAAGAGGTGGTTACAACTACTCAACACATTCTATATGGCTTTGATATTGGGAGACAATAGGTTATTGTATGTCGCATACAGGGAGCTTGCGTTTACTTTCGCTTTAGATTCGCGATCGCATATACTCTGTGTATAGGGATCAGCTGTGCTGAGCACGCATTCTAGATGCAAGACATTTATCAGAAACTCTATTAGGCTCTGTTGCGCACAAATCTTCCACCATGGTCCTGTCAATCATCTCACCTTACTCTCGTCACGTGATCAGAGAACTGTGATTCCTGCAGCTCAGACGCAGTCGCACACAGTGCAGAGCAGAGCAGATGTTTACAATAGTTTACAATTGAAGCGACCGTTTTCCAACTGAATTAAATGGTTTTTATTTCCATAAAAAAGCAAAACGACAGTGGAGGATGTAATTTAAGCGTATCAATGGCATATTAAATGCTAATTTCACCCTCATTTTATTGTCTTGGCGATATCGCGAGACAGCTTTTCACTTGACAAGTAATCTAGCGAGATCTCGTGGTACAAGAGCTCGTCCCACCCCTATTGTACATGGTCTGCAACAAAGCTTAGGTAGGTGGTACGTGTCAAAGTAACATCCACATGGCTGGCAGGACCCAAGGTTTCCCAGCAGAACATTGCCCAAAGCATCACACTGCCTCCGCAGGCTTGCTTTCTTCCCATAGTGCATCCTGGTGCCATGTGTTCCCCCAGGTAAGCCACGCACGTGCCCCGGCCAGCCATGTGATGTAGAAGAAAACATGATTCATCAGACCAGGTCACCTTCTTCCATTGCTCCTTGGTCCAGTTCTGATGCTCACATGCCCACTGTTGGTGCTTTCGGTGGTGGACAGGGGTCAGCATGGGCACCCTGACTGGCCTGTGGTTATGCAGCCTCATACACAACAAACTGCGATGTACAGTGTATTCAGAATCAGCATTAATTTCTTGAGCAATGTGAGCTATAGTAGCTTGTCTGTTTGATTGGACCACACGGCCAGCCTTCGCTCCCCACGTGTATCAATGAGCCTTGTACATTTTGTCCACTTGTAGCCTTGACTTGTAAAATGAGCCTTGTACCATGACCCTGTTGCCGGTTCACCACCTTGGACCACTTTTGATAGATACTGACCACTGCAGACCGGGAACACCCCACAAGAGCTGCAGTTTTGGAGATGCTCTGACCCAGTCGTCCAGCCATCACAATTTGGCCCTTCTCAAACTCACTCAAATCCTTACACTTGCCCATTTTTCCTGCTTCTAACTCATCAACTTTGAGGACAAAATGTTCACTTGCTGCCTAATATATCCCACCCACTAACAGGTGCCGTGATGGAGATAATCAGTGTTTTTCACTTCACGTCATAATGTTATGCTTGATTGGTGTATATATATTCTTTCTGGAAATTCAAGCAGTTGATGGATGCAGAACAGTTCTATATTATAGGATTATTAAAAACAAACATTTCTGTATCAATGCAATGTAAAATGAAGGGTTTTTTTATAATAATAAAAACAATACAAAAAAACCCCATTCAGATTATGTTATGAATTATGATGGATTACCTATTTCCTTTCCTAATCCAGATTTTTTGAGAGAACCTGCAGATGATACCACTGCACAGGTCTTAAATGGGCCAATATCAGTGGTTATTTGGCGCTGAGGTAACTGAGAGGCCCAGGGCAACCCAGAAAAGGGCTCCATATCCGGTGTTAAAGTTGCAATCTGAACCATCTCCTTGATTTGACAAAGAAGTTCAGGGCCACTGAGTTTGGAACGATGTGCTGCATTCTCAGGTCCAGGGTACTTAACTCCATATTTATTCATTGCCTAAAATAAAAACAACAAAAGACTATGACAGACAGGTATATCACATTTTTAAGTAGTGATAGGTAGGTAAGTAGGGCTTTGTCTGTTTACAAGTACTAATAGCCCACTTTGTTGGCAGAGGCTATTTACACTAACTTTGCCTACCACTGTGACTGAGCCAGACAAAATTACAAAAGAAACCCATCTGATGGCATATGGTGGTGTGGAGAGTAAGATGGGTGGTGTTAGCTTTTGACGCAACCAACCTGAGTTCAAATCCAGTGTTTTCCAGTCTTTAGGCACAGGGACAAGTAATGTCACAATAAGGAGACATCCATTGATGATTTTAATAAATATAATCATATACACTGATAGCAGTAAAGCTTCTTCCTCAGAGGATTATGTAAAATGGATTAATTGAAGAGACTTCATGCCTTGCTGATCAGTTTTTATATAGTGAAGGCTTTTAGATGTCTTTCAGTTTTGCTCACCTGATAGTTCTGCACCACCTTCCTCAGCCTTTTTCCCAGCATGGTGCTTGACATCTCATCATTCCAGACCTCTCTGAGTGGTCCATTAGGCCCAAAAACAACAGCATCCCCACTTGCAGCACCCACATCTCCTCTCCGTTGGCCTCCAAAAATAGTCTCTAGAGCACGTCTCAGCGGTTGCGCCAAAAGCCAATAAAATAACCCATGCTCTCTTCTTTTGGCCCTGAGGCTGCGGTCCTTAGAACTGCTCTCCACTGAGTAGTTAGAAGATGAGAGGATGGGAATAGGCTTCTGAGGATCTCCAGGAATGACACCTGGGAGCTTTTGAGGGTCTGTATACATGGGTTTTGACCCTCCTGTTCCCCTCAAGACCTTCGATAGATCAATGTCACTTTTAGTAAGAATGTATTTTTAAAAAAATTCTCAATAGAGTGCTGCAGGGATGACATAATTTTAAAAGCCAACCCGGAAGTTAGCATCACTCTGGTTCCCTGGACATGAAGCCAAAAGCATTTTTTTGGATTATTGCCAAAAATTAGCTCATTCAAACTTTATTTAAAATCTACAAATTGGAAAGTTTAAGTCAGAATAGTTTGTAAGAGCGTGATTATAAACACAAGGCTGTAAAAAAGGACTAGTGAGTTGATGACTTTTCCTCTTCGTGATGTTTAACTTTTTCCTCGCCAGCGTTTTCTTAAAGTTGCCAGTCAGTGCCAGCATGTTTGATATTCACAAATTTCCATGGTCCCCAAAATATTTTGCTGTATGAATATATCAAAAGACAGAGCCAAAAAAGACAGAGCTTTTTTTTGAATCAACACTTGAATGCAAGTTCCCTTTCAAAAGGGAACTCGCACTGCATCCTAGAACGCATATGGGGAATGCCTTCAGCCTGACAGGTGTCTGAATCACTATCGAATCACATCAATCCTATTGACCGGTGACAGCCTCTGACATCATCGACGTGCAACCAGGAAGTATATAAGGGCGCCGTGCAAACATGACACCATCCTTTTCGTCTTTAGGGACTGCTTGTCTGAGTCGACAACAGGAATTGCGAACATCAATAGTATGAAGTGCACAGAGAAGAAGCATGCACGGGAGGTTCTCAAGGGAGCCTTGTGTGTGAACTGTGAGCGTTTCCCAGTTAGAACGCTCCATTCTCGTCTGGCCTTCTTAAGAGAGGAGGACCCAGCATCTGGGAATGGTCCCTGTTAGGCTGAGGCTGATGGCCAGATGGACCTGGCTCATTGTCTTGAGAGAGCTGTAGTTCTCTCACATGATCAGCCAGGTTGCGAGAGGCATCTGTCGGGGGAGGAGTTGGATTTCTCCTCCTCATCGTCAGCTGCAGCTCTTTCACTCGAGCAAAGGATGGCTGAGCAGGGTGGTGATGATTCTGCTGAGGCCGAACCCTCTCAGCCATCCTGCCCCGTGTATGGGGAGCTCTTGGAGGTCATGGACCGCACTACCCACAGGCTGCAGTTACAGTGGCAGCACGTTAAGAAAGAGGCCACGGATTCAAATGGTTTCGGCGATTAGTTTCTCTCCGGCCATGACCACCCAGCTCCTGAGAGCCTTCCATTCCTCCCAGATCTCAGGGGCATGGAAGAACACGTACTCGGCCCAAATTTTTTGGTATCAGCGGGGGAACTTTGCTGATGTTGAGGGATTGGCTGAGTCTGGGTATGTGTCGATGCCACAAATTGACGAGACATTTGCAAACTCTCTCACGTCCGGGCGGCCATCGACACTGAGAGCTCCCAGGGCATACACATCAGCGGGTCAGGCTGTGGCGGCGCTGCACACCATGGCAGTGTTGCCGGCCTTCCAGGCTGACTTGCTGAAGGATCTTGATCAGGGGGAGGGCCTACCCCCTGATGCGATGGCCGAGCTCTGCCGCACCACAGATTAAGCTCTCCGGGCCACCAAACAGATAGCAGTCGCCATCGGCCATTCGATGGCGGCTTTGGTGGCCACGGAGAGACATCTGTGGTTGAACCTGGCAGACAACGGGGAGAAAGAGAAGTCCTTTATCCTCGATGCCAGTGCGAGTTCCCTTTCAAAAGGGAACGTATCAGGTTACGTATGTAGCCTCTGTTCCCCCTAGAACAGGGAACACTCACTGCATCTCATTGCCATGCCTCGGGGCCTACCTGCCAAACAGTCCTTTCAGACGAAAAAGATGGTGTCATGTTTGCATGGCGCTTATATACTTCCTGGTCGCACATCGATGACGTCAGAGGCTGACGCCGGTCAATAGGATTGATGTCATTCAATAGTGATTCAGACACCTGTCACGCTGGAGGTGTTCCCCATATGTGCGCTAGGACGCAGTGCGAGTTACCTGTTCTCAGGAAACAGAGGTTACATACATAACCTGAGACGTTTCATTACATCAACATTTTTGAAAAAAAAAGCTGAGAAAATCATGTTTTTGTCAAAGACTTCATCCGGATTTAATTCAGAATGATGATGAAAGCATAGATCGTGTAGATCCAGTCCATCAACACCCCAAAAGCTTGCACAGTCGTATATCTCTTTGTGCATTCAACATTTAATTTGGTAGTATTAGACAGTTCTGATTTACATGCTGTTGAATGTTTCATGATCACTTTAGCTTACTTGTGTGCAAGCAATCTACTATCCGTTCACATATCTTCTTCACTTGTTTTTGAATCCTGAGATGCTGTACTGTAACAGTGCCCCCTACCGTATAAGAGTGAAAACATGGATTACTGGAAAAAACTCAATTGGGGTAAAGAGTTAATGCCCCCAACAATCTCTGTAGTCCAATTTTAGCCACTTGTTAGCAACTCCCTTTTTAAAGACAAATACAATCTTGTCACAACTGCAGTACTGGTTTGTATTTTATGTCATAAAACACAGATATATCTATATCCACTGACTTTGGGATGATGGAACCGGATGTGCAATTAATTTTATTGTTTTAGGAATCATTCCTACAGCACTCTATTGTGCAGATTCGATAGAGCAGAAGGCAACGTGAGGAAAGGAATCTCTTTGACATACCTTAACAATTGCGTGCGCTCTTGGTTGAGCTCGGGTTCTCGCCTTCACCCCAAAAATGGCATCTGTGACAGGTATGCTGTTTTCAGCGCAAAAGGTGTACAGGAGAGCCATAGTCATACAGAACAGAGCCATGCACAGGGCTCCTCGACGGGCCCGACGCCTCAACCGCCAGAGTAGGCTAACACGATCCATGGCAGCCCCTGGGATCTGGATAGTGAATCACAGACGATCAGGAATTTAGAGAATGACCTCTTAAAATGAGGTTGGCAGCTGCATAAAAGCATATGAACAGGTTCAGCTGAATAGAACATTAGAAAATAGTTTTAAACAGTCAAATATTTACTTTGAAGTTCTAGTAAATTCAATCTGTGTGAAAGGAACATGCCATGTTAGAAATTAAATTAGTGTGGGAATGCTTGTGTTTGTAGATAATATAAATGTTTATATGAATGTCCACTGGAGGCGAGCGTAGTGAGAACCCAAGTGCAGTTTATTAATCCTTATACTACGGGGCTGTTGTATGCTTGATTCTGATTGGCTGACGAACATTCTAAGGTGTACAATTATTTTAAGGGAAATGCACGGCAAAAGTCGTTCCAGGCAGTTCCTGACCGTACTACAGTTTCATATCACTTTGCCAAATGATCTTGGTTATTTCAAAGGTCCTTACAGCCTTATAACAGCAAAAGAACCAAAACCCACAGCGACACTGATCAACCAAAGAAATATAGTAACCAGTAGGATAAAAACAACAAATTATTTCCATGTTTTCTGCCACAAATTACGTTTAATTATGTACGAAACACACAAACTCTCTTTCTCTTCTGCTCTCCCATGCAAACCTACACACATACACTATGGACGTATACTCGCACTGAAATGTGTTCAGCACTGCTGTGACAATTTTATCAGTAAAATAGTTTAGCAAGTTAAAATCTACATGACATTTTTCACTAGTAAGGTAATAAAGGCGTTCTTACGATTTCGTATTTTAGCAGATGCTGCTGCTGTACACTGTGGAAAGAGACGCACATACACTCTCTCTCTCTCTCTCTAACTAATAATTGCATTAGTCTGCTATCTGGCTCAAGCCTCTGTTACTAGCTCTTAAATTACATTCTGGAATTAGCAACAGGCTGGGGTTAAGATGCGTAAGAAATTAGTCCCGCACACAAGAGCATTTTAAAGACAAAACCTGACAAATGTCTTGAAATAAATCAGCTGAACAATGATGAGGTGTGGTAACCGTAGTATAAGCGGAATAACTGACTCTGGAATAACTGAATTATTTAAAAAATAATGCACATAATGTGAGTCAATTATTCCTTACATAAATGTAAACTGGATACAAATGAGACTTTGCTTGAACCATAAACTAAACAAAGACTTGGTTTGAACCATGAACTAAACTTGAACAGAAACAAAAACGGCAACTACATGAACAAAGCTAAACCACGGAACAATGAAACATGAGTGCGATATATACACATGGACTAATGAGTTCACAAGACACATCTGTGAACAATCAGACAATGAACCAATCACAAAACAGAACAGAGCTACACATGACCTGAATCATAACATTACACATGAGATGGGGGAAGAACATAATGAAGAACAGAGAAGAAATATATCAGATGACACAATGATGGCAAGTAAAAAGAGGTTGTGTCATTCATGGCAGCGGTCATAAATTCTTCAGTGCAGACTGAAAGAACAGAAAAAATACAGATAATAATGAGAGCAGCAGAGAGGTTCCTGGATGTCAAAGGGTTAGCATGGGAAATGGTTAGAGATGGTCAGACTTCAGAAATACAGCCTAGCCAAGAATCATGGGATGGACAATAATCTTGATGTTAGTAATATTGCAATGGAATGCTAGAAGTTTGGTAGCTAATGAATTGGAATTTAAGGGTTATCTAAATCAGATGGAGGAAACCAGATGTGATATGTGTACAAGAGTCTTGGCTGAAACCTAAATTTGATTTTGTAATAAAAGGAAATGTTTTTGTGAGAAGAGATTGGGAAGAGGGAAATGGTGGTGGTTGTGTTACTTTCATTAAATCTGTAATACAATAAAGAATGGTGGGGAAAGGCAGTGAAATTGAATATGTGGTGGTGGTTATGGAAGGATGACAAGAGCATTGTAATAATTAATTTTTACAATCCATGCAAGCAAATGACATTGGAAGAGATGAAGATGATAGAAGGGCAAAGTATGGTGTGGGGATTTCAATGCTCATAGTAGTATGTGGGGAGGAAGTGTGATTGACAGACATGGGCAGGTATTTGAAGAATTAATGGATGAGATGAATTAGATCTGTCTGAATGATAGGGGAGGTACACATATAGATACGAGAACAGGTCAAGGGATCGGTGTTAGATTTAACTCTAACAAATAGTAGGTTAGGAGGAATAATTAACTGGAAGGTATTAAAGGGATAGTTCACCCAAAAAATTAAAATTCTTTCATCATTTACTCAATATATTTGGAAGAAGGTTTATAACCAAGCAGATTTCAGCAGCCATTGACTACCATAGTATTTTTCCCCACTATGGTATTCAATCTGCTTGGTTACAAACATTCTTCCAAATATATTCCTTTGTGCTCAGCAGAACAAAGAAATGTATACAGGTTTGGAACAACTTGAGCGTATCTGTGAACTACCCTTTAAGGAAATGTACTATAGGCAGTGATCACTTTCCTATTTTGATTGAATTGTGTATGAATAATAATTGAATTGTGTAATATATACTTATATATAATATTTTTTAATATAATTGTGTAGAGAAATGAAAGAAGAGAAGGGAAATGGAAATATGAGAAAGCTAACGGGACTGAGTATGTGAAAATGGTAGAGGATGGTTTAGACATAAATGAAGTGTTGATGACATAGAAATGATGAAGTGAGAAAATGATAGGGAATGAAAGTCATGAAAAATGCAGCAGTAAGTAGTATTTCTAAAAGCAAAGGAAGAAGAAAGATTAAAATGGTACAATGGAATAAGGAGTGTGATGAAGCTGTTAAAAGGAAAAGAAGAGCGTACAAGAAAGTAAGAAGAATGCATAACTATCAAGATTTGATGGAATATAAGAGAAAACAAGCAAAAGTAAAAGAGGTGGTAAGAAGGGCAAACATTTCTGTGACAGAATAGGAAAAGTACATCAATAGAAGAGGTAAGGAATATGATTATATGGAATAAGGAAGGAGATAGAATATCCTGTTTTAAAAGAAGGGGAAGATATAGCAGTAGAAAACTGACAAAGCAGAAATGTTTTGTAATACATTTATAAAAGTAAACGGTATGGAAAATCTGACTGCAGAATTTAAGAGGTCCCAATTGGAATGACGGAACTAATACGAGCACTGAGGAGAATGAGAGAAACTACTCCTGGTCAAGATTAATTCAGCTGATCAAGCAGTTAAAGGTGCCTTAGAATGGAAAACTGTATTTACCTTGGCATAGTTGAATAATAAGAGTTCTGTACATGGACCTAACATACCATGAGCCTCAAACACCATTGTTTCCTCCTTCATATGTAAATCTTATGGTTGAAAAAGACATAACGAACATAACACCGACTGTGACGTAACAGTCGGGATCATTAATATTTACGCCTCCCCAAATTTGCATATAACCAGCCCATGTTCAAGGCCAGGCAGTATTAACGTGGACCTGCACTGAATCAACAGAAGTTCTGCAGGTATTGTGAAGCTGAGGACAAATATAGTGAACGGCAATACAATGTGACTAACCAGAATAATCAAGGTTTTTAGTATATTTTTTATTGCTACGTGGCAAACAAGTTACCAGTAGGTGCAGTAGATTCTCAGAAAACAAACAAGACCCAGCATTCATGATATGCACCCTCTTAAGGCTGTGCAATTGGGCAATTAGTTGAATTAGTTGAAAGGGGTGTGTTCAAAAAAATAGCAGTGTGGCATTCAATCACTGAGGTCATCAATTTTGTGAAGAAACAGGTGTGAATCAGGTGGCCCCTATTTAAGGATGAAGCCAGCACTTGCTAAACATGCATTTGAAAGCCTGAGGAAAATGGGTCGTTCAAGACATTGTTCAGCAGAACAGCGTACTTTGATTAAAAAGTTGATTGGAGAGGGGAAAACCTATAAAGAGGTGCAAAAACTTATAGGCTGTTCAGCTAAAATGATCTCCAATGCCTTAAAATGGAGAGCAAAACCAGAGACAGAACAGTTCATGCTTACGGTTGCCAGATTTCAGTAATTTAAATCCTTGAATCAGAGGTTTTCTGTTAAAAGAACACGTATTCTGTCCGTGTTTTACTTAAACGTGCAATCTGGCAAGCATGTGCACACAAGCTCTCTCTCTCGGATGATCTGAAAACACCATTAAGAAAGTAAGCTGCATTTCAGCAATCTCCATTTGAGATTTTCTGCTTAAAGTGTCATTCAGTCTGTCTGTGTTCTGTCACAACTTACGAGCCGCGTGTGCTGTTTGCGATTGTGTTAGCTGAACAACAGCACTTGTGTGAGCTACTGAAATGAGCCGAGCAGAGCTCATCATTATTATTCATGACCCTTCCAAATAAGGCAAAAACAGACCATTTCATTCTAGGGGCAATTTCTAGGGTTGTAAATGGACCTGTAAAACCATATCTGGACCATTTTTGCCCTTAAATAAGCCACATACTCTCTATGTAGATATCAGAGAACAATGTAAAAATGAACAGTAAATCAACTGTCAAACACAATATATGCAAGCAGTATATGGTGTTTAGTGTCCACCATCAGCAGCAAGCGTTCCTTCGCTGATGGGAGAGTTATTCCTTTTTAACACCTGGTCACTTCATTCGTTTTCTCTGACCAGATATCTATCCCATTGTGAAAAGACCAGAAGTAAATGCCTTCCGAAAGTCTTTCGAGACTTGGGATTTAAATCCGATCACTCAAACAAACCAATTCAGAAGGTGGGGACACATTTCAGGTGAAACTGGACAAGTGTAAATGCATCTGGTTGTATAAACCACATATGTAAATTTTGCTCCAGGCAAATTGTTAAAAAATAAATGTGTGAGAGTGTGTTATAGGCTATATATGACATAGTCCTCTACTGCAACACGCGTCGCTGCGAATGAATAAAGCAAGCTGTGTTGGATACAGCACCAATTGACGACCAGCAAACGGCCGCCAGTGAAACTGAAAGTAAGTCTTAGATGCTCAGAAACACAATCATCTTCATTAAAACTAATGAGACTAAATGATCACCAGTGCTTAGCTTGCTCTTTCTCCTAAGAGCTTTAAATGAGCTGATGAATAAAATGCAGCTCATATCTGCTGCTTTCGTTGACGTGAACGTTAAATGTGCATATAGCGCAGGAATTGAAAATTGCATTTATATTCATAAGAGAGGTAAGACAACCTGCATGTTTTTTTTTTGTTTTGTTTTTTTATTTTAGATTGTGTAGCCTGTTTCTAGCCTGACAAGCCAGACCCACATCAAGATGTTGGGTCTGGGAACACACCGTTGGCAGGGCTCAATCCGGGGGGTGGGATAAATGGTTGTCTTTCAGAGTCCCTCATAGCGCTACAACCAACCAGAGCAACAAAGGTGAAGCGGAGCTAGTTGATAGATTAAACTTTAGCCATATCCGGTCTGCAAACTCAGAACACATCTTCCTTTCTTAAGAATGATTTCAGTGTCGTTCTTTTCTCAAAGAAAAACTTAACTCCAAGTCTTCCAGAGTCGCGGCCAAAGCCGATTCAAAAGACCGCTGTTCGCCAGCTTCTTTGTTTACAAGTAGCACACAGAATTTTTAAGCCCGCCCACCAACTCTATACACAATGTGATTGGCCTGACCAGAGTTTGGTTTTTCCAGCTCACAAGCCAACGGAGAATTGCTAGACTACCCTGGCTGCAAATTTCGTTTGCAAGTGCCTACGATCAGCCTAACCTCAACTTTTCAAAAATGCTTTTTTTACTGTGGTGGTGGTGGTGGTGATAGTAGGCTAAATGTTTAAACTAACATTGTGATGCTTGAAGTGTTTGATATCTATGGATTTTATTATAGGCAAGACAAGTCAAGTCACTGTCAGCCGCTGGCCGCTTGGTCATCACTTTAATAACATAAAAACATTATTTTAACAAACAAAAAAATGCTCCAAACATTTTTCTAAATTAACTTAATAAAGAAACTAAAATAAAATATAACTACTTTGACATTAAAAACAAAACTGAACTATTTTAATGGCTGCAAAAATGTGTAATAGGGAGGATAAAAAAAATTAAAAAAAACAGGCCGGGCTAGAGCCTAGATTTGAGCTTCTTGTCTGCAACTGTTTATTTTCACAAAAGAGAGTAACGCGAGTAACAAACTCATTTCAATTTCAGCAATTGTAATTGCGTTACTTGATTAAAAAAAATATTTAGTTACATGCGCGTTACTGCTAGAAGTAGTGGAATTACAGTAAAGCGTTACTCCCAACACTGGTGACTTCCTTAAACAAAGAACAATAAGAGTGAGAATAGGAGACTCTATATCATCTCAAGAAATAATAGAAAATGGCACTCCTCAGGGAAGTGTAGTAAGTCCAGTGTTTTTTACAATAATAATAAATTAGATTTTTAGCAAGGTGGATAGTATTGGAAGATCATTGTTTGCAGATGATGGGGCTTTGTGGTTCAGAGGAAGAAACACTAAGTATATAATGGGGAAAATGCAGAAGACTGTGGATGAGGTTGTTAATTGGTCATACAATTGGGGATTTAAGTTTTCTGTGGGGAAGTCACAAACTATTATATATTTTCTAGTAAGAAAGTAGATAATGAATGGAAGTTAAGAATAACAAAGAAATGGCACGAGTGACAATTAGATTCCTTGGAATGTGGCTGGATCCTAGACTTAATAGAAAGAACGTATTGATAAGAAGTGAGTAAGTGTAAAAGAGTTTTAAATGTAATGAAATGCATGGCAGGACAAGAGTGGGGAGCAGAGAGAGGGGTGCTACAAACATATATAGCAATGACAAGATCTGTGCTAGATTAGGGATGTATAGCATATGGACTGGCTGCAAAATCTCAGTTAGAGAAATTGGATAGAATTCAAGTGCAAGCATTAAGAATTTGCTGTGGGGCACATCCAACAACACCTATTGAACCAATGCAAGTAGAGATAAATGAAATGCTGCTTGATATTAGAAGGCAACAATTAATGGCAGTATATTGGACAAATCTAAAGAATAAAGATGAAGTACATCCAACAGAGAAAATACTAGGACTATGTTGGGAACAAGGAATGAATAAACAGTTTTGGATGGGTTGTTGAAGGAGATATTAAGGAGATGGGGATTGATGGGGCAAATATAGATGTGTACCAAGAGTAGTGTAACCACATAACCCTTAATGGATTCTTCCTCAATGGATTCTTCCAATAGTAGATTTAAAGTTCCCTTATTATGGATTTTTGAAAATCTCCTTTCATGTAGTATGTAACACAAGTTCTAAGTGAATGAAAACATTCTGCAAAGTTTTAAATCTGAAAGTGCACCATATATAAACTAAAGTTATTGTCTCTCAAAAGAGTCGACTCTGAGTCAATGAAACAAATAGTATTGTTTAAACGAAATGCATGCCGCTTTGTTGTGATGTCAAGACGAAACATTAGCATATTGCCTGTCCACTTATTGCACGCGCAGACACCAGGGAAAACTTGAACCCCCTCAAACACTGAAGCTGATTCCTGTGGATACTAGAGAGCATCATGTCGAGAAGACGCTGTGCTCTACAATGTGTTTATTGTGTAAATATCTGGCTAACCGGCTAACTCACGTTATTACTGTCTTACTGAAATACTACTGTAAATCAGCTCTGGGCTGCAGTATTACCTAAAACTGTGCCTATTAATGCAGATTGTCTGGCATTGTTACTACTTTGAGTAAAGATAAAGGATGGAGCAAGATTTGTTTTGCAAAATTTAATGTTAACTTACATCAGTCATTCACATTAGTGCTCGGCTAACGTATGCGCTGTTATTGATACAATTCCCACATGTGCACAGCAATACATTAGAAACACACACACAGGTTTGTTGATGGGAATTACATGTGGGAATTACAGTTGAAACATCTCATAATGTACCTCAAACTGAGTAGCATCACTAAGAAACGTCCTGCTCAAGTTTTGGGTTGAATAACTAGTTCTTCCAATGTTTCATCATCGGACTTGCGCTGGGATTGGTGTAAAATCAATGTCATTGTTACTGTCTTTACAGTGTGTACAGTCGCTGAACTTTAGGAAGCCTCCGTACGGAGCTGGAGTTCAGTTATGGTAATAGGCGTTTGTTTCCGAAATATATACGCTGTACACGGTAGACCAATCACAACAGACTGGGCCTTCTGACCAATCAGAGCAGAGTAGGCTCATGGAAAGGAGGGATTTAGAGAGACTGATTCATCCATCGAGTCGTTTCGGAATCATTGAACATTGTGGTGATATGCAATGTATATTATGAGAAAATGTAAGTTTTTTTACCTTTGATGCATGTAAACCAATTAGGAAACTTTAAAATAGCAGAATAGGGATACTTTAACATTACTGAATGGAGGTAATGAGAACAAAGGAATATTTAGGGCTTAAGTACGGGAATAATATACGGATACACAGATGCTTCCAAAAAAGGAGGTAGAGTAGGAGTGGCAGTCAGTGTTCCAAAGTTACTAATAAAGAAAAAGTTTGAAATAAAAATAGATTAAGAATGGGACATACAGGTTTGAATAAAACATTACATTTAATATCTAAACATCCAAGGGGATTGTGTGAGAAATGTGGACAGAGTGAACCTGTAGAACATGTGATTAATAATTGTAAGGAATATGATGAAAAAAGAGAAGTGCTTGAGAAGAAGTATGGAAGAATGAAGGAAAAGAGTTAACATTAAAGAATTTATTAGATTCAGATATAGGAAATAGTACAGTAAATGTGTTGTTTCAGTTTCTGAATAAAACAGGATTTATAAAGAGAATGTATGAGAAGTATATATAAGAGAGGTGGAGGGTGAGGGTTAGATGCTGATATATTATGTCAGTGGAAGGGAAAAGAATATCGAAAGGTTAAATAAGGATATAGTGAGTTGTTGGCATGACATGATCACATGATGGGATAGGAATCACATGACAAGGAAAAAGTAAACATGCCTGTGAGAGACATGAAACAAACTTGATACAATAGCACAACACAGATGTGAAACAGGGCCTAAAACTAACTTTTTGCCACACCTGCCAATGGCCAGTGATTTAAGAAAATTTACTGGCCATAAACAATTTTTTTACTGGCCATTAAACAATTTTTTGCAAAAACAGGCAATTTGACGCCATAATTTTAGATACTGGTGAAAATTCACTTTCCACATGCAGAAAAGTAATATAGTAATCAAAAGTAAAACTGTAGTCTTCACAAACCTCAAGCGCAAGAAGTTAAACGGAGTTAGTGCGAGTAACGCGCTTGAATATTTAAATGGGAAAGGATTAAACTTTCATTACAATGCAGCACATGCACCTTAACTGACGAGATCGCTGTTCATGTTCTCACAACATTGCATTGTTAGAATTCATAAAAAATGTTAACGGCCAACTGGCGATTGACATATTCTGTCATATTCTCGCCAATGCCAATTTAAACTCGCATTTTGCGCTTGGCAAGTGTTCATTTTAGGCCATGTGTACATATAGACAGCCTTTATAAAAGAAAATTAATGTACAACATTTCCCCTCTTCAACTGAATAGAATGTCTACTTATTGCTAATGGCTTTTTGTATGGAACCCAACTGAAAAATAGGCTTTTCTTGATGTAATTTTATGAGGTGGTAAAACTGTTGTGTTAACTCTTGTGTTAAATATGTAACATACTGTAATAAGTTTGCTACAGTTAACCTACATTTAAGATAGCAGAATTTAGTAATGCAGTTCAGCTGTCTGGAGTACATTCAAAACCTCTAGATGATCTCGTAGCCAAGGCCAAAAAGGAAGAGAAAAATGATGTGTAAAGAGTGCTGATCAATTAATATAAATTGGTGCTTTTTGGATAAGGGATACTCCTCAAATTCCTCAGTACAAAAATGGTACTGTAAGGCACTCAGGGTAGGATTTAAAATGCAAAAAGCCCTTATGCAACCTTACAAAACAAAAACACACCCTTTGATTTCAGGTGTGGCTAGATTTAACCGACTGGTGTTATTTGTCATTTGCAGTTGGGGAGGAACTGAAAACGGTGCCATCAAACACTCTCTGCTTCCCATAGTGATGCTCACATGTCGTTTTCATACTTTATCACAGATGAAGTGGATTAGCAGTCATATCACCCTGTACCCCAAGACTGGTTTCCCACTGAAGCGAAGCAGGGCTGAGCCTGGTCAGTACCTGGATGGGAGACCTCCTGGGAAAAACTAGGTAGTGGTCTGTGTGGGTCCTAACGCCCCGGTATAGTGATGGGGGCACTATACTGTAACGAGCACCATCCTTCGGATGAGACGTTAAACCAAGGTCCTGACTCTCTGTGGTCATTAAAAAACCCAGGATGTCCTTCGGAAAAGAGTAGGGGTGTAACCCCGGCATCCTGGCCAAATTTGCCTCTGTCCAACATGGTGTCCTTATCATCCCCCTATCCTGACTGGCTTCATCACTGACATCATTCATTCTATCACATTATGCTTGCCGGTGCATCATTCAGGTGGATGCTGCACATTGGTGGTGGTTGAGGAGATGGGGAGATTTCTGGGGGAAATTATGTTGAAGTATGATAGACTTTTGATCCTGGGAGATTTTAATATTCATGTTTGTTGCCCATCTGATTTATTGACTAGAGATTTTTTTAATGTCATTGATTCGTTATATATAATATGTATATGTAATATGTAAATGGTCTGACGCACAAATATGGGCACACTTTGGATGTTTTTTTCTTATGAGTTGACTGTAACTTCGAAATTACTGATACTGTGTTCTCTGATCACAAGTCTATTGTTTTTAATGTTACTTTCTTATGTCCCAAAGGAAAACCCTGTGTATCAACATATAGGAAATGTTGAAAACTGAGCTCTAAATCTGTTGATGACTTTTGTGCTATGTATAGGGCAAACGAGATTGCTTTTTCAAATGTTGATAGTGAGAGCCCGCTTATGAGATGTATCACTCTCCTCTTTTACCTCTGTGTGCACTGATATTTTAGATTCGATTGCCCCATTAGAGACAAGACGCTTTAAATTAAAATCTGAACCTTGGCTAAATGATTCCACCCTTGCCATGCGTCGATTATGCAGGCATGCAGAGCGTAAATGGAAGAGGGATAAACTTCAAGTATCTTTTGAGATTTTAAAGGGATTGTTGTTTGATTACCAGAAATTGGTTAAAACTGAGGGATAAATATTTTTCTGATCTCATTGAAAAAATCGGAGTAATCCGAGGGTCTTATTCAGTACACTGGATGCAGTGATAAACCCTCCTGTGTCGATCGGTTTTGAAGTCTCTATATAGTCATGTAAAAAATGTCAAGAATTTTTTATAGATAAAATTGATGGTATTGGATCTTCCATTCAGTTACTGGATTATGATCAATCAGCTCCTTTGCCGACATGCTCAACTGTTTTTCACCAGTTTGAGCCAGTTTCTATGATAACTTTGGCGGAAATTGTCAAACATACGAAGCCCTCTACCAGTCCCCAAGATTTTATCCCGGCACGGTTGTTGAAACGTTTTTTTATGTTGTCAGCCTCAGGATTTTGAACCTAATAAACAACTGCCTTAAAACAGGTTTTGTGCCATCTGATTTTAAACATAGTGCAGCCGTTATTAAAGAGATCAAGTTTGGACCCCTCAGATTTAGCAAATTATCTCAAAACTGCCTTTTCTTTCTATGGTCCTGGAGAAGGTTATTTTCATACAGCCATTGTTCTGTGAGACTGTTACATCTATTGTTTGTCCAAAACATGGCTCACGCCCACGGTCCCAGACACAGCTGTGACGCCGTCTGAGAACTTATCTGTTTTTCGGATGGACAGAACAGCCGAGGCCGGTAAATCTAAAGGCGGTGGAGTGTGTTTCATGATCAATAAGAAATGGTGCGATCCTAGGAACATCTCCATTCTTTCACGATCCTGCTCGCCTCATCTGGAACATTTAAAATCATTTGCCGCCCATTCTATCTGCCGAGGGAGTTTTCCTCCGTCATCGCCACTGCCGTTTACTTTCCACCACAGGCAGACACAGGGCTGGCTTTATCTGGTCTTCATGATGTTGCCAGCGGTTTCATAAACAAACCCCCCCGACGCTGCTTTCATTGTTGCGGGCGATTTTAACAAAGCAAACCTAAAGAAAGTCTCCTGTCCTACACAAGGAGCAAACACACTGGATCATTGCTACTCTTTGTTTAAGAATGCCTATAAAGCTCGTTCACTACCAGCTTTTGGCAAATCGGATCATGCCGCCATGTTCCTCACACCTGAATACAAACAAAGGCTCGTTCAGGAACCCCCGGTGAGGCGGGAAGTTAAACGTTGGTCATCCCATTCAGAGACCGCGCTACAGGCAGCTCTTGATGACGTCGACTGGGACATGTTCCGGGCGAGTTCATCTGACGTCAGTGAGTTCACGGATGTGGCGCTTTGCTTCATCAACACGCTTACAGAGCAAGCCACACAAACAATAACAATAACGTCCTTCTCAAATCAGAAACCATGGGTGGACAATTCAATCCGCACTGCAGTGATCACACGCACTGCCGCATACAACACCAGTCTCCTAACAGGGAATATGGATGACTATAAATCATCCTGCTATGCTCTCCGACGCGCAGTTAAAGCCGCAAATCTCCATTATAAGGATCGAGTGGAGTCTCATTTCCAACTCAACGACTCCCGGCGCATGTGGCAGGGACTGAGGACCATCTGTGCTTTTGGATCTAAATCCTCTGCAGAGGTGAGAGCTGATGTGTTGCTTGTGAACGAGTTAAACTCTTTCTACGCTCGCTTTGATTGTAATCGCGGCAGCGCGACTCAGCCAAGTGACGCGTCAGAGGGAATTACTCAGAGCAGCAACAACCACGTCTCAGAGGATGAAGTTCGGAGGGCACTCAAGCGTGTGGACATCAGGAAAGCTGCCGGGCCAGATGGTATTTCAGGTCGTGTTCTGCAGTCCTGTGCTGATCAGCTCGCCGGGTTGTTTACATCCATCTTCAATGAATCCCTCGCTACATCTGTGGTCCCCACCTCCTTCAAAAAATCAACCATCATCCCTGTCCCTAAGAACAGTAAACCCTCTTGCCTAAATGACTATCGTCCAGTGGCTCTCACGTCATGAAGGTCTTTGAGAGACTCATTAAAAACATTTGCTCCTTCATTCCTGACACTTTGGACCCTCTTCAGTTTGCCTATCATCCCAATAGATCGACTGAAGATGCCATCTCTCATGTCCTCCACTCCTCCCTCACTCACATCAACAGCAAAAGTGGGAACTATGTAAGGCTGCTATTTATTGACTATAGCTCAGCCTTTAACACCATAGTTCCCATTAAGCTAACCGCCAAACTCCTGGATCTCGGCCTGAATTCTTCTCTCTGCCACTGGATTGAAGACTTCTTCACTGGCAGGCCTCAGGTGGTGAGAGTAGGCCAGTTCACCTCCATCACCCTGAGTGTGGGAGCTCCACAGGGCTGTGTCCTGAGTCCCCTGCTCTACTCTCTCTACACACATGACTGTTTGTCCACACACAGCTCCACCTGTATCATCAAATTTGCTGATGATACTGTTGTCCTGGGCCTCATTTCCAACAACAATGAGACGGCATACTTGGATGAGGTGGAGCAACTAACATTGTGGTGCCATGACAACTGTCTCTCTCTGAATGTTGGCAAGACCAAAGAACTGATTGTGGACTTCAGGAAGAGACAGCAATGGACATACTCCCCTCTCATGATCAGCGGGTCACCAGTAGAGAGAGTGAGCAGCTTCAAGTACCTGGGTGTAAATATCTCCAAGGACCTGACCTGGACTGCACACATTCAGACACAGGTGAAAAAAGCCAGGCAAAGACTGCGCCAGCTGAGGAAATTCAGGGTTTCACCAGCTATCCTGAAAACTTTCTATTTAGGGGCGATAGAAAGTGTATTAACTCAAAGAGTCGTGCACTTATCCGAGCGTATCTCAGGGACAGCTCTCCCGTCTCTGCAGGACGTCTACACCAAACGCTGCAAAGGTAGAGCTACTAAAATCATCAATGACTCTAATCACCCTGCAAACCCTAATTTCACGCTGCTGCCATCTGGTAAGCGCTTCCGAAGCCTGATGTCCAAAACTGAGAGACTCAGGAGGAGCTTCTTCCCCCAGGCCATCAGACTCCTGAACTCAGTCACTTAACATCACGTGACTTCAGGATTCACTTCAGGATGACATTGCACTGCACTTTCTGTTCTCGTTGTTACTGTGTAACAACCTGTTATAAACCTGTTTGCACATTATACTTCTTTGTACATTTCTGTTAACCACATATTTATAAGTCTACAGTTTACTTACTGCACAGTTTATTTCACTTATTTTATTCCACTTCTTTATTTATTTATTTTCTTTTCTACTTGATTTATTTAGAATTATATATATATATATATATATATATATATATATATATATATATATATATATATATATATATATATATAGTACTTTTTTATTCTATTTCTATTATAATTCCTATTTCCTCTTTGTGTTTTTAACTGTGAATTTGCACTGTCCATGGAACGGACCTGTTTCCATTTCACTGCCGGTTGTATATTCTGTATATAACTGTGTATGTGACAAATAAAACTCTTGAATCTTGCAAACTTTTTTGGAAAAAAAAACGTCTCAGTTACGTATGGTAACCCTCGTTCCCTGAAGGAGGGAACGGAGACGTACGTCGGACGTCACCGATGAATTGGGATCACTTCAGGGAGCCCCTAACAGCTTCGAGATATAGAGAACAGGCCAATGAGAATTGGCGTGCGAGATTTGCATCTCACGCTCCGCCCAGCGTTGCGGGTATAAAGCGTAAGTGAAATGCACGGACGTTTGTTTTTCACTGAGGAGCCGAACCGTGACTCGGCCTGCAGTGATGGTACAGCAATTGTGGCGACGGGACGTATGTCTCCGTTCCCTCCTTCAGGGAACGAGGGTTACGATACGTAACCGAGACGTTCCCTTTCAGTCGGTCACGTTCAATGTCACCGACGAATTGGGATCCCTTTGGAACACGCTACAGTTGCTACCACTTCCAGCGCCCTGAGAGAGCCCCTCAGACCCCGGCTGTTCTGGGCGGGGAAATTCACGCAGGGAGAGTCAGCTGCTGTTCCGCAAGACCCACTCAGCAGACTATTGGATAATGCTGGGAAAGCTGCAGAAGCCACATCATGCCCGGAGGGAGTGGCGCAGCAAGCCGACACTTAGAACGGGCACTTCGGTGTTACTGACTATGGGAAGTGAGCACACAGGAAGATATTGGCTCTACACATAGGCTACAGAACCTAGCGAACGTGTTGGGTGTCGCCCAGCCCGCAGCTCTACAAATATCTGCCAGGGAGGTGCCACGAGCCAGCACCCAGGAAGAAGCTACACCCCTGGTGGAGTGGGCTCTTAACCTGAGCGGGCAGGGCATGTCTTGGGTTTCATACGTCAAGACGCTGGAATCCACTATCCAGTGGCCATCCTCTGCTTGGAGACAGCCTTTCCCTTCTGCTTTCCTCCATAACAGACGAAGAGCTGCTTTGAGGTTCTGGAGCTTTGCGTTCTGTCCATGTAAGTCCACAAGGCGCGGACGGGACAGAGAAAAGCTAGGGCTGGGTCTGCCTCCTCCGAAGGCAGCGCTTGCAGGCTCACCACCTGGTCCCGGAAGGGAGTGGGCACCACTGGGGAACCTTGGGCACATATCCAGGCCGGGGTCTCAGGATTACGTGAGAGTTACCAGGCCCGAATTCCAGGCACGATTCGTCGACCGAAAATGCCTGCAGGTCCCCTACCCTCTTGATGGAGGCCAATGCAGTCAGGAGTACTGTCTTCAGAGACAGAATTTTTAACTCAGCTGACTGCAAAGGCTCAAAGGGAGGCCTCTGCAGTGCGGTCAGCACCAGAGACAGGACCCAAGAGGGTATAGAGGGAGGGCGAGGCGGATTCAGTCTCCTCGCCCCCCTCAGGAACCTGACGATCAGATCGTGCTTCCCTAAGGACTTTCCGCCTACGAGGTCATGATTGGCGGCGATGGCTGCCACATAAACTTTGAGGGTGGAGGGAGACAGCCTTGGCTCCAACCCATCTTGTAGGAAGGAAAGCACGGAACTGAGCGAACACCTTCGGGAGTCTTCTCAGTGAGAAGAGCACCATTCGACAAACAGGTTCCACTTCAATGCATAGAGGTGCCTTATAGAGGGCGCTCTAGCGGAAGTAATTGTGTCTACCACAGCTTGTGGCAGACCACCTAGAACCTCCGCGTCCCATCCAGGGACCAGACATGGAGTTTCCAGAGATCCGGACGCGGGTGCCAGAGGGTGCCCCGTCTCTGAGTCAGGAGGTCCTTCCTCAGAGGAATGGGCCAAGGAGGTGCTGTCGTGAGGAGCACTAGTTCCGGAAACCAAGTCCTGTTGGGCCAGTACGGAGCGACCAACAGGACTTGCTCCTCGTCTTCTCTGACCTTGCACAGTGTTTGTGCAAGAAGGCTCACTGGGGGAAATGCATATTTGCGTAGGCCCCGGGGCCAGCTGTGTGCCAGCGCATCCGAGCCGAGGGTCCCCTCGGTCAGGGAATAGAACAGCTGGCAGTGGGTGGAGTCTGGGGTGGCAAACAGATCTACCTGCGCGGCCCCAAATCGACTCCAGATCAGCTGGACCACCTGGGGATGGAGTCTCCACTCTCCCGGGAGCACTGGCTGTCGTGAGAGCTGTCGTCGGCCGCACGATTGAGCAGGCCTGGAATATGAATGGGACGAAGCAACCTCAGATGCTTCTGACTCCATAGGAGGAGATGGTGGGCGAGTTGTGACATGCGACAGGAGCGTAGACCACCCTGTTTGTTGATGTACGCAACGGCTGTAGTGCTGTCCGTCCTTACCAGAATGTGCTTGCCTCTGAGCGGCGTTTTGAAGCGGCTGAGTGCAAGGCGAACTGCTAACAACTCCAGGCAATTGATATGCCATTGCAGTTGGGGCCCCGTCCACAAACCCGTTACTGCAAGCCCGTTGTACGTGGCACCCCAGCTGGTGGATGAGGCATCCGTGGAGACAACAGCATGCCTGGACACTTGTTCTAGAGGCACTCCTGCCCGTAGAAATTAAGGGTCCGACCACGGGCTGAAGGTTTGGCGGCATCTCGGCGTCACTTGGACACGGAGAGTTCCGCTGCGCCACGCCCATCTCGGGACCCGGTCATGGAGCCAGCGTTGAAGCAGTCTCATATGAAGCAATCCCAGCAGTGTTACTGCGGCTGCGGATGCCATATGCCCCAGGAGCCTCTGAAAATGTTTCAGTGGTACCACTATCCTGCGTTTGAACGAATTTACGCAGTTCAACACTGACTGGACGCGCTCCTCGGTGAGGTGCGCTGTCCAGGCGATTGAGTCTATCTCCATCCCGAGAAAAGAGATCCTCTGCGAGGGGCAGAGTTTGCTTTTCTCCCAGTTGACCTGAAGCCCCAACTGGCAAAGGTGACGGAGCGCCAAGTCCCTGTGTTCACGACTGGGCAAGTCGTCGACTGCCAGTCGTCAAGGTAGTTGAGAATGCGAACACCACGCTCCCTCATGGGAGCAATGGCCGCCTCCACGACATTTTCGTGAAGACACGGGCGACAGGGCCAGCCCGAAGGGTAGGACTTTGTACTGATATGCTCGTCCGTCAAATGCAAAGCGTAGGAACGGTCTGCATCGAGGGAGAATCGAGACATGAAAGTATGCGTCCTTCAGGTCGATCGCTGCAAACCAATCTTGGGGACGGACGCACCTGAAGATGCGTTTCTACGTTAACATCCTGAACGGCAGCCTGTGAAGGGATTGGTTCAGAAGTTGCAGATCCAAGATCGGTCGTAACCCGCCACTTTTCTTGGGCACAATGAAGTACGGGCTGTAGAAGCCGGTCTTCATATCGGCTGGAGGGACCGGCTCTATCGCAACCTTTGCCAGTAGGACTGCGATCTCCACCTGGAGCACAGTGGCATTCTCCTTCGACACGGAGGTGAAGTGAATGCCCCTGAACTTGGGGGGACGCCGGGCGAACTGAATCGCATAGCCGAGTCTGATAGTACTCAGACGGGCGGACGGACGTCCTCGGCGACGAGCAGGTGTAGGTGCTGCATCCGGCGGCGGGGTGGAGGCAGCAGCTGACTGCCGGGGCAGGATGTATTTTATGGCTTCCGTCTACTTCTGGGCGGCCGAGAACTGCTGGGCAAAGCTCTCGACCGCGTCGCCGAACCACCCGGCCGGGGAGATGGGGGAGTCCAGGAACTGATTCTTATCGGTCTCTATGTCGGCCAGGTTGAGCCAGAGTTGTCGCTCCTGGACCACTAGAGCGGACATCGCCTGACCAATGGAACGGGTGGTGACTTTTGCCGCCCGGAGGGCGAGGTCCGGAGCTCTGGGCCAGGGCTATCCTCGTGCATATCCATGAGTGCCTGGGCCTGATGCACCTGAAGCAGCGCCATGGCATGCAAGGCGGACGCAGCCTGGCCACAAGACCTGTAAGCCTTCGCAGTCAGACTGGAGGAGAACTTACAGGCCTTAGACGGGAGACGTGGGTCACCGTGCCAGTTGGAGGCGGTCGCCGGACACAGTTGCATCGCGACGGCCCACTCCACTGGCGGGATCCCCACGTACCCCCTGGCTTGCTCGCCGTCAAGGGTAGTGAGGAGGGAGGAGCCACCGGGTCGGTTCCTGGCACTAAAGGGTGTCGACCACAACCTGGTGAGCTCCTCATGCACCTCCGGGAAGAAAGGCACCGGGGCGGGACGCTGAGAACCAGCGCGACCCGCCCCGAGAAACCAATCGTCCAACCTAGATGGTTCGGGACGTGGTGGAGGGTTCCACTCAAGCCCGACCTTTTCGGCGGCCCGGGAAAGCATAGCCGTCAACTCGGGGTCCGACTCGACCACTGCCACTCTCCCAGAGGGAGGCAGTGCAGCCGAATCTTCATCCTCCGAGGACTGTAACGCCCCCTCCGATGCAGTGATCGACATCTGCTCATCCGCTGGAGCTCCGAAGGACACCACCGGACGCCCGCGGGAGGGGCCAGCGGGTCCCCCCGGAAGCTCAATACAGCGATTGTTACCGTCAGCGGGTGACAGGGAACGACCGCATCCAGTAGCGCACCGGTGGAATGACATCTTGAAAAAGACGCAGTGTCACACCCGTGTGGAAACGCTCTTTTTTTGTGCTGAAGCACTGAGGGGAGGACCGCAGCAACACACCGGGAAATAGTGCAGCCCGTGTGTGTGCACTCACAACTCTCTTTTTTTGCTGTGAGAACAGCAGTTGTTTTTAATGCAGCAGTGGGTGCGGTCGCGCTGATTGTGCCGTCTCGCAAACACACGCGCCTTCTTCTCTCTCTCTAGTCTTGTTCTCTTTCTCTCTCTCTCTTTATCTGCGTTTGAAGCAACTCTTCATCAACGCCGTTCGGCTCCGAAGTGAATTACAAACGTGCGTGCATTTCACTTCCGCTTTATACCCGCGACGTGGGGCGGAGCGCGAGATGCAAATCTCGCACGTAAATTCTCATTGGCCTGTTCTCTATATCTCGAAGCTGTTAGGGGCTCCCTGAAATGATCCCAATTCGTCGGTGACGTCCGACGTACGCCGAACGTGACCGACTGAAAGGGAACAAAATTTTTTACGTTTTCCAGTCTGGTTTTAGGGCAAAACATAGCACAGAGTCAGCACTTTTAAGGGTTTATAACGATAGTCTATTAAATGCTGATTCTGGAGCTTCGTCAATCCTAGTGTTATTGGACCTGAGTGCGGCCTTCGATACAGTAGATCACAATATCTTGCTGTCTTGGCTAGAAAACCATGTTGGAATTCGGGGTGTGGCACTTAAATGGTTTAAGTCATGTCTAACAGATGATAAGCTAATTATCTCTGATTATCAATAATATTACTATTTATGATAAGCTAAATCCTATAAAATCATCTGCTTCAGTCTATTGCAGATATAGATATTCATACATGCATGCGTATAGCTACGGTTGCAGACACCAACTTTTACATGTTCACAATGCGCGTTCAAAATCGCGGATGGCTAACGTATAGTGGCCCATAGAAACAGTCGCTAATGAGGCATCTATGTATATGTGTGTGTATATATATATATATATATATATATATATATATATATATATATATATATATATATATGGAAGCTTTGTGTAACGGACTCTGCCACACCCCGCGCACCAGACTCCTTCACTCCGCCTACTCGTTCCTTGTCACCTGAATACTGAGCACCTGCAATCAATCTCACCCTCACTATTTAAACAGCACTCACCTCGCTCACTGTGTCTGGTCTCATCTTTGCTACCTGGACTCTCCCTGCGCTACCGAGCGACCCAAGAACACTCTCTCTGAGTACTTCCTGAACTTCTCTTCCAAGCATTCCTGGTATTTGAACTTCTCTTCCAAGCATTCCCGGTATTCTCCAAACCCTCTCTGAGTCTTCGCCAGCCTGCTTTCACCATACCACTATTCGGTTAAGATTGCCATTACCTTCACTGCCTTGCATCCGCTACTGTCTTTGTGTCCTGCCAAAATAAATCCTGTTCCATCTCACGTCCGTGTTTGAGTCTTCCGTGATGACACTTTGCAGTAAAACTGGGTGAATGTATGTCAGTGTCTGCTCCATTAAAGTGTGGAGTCCCTCAAGGGTCTATTCTCGCTCCCCTTTTATTGTTATTGTATTTGCTCTCTTTGGGATCCATATTTAGGAAACATGGTATTTCATTTCACTGTTATGCCAATGATACGCCTTAGTGACATTAAGGGCTGGATGGTGCAAAATTTCTTAAAATTAGATAAAACATAGATTTTACTCTGGTCCAATTGGAAATCACACCACTATACACTTTGTTCTTGGATCGTGGGCTGATTGTAAAAAGGTGGTGGTGAAAAACCTAGGGGTATTGTTTGACTCTGAATTTAAATTTGATAAGCAAATAAATTCTGTAGTCAAATCATCCTCTTTTAATCTGAGACTTTAATCTTTCTTTTAGAAATCTGGAGAACGTTATTCACGCTTGTATCTTTTTACGTTTGGACTGTACTACTCTCTATACGGGAGTTAGCCAGAAAGCTATAGCGCGTTTACAGTTAGTTCAAAATGCGGCTGCGAGATTGCTGACAGGCACTCGAAAGCTTGATCATATTTCTCTTAAATGGCTGCCAATCCGTTGCCGGATCGAATTTGAACTTTTATTGTTTGTTTTTAAGTCTTTGAATGGTTTGGCACCAAAATACCTGGAGACATTAGTGAACTGGCACTCCATTGTGAGGCCCCTGAGATCTTCTGAGCAGTTTCTCTTAGTGGTTCCCAGATCCAGATTAAAACTGAAGGGGGATCATGCCTTTTCAGTTGCCGCCCCCCAAACTTTGGAATTCTTTGCCTTTTCGCATTCGATCCGCTCAGACCATTTCCAGTTTTAAATCCTTGCTAAAAGCTCCTTTATTAACGACCGCCTTTAATTCCCTGGGTTATTAATTTTTAGGCGTGTGGTTGTTTTCTGTTGTTTTGTTGTATTGTTTGTTTTATTATTACTGCTATTATCGTTTGTGTTTTCTTTATTAGCATTGATGTACAGCACTTTGGCCAACCTCGATTGTATAAAAAATGTGCTTTATAAATAAATAAATAAAAATATTTGTCAAATACACAGAAAGTAGCAAAGGTCTTCACCCAACAGACTTATTTTGTCACAATGACCTAAAACAGATTGTAACAGTCATGTCCTGTTTAGTTTAATTTTCATTGTCATGGTTTTCCCTGTTTGAACTGTCGAGTTCTTGTTCATTGTTTGTTACTATGGTTTCTGATTCTGATTTATTCTGCCCAGCTCCAAGCAGGGGCAGCGTTTACGTATGGCAGGGTATGGCAATTCAGTAATGTGATGTTCATAATTTTATTAATTTTTTTAAATTATAAAACGATTGCAAAGTAGGGTGATTTTTGAGAAGTTAAGCTTTCAAGTTTACGATTAAACATGGTTTGAAATTAATAAATAGGCTATATTGATGTTTATTGACAGTTTAATCGCAATACCAATTTATTACTTTTTTAATTTATTTATTTTGATGGCTGATTGGTTGGTGGTTTATGATTTCTTTCCAATGAACTTGTTTATAATGAGTTCACAGCTTTCATGTGTCTGCATAGTTCTCTGATTATCAATATTATTAATGATGTTAAGATAATGTTAAGATCTTTAAACAATATATTTAGCATGCAGAATTATCTACCATTTATGATAAATGAAATCCTATAAAATCATTGCAGATATAGATATAGATATTCATACATGCATGCGTATAGCTACGGTTGCAGACACCAACTTTTACATGTTTACAATGTGCGTTCAAAATGGTGGATGGCTAACGATAGTGGCCCATAGAAACAGTTGCTAATGAGGCATCTATGTGTATGTATATATATATATATATATATATATATATATATATATATATATATATATATATATATATATATATTTCTATGGAAAAATGCTTAACAAGAAACTGCATTGCGCTTATATTCTGGGTTCATCTGCTTGCCAGTACATAGTATGCATCATCAATAAGGTGTATATTTAATATTATTACATTAGTACTTAGTACAAACCTGGTAAAAATAACTGGTGGCCGATGGAGGAAAGCCTTGTTTTGCCCTCCAAGTTGGCGTTCCTATAAGGGTGTAACATCACACGAAAACTATAAATTACAAACGTGGATTTTACATCAATTGCATATATTAGTGTTTCTTATAATGTGGCAACTGTTGCCTGTACTGTAACATATTTAATTCAGGAACAAGGGTGATTTGAAACATGTATTGTTTCAAACATTGTTTGTTATAGCTTTGACCAAGTTGAGTTAAACCAGATGTTTTCATTACATGTTACAACAATCTTGTGTTTTGGGAAAAGAATGAAAGTGGAAATTTGTGGAAAAGAGATTGCATAACTATAATTACAGTATGAGATTAGGTTTTTAAAGAATGCCTAGCTTTGTTACAAGTGTGATCAGTTTGGATTCCGTTTTGTACTAAGAATTCAGAAAATTTGCCACTTTATACCACTTAAAAAAAATATAGAGATCAAAACACAGACAGACAAACGGATATGTCAGCCTAACAGGGGGACACATTGTATGTGAATTTACCGTGAATATAATGTTAAAATGTTTAATCAGGAAGTGACCTATGCTGTTATGGTTGTTTTGTGTTTGTATTGTATTATTGTACATTGTAAAATATTTACTTATTAAAGATAGAGACAAAACTGGCTACAAACAAATTCTGTACAAATAATAAATATGGCTATCAGACACTCATATGTCATAAGTTTGGATGTGATATATATGTCCATATGAAATAAGCTATGCATAGGCCTGATTATTGCAACCGCATTCCGTTTTACATAACGCGGAGTAAATATTTATAGGCTATAAAAACCGGAATAATAACTCTGGTATCTCTTCTGTGCGTGATGGTTAATTCAGATTTGTGTTGTTGATTTTGAAATGTAGACACCGAACATTTAATTATTAAACGGCACCAAAATGTTATTTTAAATTCTAAATGCATTGAGACATTGAAGAAAAGTGGAGTGAAATTATGCTGCGTGGATGAAACGAATATGATATGCACACCTACCTTGTATCCCATATTTTTTTCCGATGCTTTTCTTTTGGTTAGTACAATCAGTTTTCTCCAGTGCCCCGTCTTGTCATTTTGGTAGACATTTTATGCATACAGATTATGCATCCAGGAAACCTATACTGTGTGACCTAAATCACGACAAGATATTGTTCCCTTTTACCTTTCGAAATGATGCTCTACAACATGACATCTAAATATAGATCTTTTCGAGCTGAGGCATGTTGATAAACCGCCATGTTTATATACTGCATAATAATATGGACAGACTCGGATCTGGTGCGTTGATGGTTCGGTGATGTCTCTAGCGGACGATAGCGGTCTGTGTCCTTCTTATAGCATGCGACTGCGGCTGTGAATGCAGCGGATTCTGCGGCTTTTTCTCCAATTGCTAATTATATATGTACTTCTGACATGAAACAGACATAAATGCACACATTGCATTGGGTGCTAAAATAAAAATTCAATGCAAAAAAATATGATTTCTAGCTCTAACGTAACGTGAAATTACCCTTTCTCAGTCTACATTCAAATCTGTCAGGTGCATAATAATGCATTAATAGTTTTGCGAAAACACTCCAATATTCGCCTAACTCACGTGTTTCGAATATTAACAAATATCGAGATTTGTTTACATGTTCATTCAATCTCTCTTGTGAAGGAATTTACGTTTTACTAATTTTGTGCGGTTGAATTGAATCAACTTTCATCTGTAACGTGGTTGCCTGCTGTAAATACAAGGGTTCCATAGTGTAGCGGTTATCACGTCTGCTTTACACGCAGAAGGTCCTGGGTTCGAGCCCCAGTGGAACCATGATTTTAACATTTAGAATCATGTTTTAGTTTTATGTAGTTGTAGGATGCATAAATTGTTTTATTAGCAGAATGGTGTCTTTTTCAGTGTTGTGTAGCATGAAATGCATGAAACATAGAACTAATTGTAACCAGCATATTATGTTAATACTCTTAAAGTATATTATAATATTATATATTATAAAATGCCCCTCCAGGCTTGGGAGCCCATGTTCTTAAGTTCCAATTATTCAAATATCAAATTATATCAACATTTATTTTTATTTTTTGGTCCATGTATATGTCTTTTTATGAACAAATGTAAATACTTGGTTTTGCTCATAGGAGGAGCGTGTGTAAGGCTGGGCAATTGGTTTATCCTTCCCCTGGCCACAGACTTGAGACTATAGCGTGGAATTTTCTAACTGCCCATAACTGCTGGTCTAGAATCAGTTTTCTCCTTAATAATAGCATATTGGTGAAAAATATTTGGGGTCTGCGCTCTAGAGAGCGTCAAAGGTTTCTGTTTACAATGTGTTTTGCAGTGTTGAGCAATGTAGCCAGTCTTAAACATATCTGTTGATTTTGTTTTGAATGCAATGGCCAATCAGACGTGTTCAAGTTAGACTCCACTCACTGCTCAAAACACCAGTTTTTGTCCAGTGATGGGTTCTGCACGCTTGCAAATCCTCGTGTAACTTATAACAAAGTGTAGAAATGATGAATTGATACAGGGAGCGCTCTTTGTGAGCTTTCTCTATGCAATATAAAATCTATTCAAATTTTGAATTAAACTAAATTGAATTAAAATTAACATCAGTTAAGGTAATGGTATTGTTTTTAATTGTCTGCCATGCCATATCACGCATACAGTATGCACAAATTATAGTGGTTTGCGAACCTAGCCTCTTTAATAACGAATAATTTATCGGGAGCGTTTATGCTGGAACATTTAAATAGAATGTCATGAAATAGCAACAACATACACATTCTGTTTAAATGTGTTTTTAAAGTGGAAGCGCATCCCTAGAGTTGGTTCACCTGCTTATGGATTTGCTGCTTAATTCTGGTGATTCTGAAAGTTATGTAGCGATCTGATAACTGCTAGAGTGACTTGTGATATTCTTGGAAGCAGTTATGTAATCACAGTTGGTTGGAAATGACATAGTTTGAAAAAGAAATTATGAAAAAAAAACAGGTAGTATTGAAAATAAAAGATTTAATTTTCTTTGTGTGTGTGTGTGCGAATGTAAAATAATCGCATTAATACTACCTAAATATGATGTTAAAAAGAAAAAAAAAATTATTTTATTGTAGTGACTACAGTGACCTTTTTTTTAATGTGTTGCGGAAAAAGTGGAGATGCCGGGGATTGAACCCGGGACCTCATACATGCGAAGCATGCGCTCTACCACTGAGCTACATCCCCTCGTGACGTAAGAAATAAGCTAACATTAGTAAACTGTTCGATAAAGTCAGATGGTCGTCTTCCAACTTTAAATACACAATGTATTTTAATGCAACACATAAGAAGAGCAACACAACGGAACTTTTACCGGGAAACACTGCTAATGTTGAACATGAAAATACAAAAAGGTTTCTTCTGCGCTCTCATGCAACCCAACTAAAACACAAGCCAAATAACAAGAATACAGCAAAATAAATAACTAAATCGATTCATAGGATTTTTCCACCAGCACGCATTAGTCGAAGACAGACGGCTCTGGTCGAAGATATTCTTGATTGGATTAAAGCAACAAGAGTAAACGATTACAAAAGAGCTGCTTTTTCAAATACATACGGCGGCGCCATCTAGCGGCGTTTATTGATCACACTTATTGTGTAAATGAATGGAGAAATCCAAAAGCCAATGTCAAAACCCTATTGTGTTTTTGTGGAGGAAGCCAGGGTGACGCTAACTTCCGCGTTTATTAAAAATGCATTGTGTATGTTTGTTCATGTGCAGTATTTTTTTCACGAATGCATGACAAAAATAAATAAATAATTAGGATTAACTAGAAGACATTTAAAAGAGCGAGCAAACAAGTAAATAACGTGAGTCTGCGCTATCCTCTAAGGTTGTATACCACAAGATTGCGGTTTAGCGATGAGCTGCGATGGCCGAGTGGTTAAGGCGTTGGACTTGAAATCCAATGGGGTCTCCCCGCGCAGGTTCGAACCCTGCTCGCAGCGAAATTTCCTTTCTTGTTTCCATTACACCTACACATCCGTTAAACTCTATTGTGTATCCACATTATTTTTCAGGCAAGAGCGGGCGCGGCCATGTGTCATTTTAATGTGCCTGGCTTCCGGTGTCATTCGCCTCCAGTTATTTTTAGCTGTACAAAACAACTCGTTATGCTGCTTGTTATTGCAAACCGGTGTTCTTACCATATTGTTTTTATGTATTGTCTTAATTATAAACACGCTGGTTTATAGCGCAAGTTTTAGTTTTACAGTTTGCTGCACTTTGGTATATTCTTCTCGTTATTTCCCTGTAGTGGTTAATAAAATCGTAAGTCGCGCACATTTACTTCCGCCTTGCAACAATATTCATTGTGAATATTCTTTTAAAAGACACAATTAATGCACGCCAAGACGATTTAAAAAATATTTCCAGTTGCTTTTTTTTTTTAGGGATCATAATGGGTACATTATGTTCAACCAAGGAATTAAAAGTCTTAAATTATCTCCTGAAAGTCGCAACTATTAAGATGCGTTGACCTAAATTAATCTTGCCAGGTGGGGGCGCTAATGTAATTCGTATTAGTGCAAATCTAGGCACAATTGCTGCTTTCTTAATGGCCACAGCTTAGAGTCACTTATTACATCACTGCCAGTCTTTGTATGATAATGTTGTATTGTGAGAGCAAATGCAGAATAGATTTATCAAAATGCGTCCTTCATTATGTGGAATCCTTCTCTGTGCAATCTACTATCCTATTAATAATTTAGAACAAGCTGCATAATTGAGTTTGCTGGGTTGCAACCGGCATAAAAATGATAAGGACAGCTAACATATTAAAAGGCAAGACATTGTGATAAAGTTCTATTGCATTATTTTTAAAATCACTTTCACTTACATGGCCTTATCAGGCAGCCATATCTCATGTTTTATATTCCAGCAGACAGAAGGCCCAGAGGGTCTCTAGAGAGAATGAGATTTAAAAAATATATTGCTTTCAGCCACTCCTCCCTCCTCTCTTCCTCCACCACCCTCTCTTCTACTCTTAACGTGTGGAGTTGTGTGCTGAAGTGAGAGGGAGTGACACAGCAGGTGCGAGAACCCCAAACTGTCACACACATACACATGCACAAAGGGTGAGAAAGAGGGTGGAGAATGAAATCATTTCAAAGAGAGAGAGAGATGCACACGAGAGAGTGAGGACACAGAAAGAGTGATTGTGAGATACTGAAACACAAGCACAGAGGGACGATAAGAGAGAGAGAGTGTGGAGGGCGAGGAAGACGAATTGGAGTTAGAGGCGAATAAAGAGGGACCATGCTGAGGAGGAAGAGGAGCGTATCCTTCGGTGGATTTGGATGGTATGTTGCTCATGTGGAACAGCATCAGCTGTCAGCTGTGTAGAAATGTCTGCCAGATGTCCTGTGTGTGAGTGGGTTCGTGATGTGCTCACTGGTGTTTATTTATGGTTGTCAGCATGCTTGCATGGGCTGTTTTTAATCTGCATTCATTTGCACTATCACATGATGGATTTACATTGATTTATACATTGAATGTGCTGTAATTTACAGTCAGAAATATCACAATATTGATTTGTAATAGATCTATGTGACATTACAAATCTAAGAAGATATTAGGAGTGTCGTAATAGTTGATAGTAATAGCTGCATGTATGCAAATGTATCAAATGGCATTGCCCATTGTTCTGTACAGAATCGAGTTTTCTCACTCTTCTTCACTCCTACGGACTCAGACTTTTCAAAAGTTGCAATAAAGATACATTAGTCTGAAATCTCACCTTTATTCCAGGTCAACTTTTTTTTTTTTCTTGTCCATACAATGAAAGTCAGTGGGGTCCAAAACTTGAACCTTGAGACCAGCTGAGCTTCCATCTCTCTATATGATGCTCTGATATTTTTCATAATGCTATTTATAAGCAGTCATGGATGTATTAGAGTGCACATTAGCATTGTTTCTCACTGTAGCCTTGATTGAAAGCATTTCACATTTCCTTTCTCATTTCCCTCTTGAAACCTTGCTCTCACACATGTTGGGTAAGTGTGGGGTTGAATAGTTCGAGTGTGGCTTTTGTGATTTTGTTTTGTAGGTGGATCATTATAGGCTTTTTTTTTGTGTGTGTGTGTGTGTGTGTGTGTGTGTGTGTGTGTGTGTGTGTGTGTGTGTGTGTGTGTGTGTGTGTGTATGTATGGCACCACACATGGAAACGGTGAATATGAAGGCGATGGTTATGAGGGGTCAGACCATGTGAATGCTTTATTTATGATGCTACAGCTTCAGTTCTCCACTGAGGCTTTTATAGCTTTCAGAACTCTTGTTTTTAACTTTCTCTCTGGCTCCTCTTCTATATTATGTCATCTCTACCTGAAGTTTTCCTTCAAGGCTATTTTTAACTGTTTTTAATGCCATTTGGCCATTTTTGTGGTTTGATATATTCACTACAGTGTGACAACATTCAAAAAGTGCTTGAGTTCTTAGATTTAGGCTTGGGTCTACATTTATATTTAGACTTAGCTTTATGTTGATCCTTGGTTTTGGCTTAGCAATAGGCTGAGGCTTATGTGTCTTAGCTTATGTGTCTTAGCTTATGTGTCTTAGCGTTGAGCCTAGAGTTAGGTTTGTTAGGTTTAGACTTTGTGTTAGGCTGAAGTTTAGCGTCATTAAGCATAGGGTTAGTTTTATCCTAAAACTTAGGCTCAATGTTAGATTTTAGCTTAGTGTTAGGCTGAGAATGGGACTTTGTCTTAGTGTTAGGCTAGGTTTGTTTAGCCTTAGCATTAACCTAAGGGTCTACACTTACACTTAGGTTTAAGCTTAAGCCTAGTTCCAGACTAAATTGCAAGTTTGAGCTGTTTTAACTGAAAGTAACTTGCACTGACGTATCTTAAAATATGTCACTGCCATTGTTTTGTCCCAGGATGCACCAGTAATGTTTTTTCTAAGGCATGTTTATAAAATATACTTAAATTCCCTAATTGAACTAAGGCCTAATCCTGGCTAAATCTACACCCCGTCAGTGAAAACGAGCCATAGTGATAGATTGATGGTTAGGTTTTGGTTTAGCGTTAGGCTGAGGATTGAGTTTATTTAATGTTAGTATTGAAATGAGAGTTATGTTAGGCTGAAGTTTAGGCTCATTTAGCATTAGGCTGAATGTTAGGATTAGGCTGAGGGTTAGATTTAGGCTTTGCATTAGGTTGAAGGTTAGATTTTGTCTTAGTGTTAGGCATTAGACTAAGGATTAGGTTTGTTTAGCCTTAGCGTTAGCCAGAGGGTTACGTTTAGTCTTAGTATCAGGTTTAGATTTCTTGCCTTCTGGCTGTGAAGCAACAGTGCTACCCCCTGTTGTATAATTTGTAAAAGGAAATTTACACCAATAACGATTTCATGTGATAATCAATTTTATGTAATCTCAGCTCACCATATTTCATATGCTGTATTAATTGACTAGTGTTGCAAACAAATGAGAACTTAATATGTGTCAGCTTTTTGCTGTGGGAAATTTTGTCACATGTCTCACACACACACACACACACACACACATCCACACCCTTCCTCTCTCAGAATTACCCACATCCCCCACCACACCCAGTTACCATCACACCACACGTTTAATAGTGACACCTCAAAAGTAACCTTTACACAAACAGATGGTCACGCAGATAAATCGTAAGGGGTGCTGACTTTCTACTGAGTAACCTATGAACGAGATACACTTACACCACATTTAATCCGATTTTTGCACATTTAAACTCTGAAAGCTCCCTCGCTGTAGTGGACAGTGAGATGATGGATTTTCTGCTCTGCTTCACGGCACCAGAAAGACAGACACCATGCTCATGCAGCTGTGTGTTTTCCATCTGTTACACACTTTGACATTCATGTATAACCTGAATCTGACGCTCCAAGGCATGCACTTCAGCAGCTGGAAATGTCTTTTTTTTTCTTGACAGCATTGACATTTGAACCACATAAGTACACAATGAGGGTCTGTTGGCTACCGCAGTCTCAATATGCTCGTATTTGGACACTTAAGTTCTCCCTAAAAATGTATGAATGATGAATGTCTTTGCAAAATGTCATACCAAGTGGCAAACCTATTGTCTCACTAAATCATCTCACTGAATGAGATGTTTCATTCCCTGTCATTGTGTGTTTTAGGGAATCAGTCTGATATAATTAAGAAAATAAGACACAATATCTGCAGTTACTTACAGAAACGGGAGTTGACAGCAGCGCCCTCACGGACCGGTGCACATAAACGCTCACATGGTTAGAAATGTCAAAATAGCCTCTATTAAAGGAATAGGTTCAACACAATAAAATAGTCATTTCAACTAATTATTAAACCTAATTATTAAAATTATTAAAGTATTAAACCTGATATATTCTGTTAACTCATCTACAACAAAAATACGGCTTATCTTGACAATGCCTGTCATGTGAGGGAGCCACATATCAGGCAAAAACTGAAATAAGGGATGTCTTTGAGAGTCAGAAAATGCTTTAAAGCTGATAAGTCCTAATATGGTACTATAACTTCACCCTAATGATAAAAGGAAACCGTGTGTGACAAACAAATGTGTGAAATATGAAAAACAAGCTGGATAAAAATAAACGGCCACACCCTTCCACACAGTCTGAGTCAACCCTGTTATGTTTTGATGTGATATTGTGGGTAGTCAGTGCTGGTGGGTGACCTTTCTTGCATGTCAACATTAATTGGGCTTTAAGCTCACCTAGCTGTGTTAAGAAATAAAAACATACAGGGATGATACATTACAGAAATGTCCTTTTTTAACCCCTTTGATCCTTTCGTCCTGCCAGGTCAGCTGACGGGTTGAGCTGAGCGAATTACAGCCATCTACATTTGTTCCTTGATCCTAAATGCTTTCTTGTCTTTTCTCTTCAAACGCAGGGTTGACAAGTCTACCATTAGCGCCCTTCGAGCTCGGTGAGTACTGTCTGCACCGCCGACCCCCTCTCTATCTTCTCCATCCCACAAAACCTGACAGCCCTGTATCCTCTTATCTGTTTCGTGAAAAGAGGTAAATGAGAGGCCTGAAGAAAACTGCAGACAGCGCAGCGTGTGTATAGGTTTGTGTGGCCAAAATGCTTAGTTCCTGTGTGAAAAGCAGCATCTTACCCTTTTTGTCTTTCAACTGACTTAAACTATGCTTTTTTTTTGGCCCCGTTTACGATTGTCTCACAAAGTGGCCCATTTATTCACTGGAATGTCTCTCTTTGAATTTGTTTTCCTAATATCTCAACAAAACTCTTATGTGAACATGTACCTTAAACACTGTGAACCACCAGTTATTGATTATAAAGTACTAGTTCTCAGTTCTTTTCGAGTTGAAGATGACCAAAAGTAATGACTTTTGTTTATATAGTTAACTTTAAAGTGACAATTAGCCCATGATTTACTCACCCTCAAGCCATCCTAGGTGCATCTGACTTTCTTCTTTCTGATGAACACAATCAGAGTTATATAAAAAAAATGTCCTGACGCTTCCCAGCTTTTTAATGGCAGTGAATGAGGTCCACGAGTTTGAAGCTCAAAAAAGTGCATCCATCCATTATAAAAGTTATCCATACGGCTCTGGGGGGTTAATAAAGGCCTTCTGAAGCGAATCGATGGGTTTTTGTAAGAAAAATATCCATATTTATAACTTTATAAAGTAAAATATCTAGCTCTCGCAGTTCAAAACGCTTACGCTTACGCTACGTCCGACTTCATATGTTGTGCCAGTTACGCTTTTATTGTAAGTTGAATGCGGAAGGCGGTCTGTCGGAACCTAGATATTTTAATTTATAACGTGTTAAATATGGATATTTTTCTTACAAAAACACATTGATTTGCTTCAGAAGGCCTTTATTAATCCCCTGGAGCCGTGTGGAGTATGTTTATAATGGATGGATGCACTTTTTTCAGTTTCAAACCCGTGGGCCCCATTCACTGTCATTATAAAGCTGGGAAGCGTCAGGATATTTATTAATATAACTCCGTTTGTGTCAGAAAGAAGAAAGTCATATACACCTAGGATGACTTGAGGTGGATAAATCATGGGCTAATTTTCATTTTAAAGTGAACTAATCCTTTAACCAACTCGGTTTGTCTGATTCATTAAAAGATCTGATTCAAATGAGTCATTTAAATTGGACTATGAAAAAAAACGCAAGTAAACTTTTCAAATGAATAAATATTTAATTTAATCTAAATAACTATTAGTTATATTGAAGAACATAGTTTAGATTGTGGTTAACTATTGATCTAATCAGATCGTATCTAAGATGCATCACAATCATAAAGAATCATAAGTCGTGCTGTTGCGATTCATTTGAACCTGTTTAACACAGATTTACTTCAATTTAACATAAACTTTTTATCCTGAAATTTGTGATATCCTCCACAGGCAATGTAAAATACATATGTCTCTCACATACACTTTGTGTTTTGTCATGTAGGGTCAATTTGCCCCAGTAACAGCAGGATCTTTATTGGTAACACCATGGAAGGGTTAATCTATCCTGTCATTTCAACCTTGCCATATTTTCACATTTGTCCTCCACCTGTTTACCATCCATCCGCTCATTCACAGGATTTAGTTTATTATTCATGGGTGCACATGCAACTCTAGCATTATCATCCTCACACACACAAACAGCTTTAAGGTCCTGAAAGGCCCTGATGAAGTGGTTTGGTAAAGTGTTCAGAGTGGAAAGAAGCTTCACTCAGCTTGAGAGTATCACTGCATAACCCTGAATAGGGTCGTGACTGCAGACCATACACATGGAAATGATCCGGTTCTGCCTGATATCTGCCTTCACAGGGCCAATTCATGGTTTGCTTTGAGGTGAATTGATGAAAGGCGAGGGTCATTAATATTTCTATTGTATTCGTAAGTGTTTGAAGGATGTTGTGAACCACAGATCTATTTTTAGATATCCCACTGGCAAGGAGAAAACTAGTGTCTTTTAATGTCTGTAGACCCTCTGGTATTATGTAATGTATATGAATTAGCAAACCCTAAAGGACTCGTTTTTTTAATCATAATGAAGAATGACACAAATTTGAACTCATTATTGTAATTTTAGTATTTTCTACCAGTCTATGTTGCAGCGGCCAGAATGGAGGGGAAAAGTAAACTGAATGTTTCAGTATGATTCTTTCCTTCCCGAGTTTATGATTAGTAATTATGACCATTGAAATGACCATCTTCAACTTCAACTTCAACTTCATTGAAAGAATCAGATCATCAGTGACAGCGAAAACATCAACTCATTCAATTTCAAAGAATCAATTTATACAGTTTTATTTTATAATTTTATAATTAGCTTCATGTTATGGCAGATAACTCATAAAAAGCCAGTATTTAAATTATACACTATTTAGTCTAAAACATAAAAAATACAATCAATTGTTTGAAATGAAAAAAATAGTGGAAAAATGCATGAACAATTAAATATCCAATAGCTGGTTCATTTTGTTTTATGCTGGTTAGAAACGGAAGACCATCATATCCATTCTGCTCAACAGCAAAAGCTTTGTATTTGACACTGGTCAAACAACTTATTGTTTCTTGTGCAACTGGTTGACTGCAGAGGTCTTTTAGGAAGCTACTTAAAGGGATAGTTCACCCAAAAATGAAAATTCTATCATCATTTAGTTACGCTCAAGTTGTTTCCAAACCTGTATGAATTTCTTTCTTCTGCTGAGTACAAAGGAAGATATTTGGAAGAATGTTTGTAACCAAGCAGATACAAACATTCTTCCAAATATCTTCTTTTGTGTCCAGCAGAAGAAAGAAATTCATACAGGTTGGAAGCAACTTCAGGGTGAGTAAATGATGATAGAATTTTCATTTTTGGGGTAACTATCCCTTTAAAGGTAGTGTAGGCAATTTCGGACATAGGACAATAATAATGGGCAAAGGACATAACATTACAATAATAATGAACATAAACAACTTACAGAGCTCTTGTACAACCTGACTGCTGCAGATTCTTTTCAGCATTGATAATGTTCACAGAAACGCATAAATCCAAGTCTGAGGACGTGAACAGCTCCGGTTAGAACGTCATGGGTTGCCATCTCGTAATTATGGTTATGACATGGCGTGAACGCAGCATAAGCTCATTGTTATGCTGTCGTCTCATTTGGACCGCATGCAAAGATTGGTCGAAAAATATTTGGTCTTAAGACTTCCACAGAAGATATGTGTACGTTTCATTATTTAGACCACTTCTATTATTGATTGCTATCGGGATGTGAAGAGAGTTTCAACCAGTATAACAAAAGTGTTTATAAAAATTGCCTACCTTTTAAAGGCACAATATGTAGGATTTTTGGATTAAAATATCCAAAAAACACTAGAAAAATTGTATTTATTTTGTTGACTTGTGTACTTACATGATCCCAAATGTTTTCAAGAATGTTTAATTCAAGAAAAATAAGCATGTTTAACCAGGACACGGACCATGTCCATGCGTCGCCTATCAATAACAACATATCCGTGTTTTTCTGGTTTTATTTTGTAGAAACCATGGAAACACCAAAGATTATTTAATATATTATGTGTTTTATGAGACTAATCATTGTATAGCTCAACACAGTTAGTCTTATTGTTTAAATCTGCTGATTTACCACGAGTACCATGTTTTACCATGCCTAATATTGATCTAGCTTACTGCAGTGCAACTGTGTCTTATAGTAGCCGCCGAGCGAATGCACAGAGAAGCATTGTAACAACTTTGAACACACTCAAATGTATGTAATATGATAAAACAGCGCTGTGTTACCTTACATACGCATGACCGGAAGAAGTGGAGCTGTCGCCTGCGGCATAATAAAGGCTCTGCAAAGTCAAGGCATCATCAAGCTACGCATTTGTTTTGAATAAGCGACCTCTAGTGGCGAAAAATTACTTATTGTGGCTTTAAGAGGCCTTGTGGAAAACCAGTCTATGAGCATCCCATGACAAAGACCACCACTAAAAATATTGGGTGGAAGTCAGTCATGTGCTGGTATTTTCAGCGATGCTGACTAACTTTGAGATGTAATTTGATGTATCATGCTAGCAACCAGGTGGAGAGGTAACAGGTGGGATCTCCACATCTAACCAATCACCCACTGTTCAGTCCTGCTTGGAAGGGTGTGGACGAGCGCTTGTCTGTGCATACACACACATATGTTTCACACATCAAACCTGGCAAGATGGGGAAGTTTGCGCTTACGCAATGCAGACTACATGCATTAGCTTGTTTGCGAGTGTCGTTTAGGCATGATAAGCTAACTAGAGAACCAGTATGTATTTCTTCCTCATAAAAAAACGACGCAAAGCACCCCAGCCAAGAGTAAACAGAACCAAACAAGATTTGCATGCTCGTTGAGGCGTCGATTAATAGGTTTTACACAGTGTGATATCAGGAAATCATTTACAAGCTGTTCGCTACATTTGCTCAACATGTGAAGGTCACACATGGTGTCAGGATCATTAGAGTTGCTTTTACCACCTTAAGCATGTCTTGAAGGGATGATCCGTGTATTTCTGATCCTCTGTTTTGATGTGCCTGTCAGTCACATGAGATTGTTCTGATGGCATACATGCATTTGAGAATACAATTTTTAGTAAAGCATATTTTCGTGTTTGTTTGATATTTATTTTATATTATATAACAATAATTATTATAAATAAAAATAATATAAAAATACAAAAAGCTAAATAATAATAATATAATTTAATAATGTTATTGTTCATTTATCATTTACTATAAACCTGTTGTCCCCAAAGTATTTCCTTTTTTAAATTATGTTCAGTATATAGAATGCACCATAAAGATATGCTATTCATAATGGCCTTACACACACTGCAATACTAAGCTGTTTCATTTTTTGTCAATGTTGAAATGCTTTCTCCTTTCCTATTTCTGAACCTCGGAGTCGACATGCCTGTCAGTCGCAGACACACTTAAGTGTATTTGACACATGAAGTAAGTCAAGTGCTTGACGTGCATGTCAGACATGTCAGATCTGCTCTCTGTTAGGAGGTTTTGGTGTCACGATATGTGTTATTGTGTCCGTGTCTTGATGTTAGTTTTGCTCAAAATGTATTGACACGAGTCACATATTAAATATTAAAGTATGTTAAATATTCAACCTTTGATGCCATATGATTTATTCAGAAGCTCACGGTGGTTTGTGTAATGTGTGTTACATCAGTCCATTTGTTTCCTTCTTCCCTAAACCTGCTGACATATCTGTGTGTGTGTGTGTGTGTGTGTGTGTGTGTGTGCGCATAATCAAAATGAGTGAACAAAGCAGACAGGGATACTAGGGTGTCTGGGAGGATTTCAACCCCCTTCCCTCCCTACCTCCATCTCTCTCTCTCTCTCTCTCTCTCTCTCTCTCTCTCTCTCTCTCTCTCTCTCTCTCTCTCTCTCATGATAATGCTTTGTACTTGTGGAGCATCTAAACCCTAAGAGTGCAGTTGTGCAATCTCCAGTCAGTGTGTGCTTCTCGTTCTAGCTATTATTTCAACTGTTGGTAAGAACTGGCGACTCATTAACTTCACTTTACCTTCAAAATGCCTCGGAGACTCTGGTGAGTTCAGATCGCATTTGACTATAATTTAGAATATTTGTGTTTTTTATGCATTTTGATGCATGTAGCAAAACTGCATAAAATTAAGCATTTCTATATGTTGTTTTGTTTTGTTAGTTAGCAGCATAAAAATCTTTATGGAACTGGCTAGATGAATATAATGCATAAAAGGAGTGTGATTTCAAAATACTGAAATGTCCATGCAAAGCACTGGAGGTGTTGTTTATATGGTGTGACTTCACTTTGATTGCACGAGAGGAGGTTAGGAAGTATTCTATGCAAGTCATTTTCGAAGGATTATGGAAGTATTACATAAGCTGACAGCATATCCTGACCGTTTCAGTAAGTGGCTCTGTGCTGCTGCTGTTTCTTTGGGTGTCATTCAGCTCAGTTTCCAGTGATGAAAGTATAATCCGTTACTCACCGTAAAGCTTGTCGCACGCTCTGGTTCTCATTGCTCTGCGAATCCAAACCCGGGAACATCTTCCTCACTCTAGCCACGAGGAAAAGAAAATGTAGCATGTTTTTTTTTCTGTGTTTTTAAGGTGTAGATTTAGCATGATTTAAAATGTTGCTCAGGATAATCACTTATTCTGATGGCATGCATTTGAGAAGACACTTTTTAGTAAAACAGGTTTTTTTTGTTTGCTATTTTTATATATAAATTTTGGTCATACTTCAGGTGTCCTTAACTACTATGTACTTATATATATATATAGTACATTATAAAAACATGTATGTACATAATAAGTGTAACTAATGCTATTTAATGCATTCTGACTTATTTACACTGTTAAAGAGATTCTCATGCTAAAATGGGCAAAAAGTTTTCCCAGTATGGCCCTGTATGACATCATAAAGGGCGGAATTGCTTGTACGGGCACTTGTCCCGGATGAGCGCGTGCCACATCAACCCGAGCGAGAGCAAGAGCGCACCCATCAACGAGCTTCGTTCCGCTTACAGAAGCCGTCGGCAGCGCTGTCATTTTGTTTTTAGATCACAAAATCAACAATGTCACTAAAGAAGTGTGTTTCTGGTTGTGAGGGAAAGATAACTTTGTTCAGCTTCCCAAATAACCCAGGGTTAAGGGAACAGTGGATGCAGTTTGTTTTTCCGGAGCAGCAACGGAGTTCTACAAGTGTGTTTTTTTGTTCCCGGTCATGAATTGAAACCGCAGGCGGTGAGTGAAACTGCATCAAATGTCTGTTTTGTTGGCAATCGGTGCGTAAGTGCATATAATGTCAACAACACGAAAGTTTAATGAATCAAAAGTTATCCAGAGATAATGCCATGATGTATTGTGTGTGTGTGTGTGTGTGTGTGTGTGTGTGTGTGTGTGTGTGTGTGTGTGTGTGCGTGTGCGTGTGCGTGTGTGTGTGTGTGTGTGTGTGTGTGTGTGTGTGTGTGCTCGTGAATCTTTAGCCCCACCCACTGCACTACGCCATGAGTTCGGCTGTTTTCGGAAAGAATCTGTACAGCTTATCTGTCTTTTATAAATCTGAAAAAACTAAAGACTCTTTGGAGATATGAAGGATGCAATGTTACTCTAGGTACTCAAGATTAAAATGAGAGCAGAAACTGTGTGTGTTACACAATGTTCCCTTTAAGGACCCATCATCTAGAGTTTCATGACAGAACTTTGTATTTCATAATTACTCCTAAAAGTATCATGCATTAGCCCAGGGGTTTACAAACTTTATGATGCCAAGGACCCCCAAATATGATGAATCTTTTATGAGAGACCCCCTTCCTAAAATCCATCTATATTTTTATGCATAAAAAAACATTAGATAAATAATAAGTGTGACATTATAAATACATATTGTTTCCACACTTAAATTGGCTATAATTAATGTTGGATATATAAACCCGAAGAAGAGTATTTGTATAAGCAACTTTCACAATAAATTATTGTAAGCAGCTTACATACTGCGTTAAGAGCCCCAGTGAGCAAGATAAAGGGGACTATAGTGAGAAAAACTCTCCAGAAAGATACAAAGCAAACATATACAATTCTGGAAAGTATGTATATGGCAAGAAAGGAGAGAAACATTTGGAAATGAAACAGTTAGAATGTTTGGTTGACTTTATCCATTTTTGCTTTGTCTTTTGGACTTTTGCTTTGGGACCCTTAGAACTTTCTGGAGGACCCCTAGGGCTCCCCGGACCCCAGTTTGAAAACTCCTGCGTTAGCCTATACAATGTTATAAGGCATACATTTTGATTTTGATCTTGATTGCACATTTTAATTCTTTAAACTAATCTTATTTATACTTTTTAAAGATATAACCAGATATAGGTAAATAGTAGGCTGTAATGTAAAATCTTAAAATGCATTACAATCTTAATAAAACTTTGTATTTTACTTTGTATTTTAGTGTGTTCACTGAACTCCTGGTATTCCGCCTCACTTTTAGTGCACTTGACACTTTATTTATCCTTTGACTGCTGGTCCTCAGAAGACAGAGCTACTGTCTTCCACATCACTGCTCTTTCCTTCTCTTCCTCTCTCTATCCCTCCATCGTCTCCTACAGGAGCCGTGCTCATCTGATGAAAGATAAATGCGTAGCTGGAAGATTGGGATCATTTCATAGGGTTACACAACTGCACCACTTATAGTGAAGACAAGAACTTGATTTATTGGTCAAATAAATAGAGATTTGTGTCACATTTTGTTCTTTTTACTAACCTTTAAAACTCATGCAGCACTGAATGTGCCTGTGTGTTTGCAAGTGTATTGTGTGTGTGATTGTGATCTAGTTAAGTTTCATTCCCTCTACACCTCAGTTTCACATGGCCCTATTATGACTGAAGCTCATTTCTGCTGGAGGCAATTAGGCTAAAGACCACAACAATTCAAAATCGGTATGTGAAAATGGAACAGTTGCAATGACAGCTCCTGCTGAGAACGCTCATTGTCATGCTGCAAAACTGTGTTATAAAAGAAAAGCAATTAGACTCGTCACAAACTGAGCTCTGCTCTGATAAAAAAAGACAAGCATGACTGGTCAGCATATGTTTTGTTTTAGATGCGCATTAGACTTTGTAACTCCCAAATCAACCATCTTTATCAGCTTGGACCTGTATGGAAATTTAGCAGGGTCCTTAAGCTGGTTTAAGGTACTAAACTGAATTTGACATGCAAACTTTTAGCTTTCTTTACTTGTATGAGACTTTAGACTGTTTTATTTTTAAGCTGACTTTGTGGAGACACAAGTAGAGGGACTGCACTTAACCAGAGACTTTAGATATATAAAAGTGCACTCCTATTACTTATGAATGGGAGAAAGAGCATTTATTTGACAGTTTTGCAGCTTGCAGGATATCCCCATTCAAGTTGATATGAGTTGGTCTTGGATGCCCGAAATAGCTGCCCTGAGGTGTTGCAAATTTGCCGTTGAGTGAACAGACTTTCCTTGAAAGGGATGTTGACGTATCTCTGCAGTGCTCTTTATTTTATAGCATTTAAATGTGAACCCGGTGGATTGCATGATATTAGTGGTTTCATATGCAGCACAGCCTGTAGGGAGGCAATGTCAAACCATATTATTTGACTGATCAGATCTAAACAAACAAGAATGGATTTCCCCCCAACACATGGAATATTTTAAACCTCTTATATTTTTCCTGGCCATGTAAATACCTGTTGGCTACAATGAGGGTCTGTATGAAAATAAATACTATAAAATAATTTATGCAACGTATTTTTTACAGCACCATATATTATCAAAATATAACCACTAGAGGGCCTTACATTCACATTATACTGTGCTGTAGGCAGAACCTGATCTTTGCTTCAAACCTTTGCTGATCCTGGAACAACATTCCAATCCACCAATCAGTGAGAGGGACAAGTTTTCAGATTATGCCAAGTTTAGGTTTACAACCAGGATTAGGTGCTTCTACATCAGTGTTATTCCCCTATCATTTCCTTCTGATTTTAGGGATAGTTTAGGGTTAGGACAACCATTTCGGACAGGAATGCACAAAAAAAAAAAAAAAAAAAAAAACTCATTGGACACACTCAATTTACAGTTTTTTTCAATCGATTTGACACATTTCTCCAAACTCAGGTCACTATTCTCAAAACAGTTAACACAGTAATCTGAACCCTTTGTTATTGTCCTAAATAGGTTGTCAAGTTTCCTTCATTTCATGCAAATTACAAATCACATGCATCATTTTCAGAAAGACAACACAGGAAATGCAAATGTCCTAATTGTTTACAGAGCTATCTCAATTACAAAAACTATAAAAGAGGAAAAGAAAAACAACAAAAAAAGAAGAATGGGGAAAGGAAGAGGTTTAAGAGTGAGAGGTTTTGGAGAGGATAGAGGAGGATTGAGAGGGAGAAGGAACAGTGGAAGAGGGAGAAAGAGATGAGGGGAAAGGAATAGATGGTATAGGAAGAGGAGAAGAGATGGTAGAGTGGAGGGCAATGGTTTTAGTGGAAAGAGCAAGAGAAGAAAATATAAGACATGGACTTAACATGGTAACATTTATTTATTCACTTATTTTATTAGGTGAAATCTAATCGTTATATAAAACTAAACTTGTCATTAAAGAACTTTCAAGAACATGACACACGAAAAACTGCTGAAATTGTTATTAAATCAACAGAGAACACACTTGTAGTTTTGATGTTAGTATTTATTTTTGATAAATGCATTAAAATGCAGTGAATACTGAAATATTTTGCCAACATAAGAGTGTGTTTAGTTTGCTGTGTTAATTGTTTTGAGAGCAACTACATTCATTTGGAGAAATGTGTCAAATCGATTGAGAAAAAGAAGGATTTCCATCCAATAAATATGTGTAGTCCCAACTGATAAAAACTAACTCCTGCAATTAAATGTAATTGAGTTGGTCCAACTCAATTTGATCAAATTCAGTTTAAACTAAATTGATACATTTACTCTCCTAATGCAGTCCCTTACAAAGCATGCTGGGAACTACAGATCCACTGCCCAATTAGTCGTCAACAAAAATTATTCATATAGTTTAAACTAGTTCTGGGCAATCGATTAATCACGATTATTCACATCCAAAATAAAAGTTTGTGTTTACATAATATATGTGTGTGTTTACTGTGTATAATTATTATGTATATATAAGTACAAACACTGACCAAATATATATTTATGAAAATATGTTATATTTATATATAAAATATTTATATGTAAGATAAATTTTATATATATATATATATATATATATATATATATATATATATATATATATATATATATATATATATATATATATATATGCAAATATTTCTTAAATATATACATGAATGTGTGTGTATATAATATTTATACATGGTACACACATATATTATGTAAACACAAACTTTTATTTTGGATGCGAATAATCGTGATTAATCGATTGCCCAGAACTAGTTTTAACACAAATGAATTAAGTAAACATCAGTTTTAAATATATTAGGTTGATTGAACACAACACAATGTAAAAAAAATCGTGTTACTTTAGTTTATATTAATTAATTGAACTGAACAAGAGGCAAAAACAATGTTTTGTTGACCCAAGAACGCATCTAAATCTGCAAAATCAGGACGTGCGTACTGTATCCTGAGTTCAGTGCATTTTATCAGAACAAATAGACCTGTAAAAAAATACAAATACTCTATATTTGCTACATCTAAAAGGTTTCCTCCACTTACAATGAAAGTATATTCATAAACAGGTTTTTAGTATTTGTACATGTGCAGACAGTGGACTGCACTGGCCTGAGCTTCTGAAGGCATTTCAACAGCTGTGTATGATTAGATTCTAACTCTTTGTGTGTCATAGTACCATTAAGTCGAGTGGCGTGTTAATCAGGACACACATTGTGCACTTCCTGACAGAAGGGTGTGCAGTGTAGCGTCCCAGCCTCTCTGGCACAGACAGCTGATGTAAATGAACAGCATTTCAATTAGAAGCTATTGTGTTCGCTGCAGTACTGTGTCAGTGGATATTGGCGCATATCATTTTTCTTTCTTATTTTACCTCTTGATTTGCTGTCTTCTGTTTTTATTCCTTTTTGTTGCTCTCATCCATCTCATCCTTCTATATTTTCCACTTCTCACAGTTGAAACGACTGCATCCGTCAAGTTCACTTTCTTACCCTTAGGAGAGACGCATACTCATTTTTGACAGAAGTCAAAGATGCATCTTATTTTGAAATGTTTCTTGCCTCTCGGCTACAGATCAAAGCAGGACAGTGTACATCAGAGCAGTGGGGGACGGACATGGTGCAACAGAGACGGAAAGAGCAGACAAAAAGACAGAGGTAAATACCAGAGAAAAGGTCAGGAGGAGAGTGAGTGAACAGATGGAGGTGTGGTGGAACAGCACGTACCAAAGCGATTGTGCATTCCAAAAAGCCTCCGGTATTAGGTACAGTGGTTTGTTGTCGTACAACAACTCACTAGTCAGTTATATTACTCATTTTTGTCTTTAACGCATGCAGACAAATGTTAGAGGAGGTATAAAGGCTTGTTACAAAACAGAGAATAGATAATCAAATGACACAACCGGTGCTTGCGTCAAGGCTCTATACCCACATCATCAAGCTGTTTTGAAGGCTGTCTCAAAGGATCCTTGGAAGTCAGCCTTCCTTTCGCATCCTTCATTTGGCTTATTTTGAAGGATGCATCAGGTGTATCCTTTGTGTCCTCCAATCACCCATGATCCTTTGCACACATTCAAAAGATTAGAGAATAGACACTTGTATGTCGTGAAAGAAGATCTGCCAGCTAGGGCTGTAAAATAAAATCAATAAAATCGTGATGTGAGCATGCGCAATTTCTAAACCGCAGAAAAGCAAGATTTTTCCACCTATAAGGGCCGTTCACCTGTCTCGTCTAAAAACGCGTGGAAAGACGCAACGTGAACTGTAGTGTGCAATCTGAATTATGGCTTTATACTTCTGCGTCAGACTTGCACTGTAGCCTCTACGCCGTGGGCTACACGTCGATTTTCATTTATATTTCTGCATCGTTGTCCGCGGCGATGTGCAGTTACACATGCAGAGGGAGCATGTGTACCCCTGAGGGAGGGGTTCTGACAGACCAATCACAGTGCTTGCGGTCCGCGTAGAATTGACGCGCTGTTACATTTTTGGAGAGGTGCATGTCAGGGTACGTCATAGGCTACGCGTGCAACACACACCCTATACAAAAAGAAATAACCAACGTCACAATATCATTTATGTAAAGATATTGTGCCCACAAATATTGGCAATATATTGACTGGGTAAACCCAGCCTGATCTGCCGGCGATTTAATTTCGCCCTGCAGATCAGTCTGGAAACCTGTACATTCATTTATCCTGCTTCTGTAACACTTTGGCGGGAACCAATCACAGACTGGCTTATCCACCTGGCACACTATTGGCGAGTCATTTGAACTATGCCCGTTGATCACACCTCTTGTGGTCTGATTGGTTGAAGGACTATCCAATTGCATACAGAGTCATTTGAATTATGCTTGTTGATCACGCCTCTTGTGGTCTGATTGGTTGAAGGACTATCCAGTTGCGTACAGAGTCATTTGAACTATGCCCGTTGATCACGCCTCTTGTGGTCTGATTGGTTGAAGGACTAGCCAATTGCATACAGAGTCATTTGAATTATGCTCATTGATCACGCCTCTTGTGCAGTAGAAAATACAGAGCAGACTCCCCAGACCAATGTTCAATCTTAAATTGAGCTTGGTCTGGTGATAGCCAGACAAGGCAATATAGCCAGCTTCCAAAAACATTATACACACAAGTATGTATGTAAGGAAATATTGTTTCAAAACCATGATTAAAATCGAAATTGCAATATTGAGCAAAAAAATCGTGATAGATTTTTTTGTCCATATAGCACAGCCCTACTGCCAGCAGAAACAACCATGATAAATAGCCATTTGTACGGATGCATCTGATGACCAACCTAAATTGGAATTCATGAATGGAAAAATTGAGCCCAGAGCGATTTGTGTTCACAATGCATGTTTTTATTGAACCATACTCTTAGCTGAAAGCGAACTGTACTCAGACCACCTCCAAAGATGGTCTCGGTTTGGTTCGCTTTAAAAGGGTCTGAGATTGTTTGGAGTGTTCACATATGGGCCAAAAATCTTGTAAACCATGCTCAGAACCTGTGAAAAGGACCAAGTGTGAAAACACCATAAAGAATCACACACCAATGACGATATAACCAATAAAAAAAGTTTTAATCATTCTAATTATATGACAATAGTGAAGTCCACACTTCAGCCTTTGTGTTTGTGCTAGAGCAGTATGTTCTGGGGTATGAAAAGAAACGGTGAAAAGGAGGGGGACCGTGCATGTAAGCTGATGCCAGTCTGTGTGGTATCCCTGCTGAGAAGATAAGGGCAGACAGAAACCTGTAGACTTCAGATATTTACAAACTACCTAGACAAAGAAAACCATGCTGTGTCCCAATTCGCATACTATCTGTCGTAAATAGTATTTGAAATTAGAATTAGTGTGTCCCAAATCGTAGTATGTTGAAATGAGTATTTCAAAGATACCCGGATGGTCTACTTTTTCCAGTTGACAGCAATCCATTACATGTTGGATGAGGATTTGATTAGAACTACAAACATGACGGTTTGACGGATGTGCGAGTCTGACGGTTTAGTGAATAATCAGTATATAACATGACAAAAAGATATTTATTCAATGTTATCCATGTTATATTTCATCTGCAACAGCATTGTGAACCTTTGTAAAGATACGTTTGGTCATTAACTTTTAAATGCATCATTATGCAAATTGCAAACACACGAGGAGAGTCTCCGCATGAAAGACCCACGACAGATTAACATACTACACTACACTTCTCTACAAAACGGTAGGAAATTAAGTTAAATTGGAGAAGTAGTATGTCCCAAAGCTTGCCTACATTTCTGCTACACACTCAAAAGTGTGTTCTTTTTCTTCAACGAGTACATACTTTTAGGGTGTAGTATTAGTAGGCGAACTGGGACGCAGCATAAACATAGACAGTGACAGTCTGCACTCCGCAGGGTCTTATCTGTGATTGCATGCGTATATCAGACATGAAGGCAGCAGGGGGCCAGTTCTCCCATCACGTGTGCGCCCGGCAGATCAGTGGCCTTGAATACTAAGCGCATGGCTCTGGTTGTGTATCTTCCTGTCCATTAGCTGTCGGTTATCATGGCACATCTTATGTGTTTTCAATTGTGGTAACAACTGTGATGATGGAAAGACACAGTCCATTCCATTTCCAACTACAAAAATATTACAAAATAATTATCTTTTAACATTTTGCATGTGCAGGCTAATGATTACCTGATGCATTTGTGAATGTGCATAATTTCTAATCTGTCTCTGGCACTTTCTGCAAAAGTCGTGTGAAATATAAATTAATACCTGACGTAAAATAATGAAACTTTTCATACATTTTAGTAAAAAATATTTTATTTGATGCCCAAAAGCATGATTTACAGTTTTCTTCAGTGCATCAGTCAATACTGAAGCCACATTTTCAACCCTTCACACATTCAGCGAAACAGAAGTCTATGCAGACCAAACTGTGAATCTTTTTTCATTGCTTTCACACAAAATGCATTCAAAGACCACGTTTCTCAAAATCCATAAACGTCATTCATGCTTCATTTGCAAAACACTATAAATTTGCAGCACATTTTTCTGAATGGCAATACACTGCTTTCAAAACTGATAAGTTGTACCATCTATACAAAAGAGGAAAACTTAGGAATAACTTTGTACTGTAATGTAAATATGGACAATGTAACAAATAACAGTGAATTATAAAAGCAAACATAATGCTGCCTGTTGTTAGTGTTGTTTAGATCATTGTTTTATGAGTGACAAAGTGAGTTTGTTGGTTCAAAACCTTTGCTGGTGTTATGGAATAAAACTTTGATTTGATACATGTCTATTATATATGTTGACTTAAGAAATCTCTATTATAACTCATAAAAGAGTGATGAAAGCATCATAAAAGGGTCAACTAACATGTCATGTGTTAGTTGACTCTTTTATGACTCTTATCACATTTTTTATGAGTTATAATAGAGATTTCTTTAGTTAGAACTTAAGTGCATTTTGAATGTGAAATAAACTGCTGTACCAACTGAAATTTAGTTAGGAGAACTGTGTGAAGAGTTGAAAAAGTGAGCTAACCAGGGGCGGCGTTTATGTATGGTAGAGTATGGCATACCCATACCCTGGCATTCAGACAAGCAGGGGAAATAAACAGCTCATGATGCTGTTATAAAAGCAAATTTAAACAGCCTGAGCCTAACCGTGTCCTAACCGGTCCTAACCAGGCGCGATGTCAAATGTGACATGGTTTCAGCAGCAAACCAGACTCGACCCAATCAAAAATCACAGCCAATCAGAAGAGCGTGTGGGTGGGCTCTCTCTACAAGCGCACTGACGAAATGAATAAGTACAATATCGAATTCCTAAATCTTACACCATTTTAGCATGATTAAAAATACATACTGCGTGACTTTATCATAGAATACTCTTGTTTGCCCACCTTGAGTTGACAGTTTGAACAGATGTTTCGTTTAATTTATTTTCAAGATCTGAGGTGAATTATCCGTTGTTGCTTTCAGTAAGGATATGTCTATAAAAGGTCACAAAAATGATTTTCAAACTCACTTTAAATTCTTTTTACAGTAAATAAAGCACATAATCAGCTCTTGTCATACTTTGTATGTTGTTCCAGCCACAACGCTGCCGAAATAAAAACTGTTTATAAAATCGAATCGTCGTGAATTGCCGTTGCGGCTGGTTAGTACAAAAAAACTCATAAAACATGGAAAAGATCGCGTGGTTAGGACACGGTGAATTATAGGGTTGTTTCAGTATTTGCATTGATTTTGTATTGTTGTTTAGATATAATGTGATTATTTGGTAATTTAGTTGTATGGCCAGAAGAGCTCATGCCATACCCTAGGTTTTTGTGAAACGCCGCCACTGGTCCTAACCTGCAAGGACATACAAAACAGAGCCCAAAAACAGAGTTTGCTCAATCTAAACTCAAACAGTATCCACTGAAATGTATTTATTGCTATAAAATAACAAATAGCAAAAACACAAATGAAAGTTTTAAACTGTATTTAAACATTAGGGGTGCAAAAACATGCTCTGTAGTTTGGGCTCTGGGCGTTTTTTTTATTAATTAATTAATTTTTTTACAGTCACTAATTTATTTAAGTAATTTTTCTAAACTCTTAACACAGCAACACACTTACATCACACAATTGGCCAAATAGTTATTTTTCTGTCCAAAACCACATTTTGTTAAACAAATATAGACTCTACATTTCAAAACGCTAAAAACCTTTTTCTACATACTAACTCTGTCAAAACACAGCAAACCCAACTAAAAAAAAAACGTTTCTGTCAAAACACTAGCACTAGTTTTACATTAACATATAGTCAATCATAGTGCAATGGCTGTCAAAATACTAACAGTTGATGGCATTACAAAAATTGCATTACCTGTCATGTTTCAGTTCTATCTGCAGGAAATATGAATTCCATTGTTTTTATAATTCCTTTTCCTTTTACTAAGCCATTCTACACTTTTAGTTGAGTGTTGAATGTGTGCATTCTTGACAACATACTATCTAAAAGTGAATGAGGCATTACTTTATAAAATATTCTGCGTATACGGAACAGTGGCTTTACATTAAGCTTTTACTGAAATGAAAACATGAAATCTCTGCCATTGATCAACAACAAATCCAACATACATGGCCTTTGGTTACTAATGAATAAAATACAAACCCGATTCTAAAAAAGTTGGGACACTGTACAAATTGTGAATAAAAAAGGAATGCAATAATTTACAAATCTCATAAGGGTCAAGGGTCAAGGCCGGAAAAGCATACTGGATGCCCATGATCTTCAGACCCTTAGACGGCACTGCATCACATGCAGGAATGCTACTGTAATGGAAATCACAACATGGGCTCAGGAATACTTCCAGAAAACATTGTCGGTGAACACAATCCACCGTGCCATTCGCCGTTGCCGGCTAAAACTCTACAGGTCAAAAAAGAAGCCATATCTAAACATGATCCAGAAGCGCAGGCGTTTTCTCTGGGCCAAGCTCATTTAAAATGGACTGTGGCAAAGTGGAAAACTGTTCTGTGGTCAGACGAATCAAAATTTGAAGTTCTTTTTGGAAAACTGGGACGCCATGTCATCCGGACTAAAGAGGACAAGGACAACCCAAGTTGTTATCAGCGCTCAGTTCAGAAGCCTGCATCTCTGATGGTATGGGGTTGCATGAGTGCGTGTGGCATGGGCAGCTTACACATCTGGAAAGGCACCATCAATGCTGAAAGGTATATCCAAGTTCTAGAACAACATATGCTCCCATCCAGACGTCGTCTCTTTCAGGGAAGACCTTGCATTTTCCAACATGACAATGAAGACCTTGCATTTTCCAACATGACCACATACTGCATCAATTACAACATCATGGCTGCGTAGAAGAAGGATCCGGGTACTGAAATGGCCAGCCTGCAGTCCAGATCTTTCACCCATAGAAAACATTTCATGCATCATAAAGAGGAAGATGTGACAAAGAAGACCTAAGACAGTTGAGCAACTAGAAGCCTGTATTAGACAAGAATGGGACAACATTCCTATTCCTAAACTTGAGCAACTTGTCTCCTCAGTCCCCAGACGTTTGCAGACTGTTATAAAAAGAAGAGGGGATGCCACACAGTGGGAAACATGGCCTTGTCCCAACTTTTTTTGAGATGTGTTGATGCCATGAAATTTAAAATCAATTTATTTTTCCCTTAAAATTATACATTTTCTCAGTTTAAACATTTGATATGTCGTCTATGTTGTATTCTTAATAGAATATTGAAATGTTAAACTTCCACATCATTGCAATCTGTTTTGTTTTTTTTTTTTTTTTTTTTCACAGTTTGTACAGTGTCCCAACTTTTTTGGAATCGGGTTTGTAAGATAAAAGGTCACTGTGACTTTTGATCTCACAGTTCTGACTGTGAGACTGTATCTGTGTGATATAGACTAGGAATTGAGAGAAAAAAAAATCACAATTACCTTTTTTATTTTCTATTCCATGGCAGAAATAAGATTTTACACGAGTAATCGTGAAAAACATAAAAATGCACAGTCCAGCACACATTGTTCCTCCTCTCCCCTAACTCTTCTTCTCCCTTGTCCTGATCCAACTGCTCCTCTCCTCCTTATACTATTCCTCTCCCTCCCCCAGACATTTTTTTTCCCTCTCTGCTTCCCTGAGTTGTTCACCATCCAAATGTTCGTCACTTTTTTTTACTGTGTATGTCCAAGTAATGGAAAGAACTACAACTGAGATTGGATCCAGCTATTTCTCAATATTTCAGTGATCTGTTAACCTAAAAGTTTTTTCAATACTTTTAATATATTGTTTTCAGTACTTTTGAGCTGCTGTTGTTTCAGAAGTAGAGGCTTTATACAAAATGTAGGGTTTGGAACATTATGTCTTCATTCTGTAATGCTGTGTTTACGCATTTGTCAATAAGACCAGAAAGATCCATGATTTTGGTATTGGGTAAGCTTGTGTGAAAAGCGTCTTAATTGATTCAAGATTCAAGAGTTTTATTTGTCACATACACAGTTATATACAGAATATACAACCGGCAGTGAAATGTAAACAGGTCCGCTCCATGGACAGTGCAAATTCACAGTTAAAACCACAAGGAGGAAATTATAATAGAAATAGGATAAAAAAGTACTAATATATATATATCTGTAGAATTATAAATAATCAAGTCAAGTAGAAGAAAAAAGTAAAAAAATAAGAATAAAGAAGTGGAATAAAATAAGTGAGGTAAACTGTGCAGTGAGTAAACTGTAGACTTATAAATATGTGGTTAACAAATGTATAAAGAGTATAATGTGCAAACAGGTTTATAACAGGTTGTTACACAGTAACAACGAGAACAGAAAGTGCAGTGCAATGTCAGTGTATCGATGTTTACCCTGAAGTGAAGTCACGTGATGTTAAGTGACTGAGTTCAGGAGTCTGATGGCCTGGGGAAGAAGCTCCTCCTGAGTCTCTCAGTTTTGGCCATCAGGCTTGGAAGCGCTACCAGATGGCAGCAGCGTGAAATGAGGGTTTGCAGGGTGATTAGAGTCCTTGATGATCTTAGTAGCTCTACCTTTGCAGCGTTTGGTGTAGACGTCCTGCAGAGACGGGAGAGCTGACCCTGAGATACGCTCGGATAAGCGCACGACTCTTTGCAGGGCATTGCAGTCATGACTGGTGCTGTTCCCATACCACGCTGTGATGCACTGAGTTAATACACTTTCTATCGCCCCTAAATAGAAAGTTTTCAGGATAGCTGGTGAAACCCTGAATTTCCTCAGCTGGCACAGGTGGTACAGTCTTTGCCTGGCTTTTTTCACCTTTTTTGACTGTATATTGTGTAAAAACAACATGAATTTTGTTTATGTTAGGTCACAACAGATGGATGTTGTGCTAATTGTGTTTAGAGTTATAATGAAAATGTGACTACAGATTGGACAAAAGGATGTTAGCAATTGAAAACAACTGTAATAAAAGCTCATAGTAACATTTAGTGGTTCACAATCAACATTTTAAAGGGGTGGTTGATTATGATTTCACTTTTTTAACTTTAGTTATTTTGTAATGTTGCTGTTTGAGCATAAACAACATCTGCAAAGTTACGATGCTCAAAGTTCAATGAAAAGGAGATTTTTTTTTTTTTTAAAGAAATCGCTTTTTAAAGACAAACGGCTGGTAGGGACTACAATGAGCTTCTTCCTGGGTTGGTGACATCACAAACCCCAAAATGTACATAAACCCTGCCCCCGCGAACACGCAACAAAGGCCATGTTGTGAAGAGGAAGAGTTGTTGTAGTAGAGCACATTTAGGAGTCTGCTCAAGCTGTCAGATGCGTATCTGCGTGAGGTAATCGGAGCTGCTAACATGAGCTCTTGAAGCTCCGCCCTCTTCTTGAAAGGGATCTGCGAGCAGCAGCTCATTTGCTTTTAAAGGGACACAAAAATGGCACGTTTTTGCTCACCCTCAAAAAGTGACAATTTTAACATGCTGTAAAAAAATCTGTGGGGTATTTTGAGCTAAAACGTCTCATACACACTCTGGGGACATCAGAGGCTTATTTTATATCTTGTAAAAAGGGGCATTCTAGGACCCATTTAAAGGTTATGTGTCTTTATTAACCTGACCATATGTTGATAAAGTAGAATTACTTAATATACACAGCAATGTAACTGCAATCAGAAATACATCCTGTTGACATCTAAACCTTATAATTGCCACATTATGATTTGCTCACGTGAAAATATCATCTCCACTCCCACCTAACATCCCTCTTCTCACACATCCCCACCTCAGTGTCTGTCACCCACCTCAACACAGTGTGTTACTCCTGTGAAAACCGCTCTTTAACACTTCAGTCTGGTGGCTTACATGAAACAACATTCTGTTTTTACAGAATAACACCCTCAGTATGATTCTCATGAGTCGATGTGCACCAGATGATTTGAGCACATCAAGAGTCATTTGTATTTCATGACTGTTTTTGGAATGAGCCTATTTGCTCATCATATTGCAGAGTATATGTTGTTACGCTTGTTGTATTGAAATATTTGTCTGTGACACACAGCTCTTGATGAGTCTGAACGTCTCCTCATAGAGTGATTTCCTTCAGCTATAGCAAATCCCCTGAAGCATTTAATGCTCTTTGTGTTACAGAAACGTTTTGCTCACACGCACACGCTCTCTTGTTGCTTGAAATCATAACAAGTAGAAGCGGATTTGCGCAGCAGGTGAAATTAAATGATGAAAATGGGCTTATAATTGCAGCGAGTATAAACACAGCCCTCAAAAATCCTTCTGCAGAGTCTACAGCACAGCGTCAAAATATAATAGTAACACATCAAACATCACTCTTTTATCAATTATAATAGAGATTTCTTAAGTTAGAATTCTTATCTGGAACAATATGAATGTAATTTTAAGGAATGGCAGTTCATCTTTGGTATTTTGTTCGGGATTATGTGCCTTTTGAGATACTGAGAAAGGTTAACTCCACATTAAAGAGATTGAAAGTCTTGTCACAGATAAAAATGTGCCTACAGGGCAGTAACAAAATCCACACACACACACACACACACACACGCACCATGTAATCGCTGTATCGAATGGAGGAAAAGAGCTGGAATAGCAATAATTCCATACTGTGAGCTTTCAAGACATAAAACGCAAGATGATAAACAGACAAAAAGGTGCAAGAAAAAAACAGAACACAGCATATCTAAGTAAACATATACTTTATATGGTGAGAAAAAGAGGGGTAATTAGTGGAAATGTCTTGAGAAAAAAAGAGAATAGCAAGAGGTTAAGCAATCAAAGCTCCTTAATCGAGAATAAGGAGTCAAAGTGAAATGGCATTTGAGAGGGTGGGTGAGAGAGAGAGAGAGAGAGAGAGAGAGAGAGAGAGAGAGGGAGTGAGAGAGAATAAGAGGTATTCACGGTGAAGGATGCACACATACTGTCTGTGCTGGCAAGGACAGCACCTCATCTTTGGAGATTGTGACGATGCAGATTCAGCCGTAGCTGGTGTCGGTGTGATGTGAGGACTAGGACTGAGACTGAACCTGAGGTTTGGCCATGTCTGAGTTCAGGTCCAGAGTGCGCTGTCGGAGAGCAGGTGTCCGTGCTGCCGCTGCTCTTATCGGACTCCTCCACCGCTCCCGCAAACGGTGTGAGAGACGGAGACTGACGGAGACGGACAGCCAGTGGTGGGTGAATGTCATTTTAGGTTGTAAATGTCTGTAGCCTATGTGGTGGAGAGGGACCAGCATGTGTGTATTTCTGCGCTTGTGAGTGTGTGTGTGTAAGAGAGAGAGAGGGAGAGAGAGAGGTCAGAACGTTCATATGCATTATTTAAGTTTGTAGTCGAATCAACACTACAGTTCACAGATCAGATTTGGATTCTGTAACACTAAGTCTGTCTGGAAATTGAAACTCCAGGAGAATGTTTAACTTGAGCTCAATTCATTCTAGGCCTACATGTCCTGCACACTTTATGAGCTAATTGTGCTTAGTGATTTGTAATGCTCTATTACCAGAAAACAAGGGAATTTTTATTTGATAAATAATATAATTAATAGTAATAATTGTTTAGTTATTAATAGCAAATTGTTCGGTGTTGAACAGAAGTCATTTGCTTCAGTACTGTACATAATTCAGTCATTATACATTTTAAAATATTGATTTGTCATATTTAGTGCTGGGGAAAAATTAATCGCATCCAAAATAAAAGTTTGTGTTTACATAATATATGTGTGTGTACTGTGTATAATTATTATGTATATATAAATATATAAATACACACACATGCATGTATATATTTAAGAAATAGTTGCATGTATATACTGTATCATTTATCTTATATATAAATATTTTTTTAATAAAAATATAAACATTTTCTTAAATATATACATGCATGTGTGTATTTATATATAAATAATAATTATACACAGTACACTATATATATTATGTAAACACAAACTTTTATTTTGGATGTGATTAATCACGATTATTTTTTCCCCAGCACTAGTAATATTATATTTCAAAAATTTTCAACATCTTGATTTTAGAATCAATATTAATTTCCCAGCAAACTGATTAATGGATATTTATGAGAGGAAGCGTGCCCTTCTATGACTGAGAGATAAAGACGGTCAGACAGACAGACAGATTTAGTGTGGCTGTCAACATAATGCTAAACTTAATATTTCACAGATTATTTTGATATACTAAAGAAATGACCCACAGTCACTCCAGGAGTTGTCCAGGAAGTTGTCCAGGAGTTGTCCATGTTTTCTTTTCATGTTGACTAAAATGACAGACAATGCGACAATAAGCTTTTCACATTCTGCCAGAGGTGTGAAGATAATTCTCCTGGTCAGGATGTGTTGTTTATTTCATTTGGTGCCAATTATTCAGTAAATTAAAGATTTTTGGTCTAAGTATGAGCTAAACTATCAGAAGTTTTATGTACATGCAAGACTGGATTCATTTGGCTAGTTTTGTGAGTATTGAGTATGTGAGAGAAATACCTTGTCAAGCATTATGAACGATATGTCAGCCTAATACGAATATATTGATGGATTTATGGGATCTATTTACAGAGCTTATGAAGGATTGGGTGGGTATTTTTAGAGCCTTGTTCATTTCTCTCTCCAACCTCCCCTTGCTCCCCCTTTCTTTCTGCTTCTCTCTCCGTACCTCACTTATGAAGAGGAAGGTGGAAAGCGAAGGAAAATTAATCTTGAGCAGGAGCCTCTAGATCCTCCACCTGTCAGCCTCCTATCAAGAGAGCTCATTTAAAGAACAGATTGCCCATCTTTGGCCCATTTTTTATTGATGATCTTGAAATCATATGAGGGTCAAATAGGAGAGGTACATTCTCGAAGAGTAAAGTGAGACTGAGGCAAAAGGCTTTCAGTGAGGATGCTGTCTGTGTGAAGATGACACTGCAGACCACCCTACAAAATTCAATAATCAGCTTTTAAAGGTGCACTCAGTACTATTTGTTTATAATAGTTCAATTATACTGACATTTACAGTTGTAAATACGATCAGAGATAGCTATAAAAATAAATCTGTAAAGAATTGAAAGGCATTTATTTCATAATGTGAACATTTATATTTTCACATTATAAAATAAATAATTTTCTCCAAAACACACTGGCCATTTTTGCAACCTCCTTTTGCCAAGATACCAGCTCTGAGTCTGTTCTATAATGCCTGATGAGTTTGGAGAACACCTGACAAGAGATCAGAGACCATTCCTCCCTCCAGAATCTCTCCAGACCCTTCAGATTCACAGATCCATGTTGGTGCTTCTCCTCTTCAGTTCACCCCACTCATCTTCTATAGTGTTCAGGTCAGAGGACTGGGACGACCATGGCAGAAACTTCATTTTGTGCTCAGTGACACGTTTTTGTTTTGATGGGGTTTTTTTTGGATTGTTGTCCTGATGGAAGATCCAACCATGTTTTGATTTTTTATCTGTTGGTATTTGCTAGAATCCATGATACCACATATCTGAACAAGAAGTCCAGGACCTCCAGCAAAAAAATAGGTCCACAACATTAAAGAGCCAGCAGTTTATTTAACTGTGGGCAGTTCTGTTTATCCCTGTTTACACCAAACCCATCTGGTGGGTTTGCTGCCAAAAAGCTTTTTTTTTTTTTTTTTTTAGGCTCATCTGACCACAGAACCAGGTCCCTTTTGAATTTCCAGTCGTGTCTGACAACTGAATATGCTGGAGTTTGTTTGTGGATGAGCAAGAAGGATTTTTCTTGAAACCCTCCCAAACAACATGTGGTGACGTAGGGGTTGTTTGATTTTTTTTAGGCTTTCTGACCCCAAGACTCAACTAAACTCTGCAATTCTCCATCTGTGATCTTTGGAGAGTCTTTGTCCACTCAAACTCTCCTCCTCACCATGCATTAGGACGATATAGACACATGTCCTCTTCCAGGCAGATTCGTAACCTCTTTAGTTGATTGGAACTTCTTCATTATTGCCCTGATGGTGGAAATGGGAATTGTCAATGCTTTAGCTATTTTCCTACAGCCACTATCTATTTTGTGAAGCTCAGCAATCTTTTGCTGCATATCAGAACTATATTCTTTGGTTTTACTCATTGTGATGAATGATTAAGGGAATTTGGCCTTTGTGTTTTCTCATATTTATACTCCTGTGGAACAAGAAGTCATAGCTAGACAATTTCATGTTTCTAGCCACCCTGGTGTGCTAAAAAATGGAAATATTAATGGAAATATACTTCAGAGGTATTTTACTCATAAAAATTCTAGGGGTGGCAATAATTGTGACCAACGTGTTTTAGAGAAAAACATTTATTTCATAATGTGATTTACCCACACTTTTAATTCTTTTTTCTTCAATGAAAGGTTAGATTTTTGTGAATTTTGTTGAATGAAAGATCAAAAGGATAAATAATGCAGATTTATTTTTACAGCCATCTTTGATCATATTTACCAGTGGGTGCCAATAATTGTGACCACAACTGTATGTATGTTTTCAGCATTGTGTAAAGGCGATCATTTTCAGTCATAGTTAAATTATTCCACCAAAAAATAATAAAAATGTTCTTTAAATATTTGGTAACACTTTATTTTAAGGTGATGTAAAGTTACACATTACTACATGTACTATAGTAATAGCAAATAACTAACCATAAACTAAACCATAACCATAACTCATAAGTACATGTAGTTCATTAATATTACTCAGTATCTGAGTAAGTACAATGTAACTATGTCACCTTAAAACCAAATATTTTAATGAATGACGGATATGTCACTGTGTTGCAGGAAGCAGGAGTTGCTGACCATTTCCAATGTGCCCCTGGCAGACTGCCCTCCCTCTCCCCCCAGAACCGCCCCTGCTACCATGAAGGTAAGCAGCACGTCTGCTCCCAGGGCCTGTTATGAATCAGCACTGAAGGGGGATTTGCTCAGAGACCTTACAGCTAAAGTCATGGAGTCAAGCCTCCAGATAACATTTCATAAATAGTTTATTATAAAGCAGCAATTATTGACTCATTTGGTTTATGCAGTTAAAACCGTCTTTCCTCCCTCTCTCCTAGAGACAAGTCCCTAGTATAAACTGTAGCTGGTGATGTGTCCTGCTTACTCAGTAGACCGTGACTTCAAACATCATCCCCTAGGTAGTCTATATGTTCCTCAAAGGTGGAAGAAAGGAAAAGCAAACTCTCAAAATGCCCATCACAGTTTGAGAATAGAGAAGGTTTTGAATAATGCACTAAATGTACAATAGTCACATGTATAGTGAGAATTAATTTTAGTTATGTTCTGATGTGAACATAAATTACATGTCCCAACAACAACTAGACTATTACCTACTGGATATATATAACATTAAGGGTACTAATACAGAACCCTGAGGAACCTCAGATTACATTTTAGTTTAAATTTGATTTTTTGATTTTTTTATGCATAGTTATAACAGTTTGTCAGATTAACGTGTGTTGGTCAGACAAGATTCTTTGACATACTGTGAAATCAGCAACTACAAAAACAGGTGTATGAATATAACAGGTTGTCAAATTAACGTGAGATTTTTTGACATACTGTAAACTCAGCAACTAAAATAGCAGATTTTGATTTAGTACTGAGAGTGAGTAGAGCTTGCTGTATTAATATGAGGGTTTACAAGACTCCACAACCACAGGCATGTCATTCACACCTAGTAGTTTGTAATGCATGCTGGACTTTTTGTTGACCTGAAATAGGAAGTGAAATACTTGGCATGTTAAATGTTAGCCTAAAGATTGACCTCTGTTTCTTTTCAACAGTCTACTCAGTTTTTTGATATGCTGGACAAGATGGAGGTAAGAAGTGAAATCGGTTTTTGATATTTTTGATAGTATAATTTCTATATGATATAAAGATTTCAGGATTTCCTCATTAAAGTAGATAGGGCTTGGTCTTTGACGACCGAAATAGCTGCCCGGAGGCGTTGCAAAATGGCCGCCGAGTGAACAGACTTTCCTCAAATGAGACTTTGATGTATTCTGTGCATCTTATGCTCAGCACTCCTCCACTGTCAGTTGCTAACACTGCAACCTTTTGACCCCGACCCCTTAGCAGGTTTCTGAGGTGGAGGAAATGAGGCCACAAAGAATAAAGGTCAGAGGGTGTGAAAAAACTACAAGATTACACCTCAGCTCAGGGCTTGTCTGTGTTTCGGAACTGTTGTATTTTCAATGCATGAGGTTGGCATTCTTCACCCATGTATGTAACATTATTATGCATATTGTGTACAGTGGGCTCCAAAAGTCTGATCACATTTCAAAGCTGGACAAAATAAGTTTTAGGATTTTGAAAAAATAAAACAAAGAATTAGTATGAGGTAAAATGAAGAAGAAATTCTGTGTTATTTCTAGGTCACTAATCAAAGTGTAATTAAAGCAAAACTCAGGGCATGTTGAAACATTCTTTATTATAAAAAATATGTATTACATTAGAAAATGAAAAACAGAAGCATTTTCACTTATGGACTAAGACATTTGGACCCCATTTTATATGTATAGTTTAAAATCAAATGCTGGATTTAGCCTTTTTTAAATGGCTTGCAGGCAAAATAACAACAAAGGCAACCACTGAAGAAATAATCCTACCCTCAAATGCATGTGTTCATTCAGATTGTCCATACAGCCACATAAAATGTTTGTTGTAAGCATGACTGTGAAGCATTGTGTGGGCTGCATGTAATTTCTCATATAATGAGGTTGCATGAGCTAAACATATGTCTCATAACACGCATGACAGGAAGTCATGAGAGTCTTTCCAAAGCACTGTGAAGATGTCCATTTACAGCATTATCTTATATTTATATTATTTTTTACCCCTCCAGGATGATTACATTCCATACCCACGGATAGAGGAGGTACAGCAATTTAAGTTATCTGTTACTAATAAATGTTTAAAACGCACTTTATGCGAGGTATGTGGAGTATGTATCAGACGTCAGTCTCTTTCTAATTGTTTGATTTCTCTTTTCAAGGTGTTACAGAGGGGTGAGCCATACCCTCAGGTCATCCTACCTCAGTTCGGTGGTTACTGGATTGAAGATCCTGACACCCCTGCCTCCATTCCGAACTGGATGAATGGCTTCTGTGATGACGAAGATGGAGAAGGAGAGTTTGGCTACACACTGGAAAGTAACTTCGCCATTCGTGCGTACCGCAAGCACTTTATTGGCAGGGTGAGAACTCGCATCAATATAGTGGTGTTATATTTAAATGGACCATCAGACAAAGGCTTGTGGCAAATATTTGTGCAAGATCGTTTTAAACGGATCATTCAATGTCAGAGCTGTGATTGCAGTCGGTGTAATTTAAGGCAGTGTTCATGTTGGTAATGGATTTGTTCACAATTAAAACCGTTTTCTCTTATCTGCCTGTCTCAGGAACATCTGAACTTCTACTGCACGGCCAGTAACCATGGCAACCTCGTACTGTCCCTCAGACACGAGGAGGTGAAGGAGCAAGAGTACCTGCACATCATTCTCAGGTAATAACAGCCCTTTCAAACCCTCTATGTAATTACATGATTGGCACATTTTGAAATGTTTGATTGCATTTTTCTATCAAATTCTGCCTCGCTTAGGGCTCCATCAAAGACAATCTATGACAGGATCTCTTTGGCGGGCTTGACTGAGCTCCCCAGTGTCCCTCAGTTAGCAAAGGTAATGATTGTGCCCTGCACAGTTGGCTCACAGATTTTATCCACTTAAAATCGCCCTGACAGACCCTAAAGTCTTATTGATTAACTTCATTGCTAAATTGTAAACACAGTTTACCAGTATGTCACCTGCCCTTTAAAGGGTTAGTTTGATGTATATGTGTATATGTGCACTGAAATATATATATATATATATATATATATATATATATATATATATATCTTAATCAGTATTTTTGTCTTGTTTTCCACTAAATATATCCAAACTTCCAAGCTAAATGTATTTATTAATTTGGAACGGAAACGTTTTTCCTTTGCCTTTTTCGCGGACAGACGGCAATGTTGTTAAAACGATCCCCGTTCACACTGATCCGATTAAAAACTTTGTATTCTGCTGCCAGGCCAGTAGTTGTCGATGTCACTTTGTAAAGAAAAACTAAGCGCCTATAGATTGAACACATGGTGCCCTATCATGCACCCGGCGCAATGCGGTGCCAGGCGTGATGCAAGTGTTTTGTGCTAGTTTCGCCCGACGCAGTTATCATTTTCACGTCCTGAGCCACGTTGTTTAAATAGCAAATGCATTTGCGCCAGTTTGTGCGTCCATAGGGGTCTCAGAGACCCCAAGGCACTTTTAATAACTTGAGAATAAAATACTTAAATAGCTTGATATTTTGCTGGTCTGAAAACGAGGAGTGTTCAGGCGCATTGGTGGCACGTTGCTATTTTGAGGCAACTGAAAACGACTGCGCCACTGACCAACAAAAACCTGGTCTGAAGTCAATGGCGCTTTAAAAAAAAAAAAAATAAAGAGCGTGTTAGAAAAATGCGCCTATAGGGGGGTCCACAACACACATAGACTCGGCTTATTACACACACAGGGAGCACACAAACATTTTAAAATATTAAAAATAAAAGAATTCCTCTCTGGAGAAATGTTCAGTCTTTCCGCTCGCAAATTCCGCCATGGTGCAAGCAATTCGTGTTTTTGTAGTTTACACAGAAATGATAACAGGATTGTTTTCAAAAACTTGCACTTTCAAACCCGTTTTCAACAGTTTGCATTTTCAGGCCCCCAAAACGCAGATGTTCTGTAAATGAACGGCCAAACCGGATAACGTTCTTTTGCTTTTAGAGCACATGCAAATACAAAAATTATGATTGCTGTCATCTCCCTTTCATTGCTTTAGAATATTACCCAGTTATGATGACTTTCGCTTCTAAGAAATCAAGAAAAGGATACATTGTTGAATCTGTCTCTATGAAATGCAGCTTTGCAAAGAGGCTGTTATTGAAAGATGGAGGAGGTCAAAGTATATTATATTAAAAAAATATATTGGATATGACAGTAAACCCACAACGCGTGTCTGGGTGGAGTTTTTCATTTTGCATGCATTATGTGGTGTTTCTTACAGACACATCAACAACAACAAAAAGACCATTTGTTTGTAAGATTCAGACAGAGGGTGGAAAATATTTCTAAAATATTTATAATGATGAGGTTTTTTATGTTAGTTTGTCAAAAAAATAGTAACATTATAAGTGAAATTTTATTACAATATTTATAAAATGTATGATATGACCTCTTTAAAGAATTAAATTAGTGAACCATCTTACTGTTCTTGCTTGACTAAGTTTGTGTTTTTGTGATGTTTTCCCCACTACAGCTACTATGTGAAGACATTGTTGGTCTGAGATTTAGTCCTGTGTTGTACCCAAAGGTAAGTGCAAGATTAATATTATGTTTTTATTATTAATATTGTAATATAATTAGGGGCCAATCACCAAAGGTGCATAGGAACCTATTGTATCTGTTAGTGTTGGTATTATTCTACCTTCTTCTTCTTCTTCCGCTATTAAAGTCTATGGCAGCCCATAGAAACGCTTGAGGGAAAATGGTGAAATTTGGCACAGTCTGAACATTATTCACAGCAAAGTCTCGAGTCTCTAACTCAATTCCTCTAGCGCCACCAACTGTCCAAATTTGCCCATAATCATTCTAATATGCTGCTAATATTCTGATTCTAATATGCTGCTTAACATTTTGTGTAGTTGGTGATAGTTTTTACAGGATTCGTTGATAATTTACAGCATTTATTAAATGTATTTATTACATTTCATAAAGAATTTATTAAATAATAATCTTTTGTAACGTTATAAAAGTCTCCACTGTCACTTTTGACCAATTTAATGCATCCTTGATAAATAAAAGATTTAATTTCTTTCTTTTCTTTAATCTTGCCGCAAATGTTTGAATGTTATCATTGTTTCCACAAAAAAAAAAAAAAATGTATGCAGCAAAAACTGTTTTCAACATTTATAATAATAATAATAAGAAATGTTTCTTGAGCAGCAAATCAGCCTATTAGAATGATTTCTGAAGGATCATGACACTGAAGACTGGAGTAATGATGTTGAAAATTCAGCTTTGACATCACAGGAATAAATCACACATGTATTACATTTAAACAATTATTTTAAAATTTAATAATATTTCACAATATTACTGTTTTTATTGTATAAAATAAATCCAGCCTGGGTGAACATAAGAGAACTTTCAAAATCATTGAAAAAACTTTTGACAGGTACTCTATAATGTTTACTTTTTAATTACATGATGTTTATCCCTGTTTGTTTTTATGAATGAGTCTGTGAGGAGAAATTAAATATTGCAAATTTTAATAAGCACAATATTACTTCTGGCCAAGATATTAATTTGTCAGATAAAAACTTGATGTTAAAGATTAAAACAAATGTTAAAATGACCAGAATGTTTTGCAATAGACTGCAACTGTTTTGGCAGATTGCTTAATAAAGCAAATACTAGTGAGATGGTTTAAGAGATAAAAACATGTTTTGCATGGGAGTCTTAGTGAAATTAAATAGGAGCCGGTCAAAGCTGTATTGATGAAGAGCATATTAATTGTTTGACATCTACCTTTGTTTATTCTTGTTTTTTTGCAGGGCTCTCAATTAATAGTGAATTATGATGATCACGAGTTAAACAACACCTTTAAGTTTGGCGTCATCTACCAAAAGTTTGGGCAGGTGAGAACATTAATGTTGTTTGTGTGCAAATTCTATATATAAAATAAAACGGTCTGGTTTGTCCAAGACACTTTAACAGCTTTCTTATCAAGCTGTTTCAATCTGAATCACCAAAGCAATAAATCAACAAGCTGCTGCCGTATGTGAAGTATTTAATCTATTATTTCCTGTTATCTATCCACTCTACCTTCACCTCCTGCTGTTTTCTTCACTGTTTGCCGCTCATTGATGTCTTCTGATACTCTCTGCTGCCCACAGACCTCAGAGGAGGAGTTGTTTGGAAACAGTGAGGAGTCTCCAGCCTTCACAGAGTTCCTCCGAGTGCTGGGAGACTGTGTAGAGCTCCATGATTTTAAAGGGTAAGGGTAAGAAAGGCTGAAAACGTTAGGATGTGTGAATGTATAAATGGCCTGCAAAGGACAACATGTGATTTCTCTGCATCACAAATACTTAACTTAACTTACTTAATTTAATAGCCTACCACAGTTATCATTCTATGACATATATTCAGGTTTCGAGGAGGTTTGGATGTGTCTCATGGTCAGACGGGGTCTCAGTCGGTCTACACTGTGTTCAGAGGGCAGGAACTCATGTTTCACATCTCCACCAAACTGCCCTATACAGAGGGAGACACGCAGCAGGTGCTTATGATTGAAATCTAAGGACAATCGGTATGTTGTCCTAGAGACAACAATGATGTCAATCATTGTATGTTTCTTTTTTCCTACACATAGCTCCAAAGGAAGAGGCACATTGGGAATGACATCGTGGCTGCAGTTTTTCAAGAGGAGGCCACACCGTTTGTGCCTGACATGATCGCTTCCAATTTCCTTCATGCTTACATTCTGGTTCAAGTGGAAAACCCTGGAACAGATGACACCACATACAAGGTTTGTCATCACAATGTCTTGGTAACACTTTGCAATAAGGTCCCATAATGCATTAACTTACACTGTAAACCCAAATAAGTTGGCAAAACTCAACAAAAAAAATTGCTTTTTTAATTGCTCTGAACTTTTTGAGTAAGCTAATTAATACATTTAACTTAAAAATATCATGTAATCTCAAGCTAATTCAATAAATGCCACCTTGCTAATTGGTTACACAATGCTTTGGTAGCATTATATATAGCACTTGCTGAATGAGGACAGCAATATAATACACTTAACATTTATCTGTTCTCAAACTAAGCTCATGCTCCACTCGTCACCATGATGGTAGTAACCTTACAAAAAACAACTACATAACAGAAACTCTTCTAAAATAGCATAACAAAACATTAAACACTACTAAATCTCCCACTTAACATTTAACACTTAACACTTAACACAAAAAAAAAAACAATAGAACACTTATTGTTGGCATTTACTGTCCCTTTTGAGTGTCATGGCAAATGTCACGACCGGCTCAACACCGTGACAAATGAAATGGAGGACATAGTCAGGTTGATAGGGTTGCAACAAAAGATTTATTAACGTAAATGAAAAAACATTTAAAAGGAGAAATCAACACAAACAAACACCATTTCTGTCAGACTCCTGATAAATCAAGACATCAGACAGAACCAAGTTTAAATTAATAACAGAATCAAACTAAAAAAAAAAAACAGGGCAAAAAGCAAGAGCAAGGACACCAAAACAAGCAACAACACCAAGTTAACAAAGCCCAAGCTTTATAGAGGGAAGAACAGGTGCACATAGTTCACTTGATGAGTCTCCTATAGCCACACCCACTGGCTGGCCATAGCAGGAAGAACAGGAGGCTCATCACACAAAGCATGCTGGTAAATTAGTTGGTTAGCTGGTGTCAGTTAAATGTAAGTTAGTTTAAATGAAAAGAAACAAGTTAATAAAACTCAAAACAATTTGGATTACTTAAAATGTGTCCGTTTTGAGAACTCAAAAGAAAAAGAAAGTTTGAAATACTCAAAAAAGTTAATTATTTTGAAATAATTTGTTTAATTTGAGTTGGCTCTACTCAAACCAGTTACTGGTTTGGGAGCGTTAGGGTTTACGGTGTAAATTAACTAACAATGAGCAATTAATTTGTTACAGTGTTTATTAAAGTGTTAGTTAAAAAAATAAAAATTTGTCATCAATTACTCACCCTCATGTTGTTTTTGACTTTTGTTCATCTTTGAAACACAAATGAACATATTTTAAATTAAATCTGAGAGATTTCTATCCCGCCATTGACAGTCCACGCAACTAAAATTCGTCGCTTCAAAAAGTTCATAAAGAGATCATAAAACGAATCAATAATTGTATTTATATGGTGCAGGTGTCTGTCACAGCACGTGAAGATGTGCCACAGTTCGGCCCTCCGCTTCCCAATCCGCCCATCTTCAAAAAGGTAAATAAGTGCACCGCTACAGCTGCCACACTTCATCTTTTTTTGTGTGTCTTCTTTCTATTTCTTGTTTTTCTATTTCAATATCTAAACATTTTTAAAATAATATCGGTTTACTTGGAGAAAATACTTTTATCTTATTTTAAGCATGAATCCAAGTATATTCTCTGAACATTTTTTTTTTTTTTGCCTCTCAACCAAATTGTTTTTAGTATGATGTGATATTTTTACGGAAAAGTAAATACTGATTAGGAAAATTATCTTTTGCAGGGCAGATAGTTCTCTGTCAGATTATTGTTTATCTCAAGGTCACATTTGGTTATTGCAGGCAGGATTTTGTCAGGTCATTGTCTTCTAAGGCAGTTCTTGCATCTTTGTTATGTTTGCTGTGTCATTCTATTCTCTCTTAGGGTCCAGAATTCAGAGAGTTTCTGCTGACCAAGCTGATCAATGCAGAGTTGGCGTGCTACAGGTCAAACCGATTTGCCAAGCTTGAGGTGAGGAAACAATAGAGCATCTTTTATTACTGCATTACAGTCCTGATGTACATATGAACAGAAAAAGCCTGAGAAGTTTCTGCTTTGCCACAATCTCTGAATGTTTAATCATTTTGTTGTGTTGGGGGTCTCAGAGACCCCAAGGCACATTTAATAGCTTGAGAATAAAATACTTACATAGCTTGATACTTCTTTTCTTTTCCTAATCCTATAAGAACTGATTATAAACCAAACATCATAACTCTCTTCGAACAACCTTCTTTAAAAGCGTTACATTACTTATATTTGGGTAGCCTGGTCTTACCAGACTCTCATACATTTCATTTGTACAGAGAGTCTGGCCACTCTCCATTGACACGTGTTAACTTCCTTGAAGGCGGGTACTCTGTTGAAGTTTAAAACTATTGTATCTGCCCAGAGCCACTCTGAATCTGCCATAGCCAATCGCTAACATTTGGTCGTGACATATATCATCTCAAACTAGTGCACAACATCAACGCCATCGTTCTCAGCCACTCCTTCTGTTGGCTGATTGGACTGGTTAAAATTTGACCGGAGAAAACCAGAGAATATACAGCAAACCGAGACTTAAAATTGAGCGGAAGTACGTAGGAGGGCGGAGCCAGGATAATATTTGGAGTCATAGAGACCATGACCATCAAACATGAATAAATTCAATGAATTTTCACATATTACAAGAATAAGAATGGAAGATAAGTGATTCATTTTGTTTGCTACCGTTCAGAACGTTTTTGAAAGAAGTCTCTTATGCTCAGCAAGGCTGCATTTATTTACAAAAATTACAAAAATACAGTAAAAACAGTAATATTGTGAAATATTATTACAATGTAAAATAACTGTTTTCTATTTGAACATATTTTAAAATGTCATTTATTCCTTTGATGGCAAAGCTGAATTTTCAGCATCATTACTCCAGTCTTCAGAGTCACATGATCCTTCAGAAATCATTCTAATGTGATGATTTGGTGATCAAGAAACATTTCTGATTATCAAAGTTGAAAACAGTTGTGCTGCTTAATATTTTTATGGAAACAGTGATACTTTTTCAGAATTCTTTGACGAATAGGAAGTTCAAAACAACAATGAATTTCTTTTAAAAAAATCTAATCTTACTGACCTCAAACTTTTGAACTGTAGTGTTCATAATAAGGGCTTCTGGGACCCCAAATGTAAAGAGTCCATCTCAATAGAATATGTGTTATGGTTTGTGTTTGTGTGATAGGAAAGAACACGAACAGAACTGCTTGATAATCTTCATAATGAGTTACACAAGCGCACACAGGCAATGCTGGGTCATCCACTCAGCGCAGATGAAGAGAGGATGGAGAACGGAGGACATGGAGGGATACTGGAGTCTATTAAGGTATAAAGTCAAAAAGATCAACTGTAATATTTACGTTTAAACTATCCTTTTGACGACTTTTTGTCTGTCTCAGCGGGCGATGCGCGTGCGCAGTCACTCTATGGAGACAATGGTGGGCTCCCAGAAACATGGTCGCTGTTCTCCAGCGGGAGGGGGCGTTCCCACCAGCCTGAGCGGGGTCGGTCTGACCCACAGCAACACTGAGGCTGCCAAAAACTCTGTGAGCATCTTATTATGTTCACAACAAATAAATGAGATAGGCTGTGCTAACAGCACATTATAGTACATTATAGTTCACTTTAATCATTTTAATATATCTTGTTTTGTTTAATTATCTTTGCATTTGATTAAAAAAAAACTTTTATATATTTTTAGTCTCCAGTGACATCAAGCGCTAAGTCTCCTCTGAAGAGCCCGGCGAAGAGACGCTCAGGGCTGTTCCCACGGCTGCACACCAGTATGGACGGACAGACAGAGCGCCACACACGCAGGTCTGACAAATACACACAAAAAATACACACTTACACTTACAGATTGGTAATCAGTATATCAGTAAATCAGTCTCAAAAATGATAGTTTTAAGAATTGCATTGCAGCTAAATTTCTCTTGATATCAATAAGGTTTTCAAACGTATTAGGAACAGCGGTCACAGAGCAGGGTCACTGAGCGCTGAGGCGCATGGTGTGTAAATGTCACCAAAGTTCTGCTGGTTCCATAGCTGAAGAGTTCCATTAATATCAGCACAAGAACTGGTGTTGGGAGCTTCATGGAATGGGTTTCCATTGCCGAGCAGCTGCATGCAAATCTCACATCACCAATGCCAACAATGCCAAGCGTCGGATAGAGTGCGGCATAAATGCCCCGATATAGCTTACTCACAGCAAAGTTCTTTTTGGTTCTTCGCTTAGGGGTAAAATTATGTTCAAAATACTTGACCAGCGATATATCCTGATGCCGCCCACACTGCTGGGAGTGCCATTTAGATGAATTTGTAAATATGTGCTGCATACTTTCCTCTCAATAACAAAATAAACACACAACAAAACCGAGAAAACAAGCATTTTTTAAATAAAGCATAAGAAAAGCATCTGATCATAGCAACATGGTTTGCATGAGCTCTAGAGTAAAAGTCATGTCATGTTTATTTATACAGCACTTTATACAATAGATTGCTTAAAATCAAGCAACTTTACCTTATTAGACATACAAAAACAATGTCAGTGTCTCATTTTATCAGAAGTACAGCTTCATTTTCTACTATAAAACAGCTCTCTGGTTTGTTCATGTTTTCACTCGCGGACATCTGACCTCGACTGACTCGGGAGAAATTTTCCATGTGAAAAAGGCGGAGCCTCAGAGCCACATCTACCTATTACAAAATTGCCATGGACCAATGGTAGTACAAAGGTGTTTACCAGCCGGAGCAAACTTTTCAGAAAACTTCGCTTTGGCAAACTGTTTCGAACTCCCAAAACAAAGTTAGTTTTGGCCTGATTTTGTTCTAAATGATGTCACATCAGTTCGTTCTTTGTTTTAGCTTGAAGTATATCAGGGCCTTATGGCATGGGGCTGTTTTTCAGGGGTTGGGCTATAGGCCCCTTACTTTCAGTGAAGGGAATCTTAATGCTTCAGCATACCAAGACATTTTGGACAATGCTATGCCTCCAACTTTGTGGGAACAGTTTGGGGAAGGCCCTTTTCTATTCCAGCGTGACTGTTCCCCAGTGCACAAAGCAAGATCCATAAAGACATAATTGGGGTTTGGCCCACACAGAGCCCTGACCTCAACCCCATCGAACACCTTTGGGATGAACTGGAATGGAGACTGCAAGCCAGGTGTTCTCGTCACACATCAGTGCCTGACCTCACAAATGCTTTACTGGCTGAATATTCCCAAAGCCTTCCCAGAAGAGTGGAAGCTGTTATAGCTGCAAAGAGGGGACCGACTCTATATTAATGTCTATGTATTTAGAATGTAAAGCCATTATAGTCCCTATTGGTGAAATGGTCAGGTGTCCCAATACTTATATTTGTTTATTACACGGCTCTGTGGAATACTTGATTCTGATTGGTCAATTGCGCATTCCAGCGGTATGTTATTCCCAGATAACAACCGCCAAAATGAATAACACACCACTCATCCGGGTACTATGAGTTATCTTGACCGGTACTACTTATGCTTAACGTGTCACTCCGCTGTCGTTGACTGTCTGGTGGCATCTTGTGACTGAAAAACACTTAACCACCATGGGTTACAATGGAAGACTTCAAGGTGTTCACCCAAAAATGAAAATTAACCCATGATTTACTCACCCTCGAGCCATCCTAAGTGTATATGACATTCTTCTTTCGAATAAAAGAATAGAATTCTTCTAGACGAATAAAATCTGAGTTATATTTAAAAAGTCCTGGCTAATCCAAGCTTTATAATGACAGTAATTGTAGCAGTAATTGTTTTTGAAGTCCATAAAAAATGCATCTGTCCGTCAAATAACGTGCTCCACACGGCTCTGGGGGGTTAATAAAGGCCTTCTGAAGTGAATCGATGGGTTTACGTAAGAAAAATATCCATATTTAAAACTTTATAAAGTAAAGTTCCAGCCGATCTGCTTTGCGTCGGGGTCCTGATCACTCTGTCGGGATTTTATTCTGCGATAACAACTGGCTGGGTGTACATTATCCCTTACATAGCATGTACTAATGTACTAATACTCTATATATCCAACCTGGGACACCTATTTGAAACCCCTGCTCGAACGGTCAAAAATTGATAAACATATTTTCTATTTTTCTATCATTTTAGTGTCCTTTGTGATCAGAGAAGTCTAGATAGCGGCCATCTCTCACAGGAAGTGAGATCAGAGACGTCGTCCAATCCTAGCTCTCCAGAGATATTGAACAATGAGAGGTAAATTTCACCACTGCTACTCAGTTATTGCTTACTCTTAATAACTAATAATAGTTTATTTTCTCTCTCTGTTTTTACAGGCCACCCCTCAAGCTGAAGGAGGTCAGTGGAAAACCAGATATTTCTCGTTCCTCCTCTAGCACCAGCAGCTTCAGTAGTGCTGCAGGAGACCCAGAGACTATGGAGGAGAAAGAGCCTGTAAGTAAATGTGTCCTCAGGCACACTAACATGTTCAGTATGCTAAAGTCACCATGAAATCAAAATGGACAATTCTTATATTTTTATGGAATATTGCAGTATTTGTTATAAATGATTTATTCGTATTTAAATTTGTGTGCCCTGGTAATATTTATTCAAAATAACTTCCCACCATCTGACGTGTTCACTGCTGCGAGGGCGGGAAAACCTGTCACACATGACATTACAGCAATAGCAAACCACAACGATGTTCTTGTTCTCGTTCTGTTTCTCTCAGATATGTGATTATAAGATTCTCGCAACTTCCATTTCATGCTGACTTTATGTCTGTTGTCTCGTGTTCAGAGCATCCTCCAGATATCTCCCAGTCTCTCGCCCATATTTGGCTCTGTGAGCACAGAGGAACAGGGTGCAGGAACGCCAGTGATTATGTGCCGCAGTCCAACAGGTATCCGAGACTCTTTCCTCAAATTCAAATTTTGAATTGAATATTTACAGCTTAATGAGTCATTTTCTGCATATCTCCCTTTTAAAAGATTTTAGGCATAAGAACTCACCCAGATCCAATCTGAAGTTTCGCTTTGACAGATTGAGCCAGTCCGCTGCTGTAAGACTTCATTCTTTTATGACTTTGGTGTTGCTTTTTCATTCTTTGTCATCCTCTATGTTTTTGTGAGTTTTAGTGTGAGAAGTTTTACCACTGAAAGATAACTTAGAACTCTCATTTCACAGGGACATTAGCAAAGAGAATGTCAGAGATCACCAGAATTATTGTGAGTATGTATGTTACCATTGATATGAGTAATTAACATGTTATTAACATACACTCAAAAAAATAACTTTCACTGTCACTCAAATCATGCTTGTTCATATTACTTAAAAACTCATGTAACTACATGAACTTAAAATGACTGAGTTGTTTCTATTAATAATGAGTATTGACTTCACTTAATAATGTTTGTTCGGTCAACTTAACATTGCTGAGTGAAATGAACAAACTGGGCAGTGGATCTATAGTTCCCAGCATGCTTTGCAAGGGACTGCATTAGGAGAGTAAATTTAGGGATTAAAGTGTTATTTTATGTGTTTTTCAGTAAAGGGAAAGATGTTGTTAGGTTATGTTAGTGTTTAATGTTCAGTTATGTTACAGAGTTTCTGTAATTTTGTGGTTACCATTATAGAGTGGTGCCTGTGTTTAGGCTGTGGGCACTCATATACACATATTTATTGGATGGAATTCCCGCCCTCAGTTAAATTGAGTTTGTCCAATTAGGTATTTTTACATTTTGTTTCTAAAAATGTGCTTGTTGTTATTTAATATATTTCCACTTAGGCTTGTAGAGCAAATAGTCAATTTAATAAGGTAAATTATCCTAACATAATAATCTTTTATAAATTTAACATAACATTATTAAGTAAACTGCACATATAAATATTGTGTAACAGTGACAAATTCAAATGGATTGTGTTTACTGGAAGAAATTGTGTCATCTTTACTTGAATTTCTTTTGCTAATATAACTAAATTGTTATTTGTAAAAATTACTCAATATAGTTATGTGGAAACACTTGACCATGTTTTTAAGTAAATTCAACAAGAATGTAAAATAAACTTGCAGGAAGAGTGAATTTTTAATAATGATTTTTTTACTACTTATTTTGTATAAAGACCCATTTATGGGTCATTATACAATTTATGGGTCACTGGATAATTTTCAGTATACAGTATTTCATGATAATTATATTTTTATAACAATTTTCTTCAGAAATATATTTTATCCATTAAGAGAGAAAATAAATAATACTATAATCTCCCACAAATACCTAGTGCACCTAGGTACCTAGTGTTTTAGTTTGCTTGACATTGTCTTGATGTCCAATTTTTGCAGTGTCTGGTTTTGAAGTGAGGTTGTATTGAGTTCAAAATAATGGATAAAAATCTATATTAAAGTTATTTCTAAACCTTATTTTTCTGAAATCAAAAACTTCAGAAAAATAGGTCTTTTTAGATACAATTTAAATGTAATAATAATATTAATAATAATAATGTAAATATTAAAATATTACTTTTGCATGTCCCTGGACCCAGTTTAGATTTTTTTTTTCTCAAAATGTTCAATATTTTTAAAACATTTACAGATTTCATTTTGACAGAATAAAAATGAAAAATAAAAAGTGGGGTAGGGGTTTAAAACAGCCCTGCAAAATTAGAGTTTCGGGGTGACTTGAAAGTATTTAAATGAATAAATTATTTTGAATATATTAAAATAATCTAAATCTATTCTGAATTAAAATATTACAACTGAAATGTCTTTTACTGAAGACTATAGGTTATAGTAAAAAGATTTGAAATCAAGCAGATTTCTCATAATTACAGTAGAAATACTGGAAATTAAAAAGAAAAAGCCAAGAACTCATGACACAGGACTTGGTTAAAGAGCTCTTGCCACACAAGGTCTTGTGATATCAAAATCACATTAAAAATACCCAGCTTTATAATATTTTACTGATGGATTCAAATAGAGCATGACCGAAAATGTATAATCTAGTCCGTCAGAGTGATGGATAATGATTATTTGTAGCACAACCTGTGAGTATATCTCTAATGGGCAGCATAAAATCCCTTTCATAAATCATAATCTAAGTTATGTTATTGTCAAAATGATATTTCTTATTTGGTATTTACTAACACCTTAAACTCCTCATTTAATCAGAAAAGCAATGGATCAGCACCGAAGATCAGACACTGTCGGAAAAAAGGAGGGAAATTAAAAAGGGACACATCACTCAAAGCTCCAATCTGAACTACACAGGAAGAAGCACACACTGTATCTCCTCTAGTATCTCCAGGCTGTCATCTGGTACTGACTTGGCACATTCATTGATTTTTGCACATTCTGAGAAAGTCTTTCACTGTAAAAGAAAATAATCAAATATTTTGTGAGTTTATAAAATACAAACTTTTACCAACTGGATTATCAAATACAAAATGCATACTGGATTAGCAGTTCAATAATAGTAACTATTCTCACTCAATAATAATATTTTATTTGAATTAACAAAGCTAATCTGTAAATCTCAAACTTGTGCAATTCCTTAAAGGGTTAATACACCCAAAAATGAAAATAATGTAATTTATTACTCACACTCATGCTGTTCCAGACCCGTAAGACCTCCGTTCATCTTCGGAACACAAATGAAGATCTTTTTGTTGAAATCCGATGGCTCAGAAAGGCCTCCATTGGCAGCAATGACATTTCCTCTCTCAAGACCCATAAAAGGCACTAAAGACGTCGTTACAAAGTCCATCTCACGACAGTGATTCTGCAATAATTTTATGAAGCTACGAGAATAGTTTTTGTGCGCAAAAAAAACGAAATAATGACTTGTATAGAGATGGCCGAGATGGCCAATGGAGGCCTTTCTGAGCCATCGGATTTCATTTTCAACAAAAAGATCTTCATTTGTGTTCCAAAGATGAACAGAGGTCTTACGGATGTCGAACGACATGAGGGTGAGTGATTAATGACAGAATTTTCATTTTTGGGTGAACTAACCCTTTAACCCTTATCCTTCACTTGCACTTTGTAACAAATCATCCCTAAAATTATACTTAATTTTTTCTTTGTCCTGAAAGCTTATTTCAATTTGATAATATTTGTTCTATTGTTTTAATGCAATTTTTAAATTTTTTGTTATTTGTTATTTTTATCTACCTTTACTAGATTTTATCAAGAAATAATAAATAGTAATTTAAGCACATTCTTCACATTCTTTCAACTTCAATTCAAAATAACTCACAATTTGATGCATAACCCTTTTAATTCAGCTCAAAATATCTTACATTGAGTGTCTTTGCCGACCTCTTGTGATATTTCATGATCCTGCCACTAGATGGCTCTATATGGAGCAAATGAGCTGTTCCGCTGGGTCCTGAAGTCAGATTATCTTCAGCATGCATTCAGATACTCATGTAGACATTATCAAATGATTTTTTGGAAGTTTTAGCATTTTTAGTTTTAATTTTGAGCATTTGTCTATGTGTACTGAAGCGTTCCTCACATTCCATTCATTCCTATGGGGGTCCAATTGACCCGCGAGGGAAGGATTTATTACTTTTTAAAATTTCAACCACAAAACTCTTTGAATCCAGTCAATTTTTTGTGCATTCATGGTTCAAGTGCGACAAAAGTCCTAGAGTCTTGGACCACTCCGATGAATTCTCAATCCTTTAAAAAAAAAAATGAAATTAGTGAGGGAAGGATGAAGGTTAAAGAAATATGCTCTAAAATTGTTTGGAGATGTACAATTACTGTGTCCCATGAAGAGTTATTTATAATATATATTATTTAAAAAATAAAAAAATAAAAACTTGTAGTAACCTCTTATTTTTAAATGGGTACTTCCATGACTGATGCCTATGTGTACATAGTAGAAAATCACTGATCAAGCTTATGTGTATATTTATTGTGGATATTCATGGAAGGAAATGCAGAAGAAGAAATCTTTCTTGTCGCAAACAGTGACAATTTAAGACTTTTCCTTTGGTTCTTCTTTGGTTTAAAAAAATGTGTTTCCTTGCTTAACAAAATGAGCAGTGATAATTTATTTCTCTATGATTGTATGTTTTTGGTAACACTTTACAAAAAGGTGTCATTAGTTAATATGAACTAAAAATGAACAATACTTCTACAGCATTTATTGAACATTACTAAAACGTTATTAAAATCAAGTTGTATTTGTTAACATTAGTTGCACTGTGAACTAACATGAACAAATAATGAACGACTGTATAACATTCACAAAGATTAATAAATACTGTAAATAACAAATGTATCATTGTTAGTTCATGTTAGTTAATACATTAGCTAATGTTAACAAGTGAGACCTTATTGTAAAGTGTTACCAGGTTTCTGTATGGCTGTGTTGATTTTTAAAAAAATAAAATACTGTATTTTGCAGTGGTGTTGATTATATTGTAGCCTCTGTTCCATTTGTGAGCCGGGTCGCAGCTTCTCAGTCCCCTGACTGTATAATGCACTGGGTCTCTTACCTCTTTTTTCAACAATATGTACGGCAGGGACTTACAATCTGATGAACGGTGATCTATGACAGTACGTACGGACATGCAGTGGCCCCAAAAATGATTTGGACGCTTAAGCCACATTTAAAAATGTAATTAAGTAAGGTTAAAAATATATATATATATATAAATAAATAAAATGTAGCCAACACTTAAAACAAATGATGCAAACAAACTTTAGTAAAACTATTTTATTACATTTTCTCTTAACTTTTCCACGGACCCCCTAGAACCCTCTTGTGGCCCGTGATGGACATCTGTTTTAAAATCCCTGAATTATAATATATAGTTAAAATGCTTTATTCAAATTATTTATAATACACTTTTTTTTTAAGTATCCAAATACTTTTGGGTGCCACTGTTTGATCATCAAAGACAGTGAAATAAAACTTGTTGCATCACAAAAAAACATGGTTTGTGGATTAATTCTTTATATGGCTTATTTTACCTGGTTTATTAATTTACCTGATTATTATATCGGATCATATTGGACCCTGAAACCATTCTATGAACAGCGAGTATATGTGACAGAAAAGCTTTTATGAATGCACTTTTAATATACAAGAAAGGCTACCTTTAAAATTACTTCTAATGGACACTAAATGTAATTGACTTAAGGTGATAACGTAATTAACATTTACTACTATAACAGACTGGAAAGATACTTTCTAGCGATTTTACTCTTAAATCCTAGGATGCTGTTTCTGTGTATCGCATATACATTACATCCTAAATATTAATGTTAGTGAATGTATAATCTGCTTTAGTGAAAGAGGGCGGGTCACAATCTGGCAGCAACCGTCTCTTGGGCGGCGTGTGTGTGTGTCGCGAGGCTCAAGCGCAGTGTTAGCAGCACAGCTAGCGCGAGGCTCCGTCCACTTCATTGAGAGTTAGCCGTTAGCTCGTTTTAGACCGAGTGATCATGGCGGCGGTGCGCAGCCTGCGGGTTTCTGTGAAGTCCGAAAGCGCGTCCGATCGGTCAGAGTCTGACTCGGACTCAGATTCGGATCGAGATGCCCGGGAAGCGGAGCCCATGGAGGTGGAGGAGGGAGAGCTGGAGTCCATCCCTGTTCGCCGAAGTTTAAAGGAGCTGCTGCCGGTGAGTTAGTCCGTAGGCCTCTTTCAAACCACGGCCTCGCGTAGTACAGTAATCCGGCCGTTGGTAAGGCCGATGCGGTGTTTAGTTCAGAGGGAGATTTCTGCACAGCACTTAGCCTATTCTGAACAAGTTATGGTAATGGATTTATGGTGGGTTATACTATATTTGCATAATGTTTAGAGATAGTCTGTGTTTTCGTAGGATCTTGTGAAAGTGATGTAAATCTGGCCCAAGTTTCCTGAGACTAACAGACTTCATTTGGCGCAGTTATTTCTATACTGATAAATTATTCTGATTGTAACGTATATGACCGTACATAACGGTATTGTAGATAAAAGTGACCATCTAGAATCAAAAACTGCCAAGTGAAGGCATTCTGCTGTATTTGGTGCTCGCATGCATCTCTATGATTAACGTTAACTGTGTTTCCTCAGGACACCAGCCGACGTTATGAAAATAAGGCTGGTACCTTTATCACTGGAATCGATGTCACGTCTAAGGTAAGTGCCAACTGGACGTGTGAATATATTAGCCGACCAATGTACCTGTTGTTCACCACATTTGTACGTGTTCAGGAGGCCATTGAGAAGAAGGAAAAGAGAGCAAGAAGATTTCATTTTAGCGCAGAGGAAAATCTGGCCCAGAGGAACGTTGTTCTGGACCGGGATGTGTTGAAGAAAGGTAGGATATTTTAAACAGCTGTAGCCCAACAATTGAGTTAAATTTCATCCTATCTATTTATTAAATGCATTTATAGGTCTTGTTGTAAACAATTAATCTGTGCATGTTTAATTTTTACCTTTTTTACCCTGTAATGTTTAATCACAATGTCATAAATTAATCTTCTGGTGAAAATGACAGAAAATGCCTCCACTTTTGAGTGTGAATCTCAAAATCGAGTCAACAAACTGTGTGTACAATGAAGTCTCCGGCCTACTTTTCATTTTCTTTTTTGATGATCTGTTACATTCGTACGTCAAAAGAAAAGATCTGTTGCTACTTGCGTTTCATCACAACTAGCCCATTTCATTTTCGAGTTGTCAGAAATACTGGTTAACCCAGTGTTTCTCAAATTGGGGGGTGTGGCAATGCTAAGGGAGAGTGTACAGGCAGCATATTGTTATGCAAAAGAAACATCTTCAGGGTGATACAAGACCCTATTGTGTAATTATCCCGCTTATGCAGCTATTTGACACATAAGTAAATAATTGAACACAAAATATAAATTTGGCTCAAAATGAACCGCAGTACTCACTTGAGTGGTCTGAAACACACCACTCTGCAGCCTGTTCATGCACACATCATGCGTCATCAGCGCGTTCGCTGTGCAGACAGAGCAAGAATGGCATGCAAACAGTTGTTTACGTTTGTTATTGTATTACTGTTACTGTACCAACCCTCTACACACACCATGGCAACATAATCGCCATTGGCTAGTACAAACCCGCTTCCAAAAAAGTTGGGACACTGTACAAATTGTGGACCGCAATAATTTACAAATCTCATAAACTTATATTTTATTCACAATAGAATATAGATAACATATCAAATGTTGAAAGTGAGACATTTTGAAATGTCATGCCAAATATTGGCTCATTTTAGATTTCATGAGAGCTACACATTCCCAAAAAGTTGGGACAGGTAGCAATAAGAGGCCGGAAAAGTTAAATGTACATATAAGGAACAGCTGGAGGACCAATTTGCAACTTATTGAGTCAATTAGCAACATGATTGGGTATAAAAAGAGCCTCTCAGAGTGGCAGTGTCTCTCAGAAGTCAAGATGGGCAGAGGATCACCAATTCCCCCAATGCTGCGGCCAAAAATAGTGGAGCAATATCAGAAAGGAGTTTCTCAGAGAAAAATTGCAAAGAGTTTGAAGTTCAAACTCATCATCTACAGTGCATAATATCATACAAAGATTCAGAGAATCTGGAACAATCTCTGTGCGTAAGGGTCAAGGCTGGAAAACCATACTGGATGCCCGTGATCTTCGGGCCCTTAGACGGCACTGCATCACATACAGGAATGCTACTGTAATGGAAATCACAACATGGGCTCAGGAATACTTCCAGAAAACATTGTCGGTGAACACAATCCATCGTGCCATTCGCCGTTGCCGGCTAAAACTCTATAGGTCAAAAAGAAGCCATATCTAAACATGATCCAGAAGCGCAGGCGTTTTCTCTGGGCCAAGGCTCATTTAAAATGGACTGTGGCAAAGTGGAAAACTGTTCTGTGGTCAGACGAATCAAAATTTGAAGTTCTTTTTGGAAAACTAGGATGCCATGTCATGCGGACTAAAGAGGACAAGGACAACCCAAGTTGTTATCAGCGCTCAGTTCAGAAGCCTGCATCTCTGATGGGATGGGGTTGCATGAGTGCGTGTGGCATGGGCAGCTTACACATCTGGAAAGGCACCATCAATGCGGAAAGGTATATCCAAGTTCTAGAACAACATATGCTCCCATCCAGACTCGTCTCTTTCAGGGAAGACCTTGCATTTTCCAACATGACAATGCCAGACCACATACTGCATCAATTACAACATCATGGCTGCGTAGAAGAAGGATCCGGGTACTGAAATGGCCAGCCTGCAGTCCAGATCTTTCACCCATAGAAAACATTTCATGCATCATAAAGAGGAAGATGTGACAAAGAAGACCTAAGACAGTTGAGCAACTAGAAGCCTGTATTAGACAAGAATGGGACAACATTCCTATTCCTAAACTTGAGCAACTTGTCTCCTCAGTCCCCAGACGTTTGCAGACTGTTATAAAAAGAAGAGGGGATGCCACACAGTGGGAAACATGGCCTTGTCCCAACTTTTTTGAGATGTGTTGATGCCATAAAATTTAAAAGCAACTTATTTTTCCCTTAAAATGATATTTTCTCAGTTTAAACATTTGATATGTCATCTATGTTGTATTCTGAATAAAATATTGAAATTTGAAACTTCCACATCATTGCATTCTGTTTTTATTCACAATTTGTACAGTGTCCCAACCTTTTTGGAATCGGGTTTGTATTTAAAACACAGTTTATGTCTTAAAAATAAAGATTATGAATATAATATAAATATATAATAGAATATAAATATTATGTATAGTAGACCTGCATTCGGTCTTAAAGGGGCAGCGTCTAATAAACCGTGACGATTGTGCCATTTAATGTGACTCAAACAACAAAAGGCAAAGAGAAAGATACTCTGTTCTTAATTTTTCTTTTTATTATAAAAAAATAAAAAGAACCGATAAGAATACCGTTAAAGTACCGGATCTATAAGCAGTATCGGTGAGAGTAGTAATACCGTTAAAACATTAACGATACCCATCCCTAATTTGATGTCAGTTTCTCTACTGCTCTCTGAGGGCATTTACATTCATGCATTTGGCTGGCTATTTTATCCTAAGAAACTTCTGCTTCTGCACACTACATTAAAGCATACATTTTTATTAGTTTAGGCATGTTCAGTTCACTGGAAATCGAATTATCCTACAGTACTGTTTAAAATGTTAAAATCTTAAAAAAAAAAAAAAAAAAAAAAAAAAATGTTATAATAGTATTGATAATATAGTTTATGAAAAACTGTCTAAAACTAGTTATTTTTTTGGTTTGTATCTGCGATATTAAAGTAAAAAAAAATTCATACACAGATTTTTAACATAATACAACGTTTAAAAGAATAGTTAATCCAAAAATCAATCATTCAGAATGATACCCAAAAAAAGGTATTGTTTAACTTGAAATATAGTGCGCAAATTGTATGAACCACTTGACCACTCTATATTTCCATTGTATGGAAAAGAGCCATGTAAACGTTCTTTAAGCAAATTTGTGTCTTCCACCGAAGAAAAAAAGTAATTCAGGTTTGGAGCGACATGAACATTCAGTCATTTATGGCATGTTTCCACCATGTCGTTCTGTTCAGTATGGCATGCAATTTTTGCCGTTTCCATTGTCAGAAGTTGTGAATGGTACCCTAATTCCGTAAAAAAAAAAAAAAAAAGTACTGTACCATTTTTTTGGCACCCTTCCGTTGGGGTAATTAGCACAGTTGTCCGGTACTAAAGTGTGGAGCTAGACTCACTGCAGAACGTTGATTGGTTGACAGAGAATCGTCAATTGCACATGTTTTTCGGTAAAGCCTGTAGCCTTGGTTCAAACAAAGCGTGTCTTCTTCTTGTGACAACAGCCATATGCCGAGGTCCAAGAACAAGATCTGCTGTATGTACTCCATTGTTGTTTACTTTGTTGCTTTCTTCTTCGCATGAGAATGACGTTGATCGCTACACCATGTTTATCAAGTAAGGGTACTGTTGGAGGTGGAAACACAATCCGGATCAGGGTTTACAGTCCCGAATCATACTGTATTGTACTGCACCGCTCGGTGGAAACAAGCTATTACTCTCCCTAATGTTTTAGCAAACTATCCTTTTAAATGGACCTTAAGCTCATCTCTCACATTCTTCTGCGTACTCTCTCTTTAGCAATCCCAAAGGTGCGTCTGGAAGCCCTACACATGAGTGGAGTTGATGACATGAGCACTCAGGATATTTTTGGCTACTTTAAAGAGTATCCACCTGCCCACATCGAATGGATAGACGATGCTTCCTGTAAGTACAGTCTCACGGATATTATTACCCCGCATAATTATGCATGTTGAATGCATACAAATCTTAATTGAAAACAGGTAAAGTTTTGTTTAAGGCTGGATTGTGGTGCTCATAGTCAAATCACACTGTTTCCAGGCAACGTGGTGTGGCTAGACGACATCACGTCAACCAGAGCTCTCATTAACTTGAGTCGTATGCCAGACAAAGAAGAGGTCACAAACACAGACAGCTCGAAACCCTCTGAAGTTCCAGTCCAGCCGGAGAAAGGTTTGTCTTATTATTCCTGTTATTTCATTGGCACCTTGAAATAGACTGTTCCATTGTAAAACCAAAACTGTCACACTGTTGTTGAGCAGCTCGGCGAAGCCGTGGCTCTGATGATGAAGATGAGGAGGAGGATGAGGAGGAAGGTGAGGTAGATGATGACGATGAAGATGAGGTGGTGAAAGTGGATAAGAGCAGGAGCAGTGATGGCAGTGAGGGTAAAGCTAGCGACATTGAGGAAGAGACAGAAAAGAAAACGCAGGACACTGCCGAGGTAAACCGGTGCCATACTTTAGTCAGATGGTAATTTTCATATTTGTTTTTGGGATGCACCTTATATCTCATCTTTTGATTCTAGGCAAGCCTGCTGTCCCAAGCAGAGCGAGAATCTCTCCTCCAGAATGATCTGCGACCTACAACCAAGCCCTTCAAAGGCAACAAGCTGTTCTTGCGCTTTGCCACCCATGGTGAGAAACATACAAATACAACCCCAAATCAAGAAAAGTTAGGACATTTTGTAAAATCAAGAATCTGTGATATGTTAAAGGGTCATGAAATCCCAAAACACATTTTGAGATGTGAACGGATATGTACACGCTGCACATCGCTGAGAAAAAAAAAAATCAATTTGACCAAGAAGTGGAAATTGGTTATTTTTGCGTTTTTCTGAGCAAATTCGTTCTTCCGAGTTAAAAAGCAATGTCACGGAATGTAGGGTAGAAGGCACGCGCCTTGGTGTGTGACTGGCATGATTCTACGTCAGCCGGCACTCTGGATTTATTCATGAGTATGAACTCTTTTAACCCAATCACTGCGGTGTATTGCGCATGAGAACGCATTACAGCGGAGAATTCAAACAACATGCGGCGTGTGCCCTGAGAGCGGTTTCTCAACGCTCACCACGTGGATCATATAGATCAGATACAGACCGGAGGTTTTTTATGAACATACTACTCTATAAACATATTAGATATACTTTAGTGCTATAAACATGGACCAGCACTGTGTATGTGCACATATTTAAATCACATCTTCAAATGAAATGTATGTGCAAATAAGGACACTGATACAGCCCTATGTCTGATCATGACCACGATGGATTATTCTGACACACAGAAGACAATGATGTAGACTGACAATTCATAGAAGAACGGGCAAAAAGGTAACCATGCCTTTATTCTTTAATGTTAAACTGATGTGTGTAGTTTGTTCAGAGACTGCAGTGCTCTTAAATGTACTGAAAATATTATTAGACCTTTAAATGTTGTACCGGGTTTCTCCCTCGTTTTGGCTTTTTTGTTTTGTTTATATAGGGTTATATTTTTAAAGTGCATCAAGGTGCCCTCAACTCTTTTTTTATTTCTCTCCGGGGTCATATATTAATATACAATTCAAAATCACATTTCTCAATGCAAGATTGCAAAAAATGTAGCTCTTGCACCATCTACCATACATAATATTGTGAAAAGATTCAGGGAGTCCAGAGAAATCTCAGTACATGTAGGGCAAGGCAGGAAACCTCTGTTGAATGTGCATGACCTTTGAGCCCTCAGATGAGCCCTGTTAAATATAGCCACATCTTCGGGAGTACTCTGGATGGAAAACCACAGTCTGTTGTTTTATCAATAAATGCCACTTTCTGTTTGTTACACGAGGAGAAAACTGTACATCAGTTCTATGCAGAGATGCCGCTGAGTTCTCTGGGCCTGAGCTCGTCTCTGATGATCCAAAACACAGTGGAAATGTGTGTTGTGGTGAGATGAGTCCATGTTTCAGCTTGTTTTTGGGAAAAACGGACATTGAGTTCTCAGTCCCAAAGACGAAAGGGACCATCCAGACTTTCATCAGTGACAGATGCAAAAACAAACATCTGTCATGGTATGGAGGTGCATGGGTGACTTGCATGTGTGTGAAGGTAACACTGACACGGAGGCGTATATTGGGATTGTACAGAGACATTTAATGGCATCAAGATGACATATTTCCTGGGAAGCAAGACAATGCCAGGCCTCATTAAGCATGTGCTACAACAGTGGTTTAGTAGACACTGGATGTGTTTGACTGTCTTTCTGCAGTCCAGATCTGTCTCCTTCTGAAAATGTATGGCCCGTCATGGAAAGGAGAATCAGACAGCAATGACCACAGACTGTTCAGCAGCTGTCTTGTATCAGGCGAGATTGGGCAAAAACTCCACTTGCAAAAAAAAAAAAAAAAAAAAAAAAAAAAGTGTAATTAAAAGTAAAGGTGATGCGACACTGTTGTAAACATTCCTCTGTCCCAACTTTTTTTGGAGTGTGTTGTAGCCGTCAAAATAAAAATTTGTTTCCATTTACAAAATACACTTAAGTTGGTCTGTGAAAACATTGAAAATCTTTTCTTTGTACTTTTGTCAGTTAAATAAAGTTGAAAGAGAATTAACAAATCACAGATTTCCAGATTTCCATCAACTTTTCTTGATTTTGGGGTTGAAGGAATTGTCAAGAGCTCTTCATTTGTCTATGCTGATTACGTTTATAAAGAACAGACTGTTCACAACAGGGAAAAGATCTTTGCATTTTAACACTCTTATTTTTCCTTCAGATGACAAAAAGGAGTTGGGTGCAGCCAGGAGAAGTCGGTACTATATGAAATATGGGAATCCTAACTATGGCGGCATGAAAGGCATCTTAAGTAACTCTTGGTAAGAAGAACTTGCCTGCTGCTAAGGGGGTTCATAGACCGTGAACGTGATAAAGTTATTGTCTCCCAAAACAAGGAATCAACTCTGAACTGCCTTAAATAATTTTCGTTTCGAATCCTACTGTGTGATGGTTCTGCGTCACTAGAAAACACTTTTGCATAATGGCCGCCTAAGTTGTACGTTGTCTGCCCGCGAACAACTTGACACGCCCACAAACACACCATTTTACTGACGACTGCTTCTCAAATTGAGTTCAGTGTGGGATTCGCAAAACGCTTGCTCTGTAAAGATGGGTCAGTACCCAGATTCTTTGGACCAGCTTGCTCCTTAGAATCACAACCTGCAAGTATGAATAATTATTGATGTATTAATTTTCTACCGGGTGTTCAAAGTATGTAGTTTTGTGTTTTACATTGTGTAAGTGTCCGTCTAATCGGCTAACGTTATTACTGTCTTACTGAAATACTTCTACTAATCAGCTGCAGGCCACTATTACCTAAAACTGTGTCTATTAATGCAGATTGTCTGTCATTCTTACTACTTTGAGTAAAGATAAAGAATGGAGCAAGATTTGTTTTACAAACTTTGTTACATCAGTCATTCACGTTAGTGCTGGGCTAAAGTATGCGCTTGATACAGCATGTACATGTGCACCGCAATAAATTAGAAATGTACACATGGGTTTGTTGATGGACATTAGGGGTGTAACGATATTCAAACCAAACTGAAAAACCGCGATTACACCACCCACGGTTCGAACCGCGATACTCTCATGTCGAACCGAACATGCCCCGCCCCCTGCTGCCCCAGCCCAGCTCTCACTTCACCTTCTGCCACAAAATAATTTTTTTCTTCCTTGACATGAGATTAAATGGTAATTTAGTACACTTTTAACAACTAATAAGAGCTGTATTTTTACTAAATATTATAATAATAATATTATAAAGTATACACTAACTTTTTGTCTACAAGTGAATGTAACGTGACTTGGGCGATCGCTCAAGCTTCATGGAAGGGCAAAGAGCCAGTTTGCCCATTTAGCCAGGTAGGCAAAATGCTACCTTGGAGTCCCAGCAACATTGTCATTTTCGTAGCTTGTTACAAAATTAAAAAAAAATCTCTCACCTCAAAAAAACCCTTTCCTGTCCTGTAAGCCGTTATACTGTGCTTGTAGTGCACACTCTTTGAGGCTGTTACATACTCCGCAAGAACAGAGAAAAAAGTTCTTGCTCCCAGGGCTGCGAGAACAAAATTACGTAATTTACGTAAATATTGCGTGATTACTCGCAGCTTGTTCTCAACGTATCAGGCTTGTTCGACTTGATCAGCGGCTGACTTGAAGCAGTGCATGCCGGTTAGAAATTTTGTCCAACTTGAGGCAGCGCCGACGGCACGTGACTGTGACGTATGTCACTAAAGTACCGCAAGAGCGATTCGAGAGCAGCCGGCTAATACAGCCGGTGCAGTTTCTACAGAGCGACTGCATGAGCTCTGATGACAACACAGCTGTTCCACGATTGGCCGGATTCACCGGATGACAGTGATCACATGTGTTTCGTGTTTATTCTAAAGCCTTCAGTTCCACTAATGCTCACAAATAATTTTTTTATAACCGTAAAATCTCTTCATGTAGTCGCAATGTTATATTGTCAAGTTTATCAAAATAAAACTGATAAAAAACTTAGCCCCACTTCATTGATAGTGTAGGCTTATGTTGAACTATATTCTTATACAAACAGAAGCTGCATTAAGCAGTACATAAATGAAAATGTCTCTGAAACATCTGTGTATTTGACAAATATTGCATTTATTTAACTTCAGCTGTGATTAAAGTATGCAAATATAGCACGAGCGTCACTATGGGAAGCAGAAAGTGTCTGACTTCATGTCACCGTTTGCAGCTCCTCCTCGCCTGCACACAGCTATTCTTGCCGATCGGATGCATCCATGAACCATGACTCCACATCAAACAGAACCGAACCGAACCGTGGCTCCAAAACCGTGACATGAACCAAACCGTGGCATAGGTGTATCGTTACACCCCTAATGGACATGCTCTTCTTAATGCTGTTGGTGAGGAATTACAGTTACAACATCTCCTAATGTACCTCAAACTGAGCAGCTTATCACTGAGAAACGTCCTGCTCAAGTCGTCCTTGCGATGGAGGTTCAGGTTGAATAACTAGTTCTTCCAATGTTTCGCACTTGGATTGATATTGTAAAATGGACGTCATTGTTACTGTCTTAACTGTTTGTTCAATTGTTGAGGACTGAGGAAGCCTCCTGAGCTGAAGTTCAGTTATGGTAATGGGCGTTAGCTTCCGACAAGCGGTAGATCAATTACCACACATACTGGGCCATTTGACCAATCAGAGCAGAGTAGGCTCATGGAAAGGAGGGATTTAGAGAGACTGATTCATCCATCGAGTCGTTTAAGAATCATTGAACATTGTGGTGTATCTCACAATGTACATTATGAGAAAATGAAAGTGTTTTTTGACCTTTGATGCATGTAAACCTTTTGCAGGAGACCTCTAAAACTAAATTAGGAGCCTTTAAAAGGAGCCTTTGTATTTCACAATGTTACAGTTTTTACTGTATTTGAAACCTCTTTCAAAAACCATTAAAAAACTGGTTGAAGTCCAAATTCAATTTGGGGTTAGTTAATCATTTTCTGGAATTGTGTCCATTTCTGTAGGAAACGGAGGTATCACACACGGAGAATCCAGCGTGACATTCTGAAGACCAAAAAGCCTCTGATTGGAGACAGTATGGGACACACCCCACCTTACACTCATCGACACTCTGGTAAAGCTCTCTTCAGTGATGAACATCCTTGTCTTATGTTTTTTCTTTGGTCTGTCAGTTGAGCTCTTTCTCTTTTTATCAGCTGACCTGGTGAATCTGCCAGAAGAGCCTATTGAGGAAGAGGAAGAAGAGGAGGAGGATGGAGAAGAAGACATGGATGCTGATGATAGGGTGGTGGAGTACCGAGACAAGGAACGGGAGAGGGGGCCACGGCTTGGGGAAGGAGGCGTGCGTAGTCGCTTAGGAAGCCCGTCGCCCGCATCGTCAGATTCAGATGAGATGGACTACGATCTGGAACTGAAAATGATCTCAACTCCTTCTCCTAAAAAGAGCATGAAGATGACCATGTATGCCGATGAGGTAGAAACCAACCTCCGCAGTCTCCGGTAAGTCCAGGTTTCTTTTTGAGTCCAAATAATCAGGCAGTTGCTACATTTTGGGATTTGAGTTTTAGCCCTTATATCTTTATCCTTTGGATGTAAATTAGAGGTCGACCAATAGTGGATTTTACCTTTACCGATAACAAGGTTGGACCGCACTTGCCGATAACGATTACTCGACCTATATAAAAAATATAATGATAAAAAATATAATGATAAAAATAAAATAAATATATATATATATATATATATATATATATATATAACACTAAGTAAAACAGTGCTGAACTTTATTACAAAAATTAAAAAAACAGAACTGTACCATGAAAATGTGCTAAATTACATATGAATAGATTAAAAAGTTCTAACAGAAAATTCTACAAAAAATTATTTAAACATTAAAATATGATAAATAAATGTTCCTTTAGCTATAACCTAGAAACATGTATGTAGATGTCAGGTAACAGACTTTTGTCTCATTTGTTAACAATGATGTATTAGCTTATTTAGCTAGCTTACATGAACGATATGTATTATGCAGTACATTTTACAGCATGTATTAATATTTGAGCAATATAATTGTAACTTGATCATTAATGTTAGTTCATAGTGCATTAACTAAGGTTAACAGATAAAACTAACAATGAATAATACTTCTACAGCATTTATTAACCTTACTTAATGTTACAAATGGAATATTATTGTATTATATTAAGTGTTATCATTTCATATAAATCCAGAACACTTAACGATGATCTAATCAAAATAACAAAATATGTATTGAAAACGAATGCGTTTCTGATTTGTTTATATTTCTGTCGGCTGCATGACGATACAGTTTGCTTTCTCATATCACTAGCTGCTATCACTAGCTTTTACCTGCTTGAGGTACTGCTAATGTTAGCGTCCTCTCAGTCTCGATGACAAAGTACATACATACTGCTGTTCTTTTCCTGCTAATGCAGCATCTAGTCAACAAATTAATTACTTTGGCCACATGTACTGAAGTGTTCTGTATTCATACCGTTTTGCTGTCCGTGTTTTAAAAGCTTTAAAATCTGATGTGTCAGCGCTCTCTGTGCAGCGCGCAGCCTCACGTGTTAATATAAACAACACAATGCGTCAGTGATAGTTGTTCTTTGGCCTCTAGAGGCCACTCTCGTGCTATATAATGCCAGCAGACCCTTCTCAGCACTCTCGTACTGCGTAATGACAGCGCACCCTCTCAGCCGTTCCAGCACTGGACGCAACCCGGAAAAACAGTTGGTATGGATTTTTGCCGATAACCGATTGTTCCACTGATCAACTATCGGTGCTAACCTCCTAATGTAAATGTTATCTTTGTCCTAAAAGGATTTCATGATGAGTTTGATTGTCTTGATAGTAATTGCACAATTGCACTTCCGCTTTTCTAGGAACTCCATACGGACAGAAACAAGTAGCAGTGTTAAGAGTCGCATTGGTGGTGGTGGTGGAGGGGGAGGAGAAGAAGCAGCAGGAGCAGGAGGCTCGTCCAAATCTACATCAGACAAAGTGACAGATGTGAGGCAGTTACTGGAGGAGAAGAGGCAGGGACTCTCTCAACAGAGATCACGCCCCCCAGTGGCTACAAGCGGCAAGACTGGTTAGTTATTGAGAGATAAAAACATACAAATCTTAATTTGTTTTATATTAAATGTATTTAAAAAATAATAATAATAAAGTCATTCTGCAGCTCCCTTTGGGAGTTTGCTGAGGCCCCCTAATTGAGAACCTGTAGGTTTCAGGTTTTTCTTAAAAAGTGTTAAATTCAGTTAGATCCAATATGAGGCCTAAATATCTTAAATGGTAAAAACAAAAGTATTAATTATTGTTCTAAATTATTACACTTTCAGTGAAAAAACGCAGAACTGTTGCGCATTCTACAGGCATGCAATCAATGAATACTCACACATTTATGACAAGCAATTGCTCGAGTTCTGGTGCTTGTACAGTAATATTTCGTAGATGGATGTAAGAGTGCATATTTTATCGCCCTCATCATTTTGAATGAGCTGCTGGAAGTAGTAAAGCAAAGAAATTTCCCATGTCCCACATTACACTTAAAATATAATTTTGGTTACACAAATTGTATCTGTTTAATTTAATTCAACGTATACTCTTGTGGCTTCCCTCTGGGCTGCTCTGTCACAGGAAGGAAAGTTTTAAGACGATTTGAAGTATCGGTGCAATAATTTTGCTATTGTCTTTCTTTAGAAGCATTATAATGTCAGTAAAATCCAGTATTGAACAACCTATAATTCAGATGCATTTATATATTACATACATTACATATACACTCACCTAAAGGATTATTAGGAACTCCTGTTCAATTTCTCATTAATGCAATTATCTAATCAACCAATCACATGGCAGTTGCTTCAATGCATTTAGGGGTGTGGTCCTGGTCAAGACAATCTCCTGAACTCCAAACTGAATGTCAGAATGGGAAAGAAAGGTGATTTTAAGCAATTTTGAGCATGGCATGGTTGTTGGTGCCAGACGGGCTGGTCTGAGTATTTCACAATCTGCTCAGTTACTGGGATTTTCACACACAACTATTTCTAGGGTTTACAAAGAATGGTGTGAAAAGGGAAAAACATCCAGTATGCAGCAGTCCTGTGGGCGAAAATGCCTTGTTGATGTCAGAGGAGAATGGGCCGACTGATTCAAGCTGATAGAAGAGCAACTTTGACTGAAATAACCACTGTTACAACCGAGGTATGCAGCAAAGCATTTGTGAAGCCACAACACGCACAACCTTGAGGCGGATGGGCTACAACAGCAGAAGACCCCACCGGGTACCACTCATCTCCACTACAAATAGAAAAAAGAGGCTACAATTTGCACAAGCTCACCAAAATTGGACCGTTGAAGACTGGAAAAATGTTGCCTGGTCTGATGAGGCTCAATTTCTGAGACATTCAGATGGTAGAGTCAGAATTTGGCGTAAACAGAATGAACATGGATCCATCATGCCTTGTTACCACTGCGCAGGCTGCTGTAATGGTGTGGAGGATGTTTTCTTGGCACACTTTAGGCCCCTTAGGGCCAATTGGGCATTGTTTAAATGCCACGGCCTACCTGAGCATTGTTTCTGACCATGTCCATCCCTTTATGACCACCATGTACCCATTCTCTAATGGCTACTTCTAGCAGGATAATGCACCATGTCACAAAGCTCGAATCATTTCAAATTGGTTTCTTGAACATGACAGTGAGTTCACTGTACTAAAATGGCCCCCACAGTCACCAGATCTCAACCCAATAGAGCATCTTTGGGATGTGGTTGGACGGGAGCTTCGTGCCCTGGATAATGCATCCCACAAATCTCCATCAACTGCAAGATGCTATCCTATCAATATGGGCCAACATTTCTAAAGAATGCTTTCAGCACCTTGTTGAATCAATGCCACGTAGAATTAAGGCAGTTCTGAAGGCAAAAGGGGGTCAAACACAGTATTAGTATGGTGTTCCTAATAATCCTTTAGGTGAGTGTATAGGACATGTATATATTGAATAAAACGTGTTTAAACTATCAGTTACCCTTAGATGAATGGAAATCTACGGCATTGCTTTATATGTTAAACCATTTTGAGCCGAGCAAATGTGGGCAATGAAAGTATGCATCTGTTTGTTTTACTCTCCATAGATGTGAGACAAAGATTAGGCAAGAGACCACACTCTCCGGAGAGACGTCGCTCCGTCTCTCCAGTCATCTCTAGAAACGCAGTATCTCGGAGAGAGCCTTTGACCGATGTGCGCAGCCGACTCGGTGTAGCTAAACACGAGAGCCGTGGCCTCTATTCCGAGTCCTCCAAAGACAAGAAAACAGGTACGTGTGAAGTCTGCGCTTTTTAAAAAATTTTTTTTTTTTTACATTTACATTTACATTTATGCATTTGGCAGACGCTTTTATCCAAAGCGACTTGCATTGTATTCAAGGTGCACATTTTTTACAGTATGTAAAATTTTAGTTCTCTTCACGTTTATTTTCTCATACTAATAGTGTTGTGTTTTCAGGGGGCTTGTGGAGCCGCCTCGGCCCATCTCACAAGGACACCGGAGACGGCGACAAGGCTTCTTCTCGGCCGTCTTCCTCAAGAGGAATAAGGCGACGAGAAGACGAGGAATCTGACGGAGTTGATGATGACAATGAAGAGGATGACTCTCAGCTGCAGAAAGTGTGGGGAGCAATGATCAAGCAAAAGGAGCAGCAGTCCAACAAGATGAAGAAAAGCCGGCTGGACAACCTTCCCTCGCTGCAGATCGAGATCAGTCGAGACAGCAGCAACGGCTCGGACAGTGACTCCTGACTGACTCCTACTGTGGGAAGTGTGGGAATGGGAGAAATGATGAATGCTGTGGAAGAGAGTTGGAGAACATCTCTAATAGCCTGGGCCAAGAGACCCTAACATGTATACCTAAACATTCCCACACTCCCATCTCTTGTCTGTCTACAGACTTTGCAGATGTTCTCTTTAGTCCTCTGCAGGAAATGACTTTGAGGGTGCTATTTGGAAAAAGAGAGGGCAGATTGGATTTTTTGTTTGTCATTTCAAAGAAAGGGCAGTGGATGAGTCATGTTTTGTTTTTCTTCAAAAGAAAATGAATGGATTGTATTTAACACGCATTAAGGGGCCCATTTTAAATATACAGCAATGCACCAGGTTGACAAACAGTCCCGTGATTTAATGTACTGATTGGAAGCAATGTGATCGGATGTCTATTAGCAATACGGTTTCTTAATTTTGTCAGCGTGGTTGGTTTATGTTCATGTTACATTATGATGATTGAAATATCACTGTGGATTTGAAGTCGAGAACATAATGCTGGTCTGGTTTTTTGTTATTTTTCCTCTGGTGCAAGCATTGTATAATGACCTGGACATGGATGGATCAGTGCTTCATTGTATACAGTCCTATAATAGGGGCAAATAATGTAGCCAATGTAATGATAATTTTTCCCAAAGGAATGGTTTACATTCCCTAAATATATGTGGTCAGTGAAACATACAAAAATAAGGATTGTATGTTGAATAAAAGTCATTTTTTACATTGGATCGGGTCTAGAAATTTATACACAGCATGTCAGTGTTCGGATTTTAAAATGAGGGGGAAAAAACAGCAAACATTTGAAATGCAATATGTTTGCGAAATATTGACATTTGTAATATTTAAAATATTTATAATTTTTATTTTTCTGAGAGCGACTTTGATTTTGAAAGCTTGGCTTCGCGGAACCGGAAGTGTTCGCGAAGTGCGCTTACGCATCCAAAATATCAGTCAGATTCTAGACTTTTAACTATCTTTTGATCGAATTAAATTATTAACGATTTAAGTACCGTTACTGGTTTGAACGTCGCTTCGTTTACAGGTCGGCTGCTATTAAACCGAACGACAGAGAGCCGGAGGTGAGCGAACGGTCGCTAAGCATGTAACGTTAACTCAATTCATGATCCACAGCCTCTTTTAAATCCGCAACTTCAGCTCGCGCTGATCATCAAACAGTTTAGAGACGCTGTCCACACATCACTGCACTCGCAATGGCCTGCGTAGCATCGGTTTGTAGCTGTTGACACATCTGGAGCTGTCATTGGTTCAGGGAAGATGCAACAGGTCCCGTACGGATCTGTGGACCGAGACAAGCCTCTCCTCCGTGTGCCTTTCACCTGGTTAGCGGTGATCACAGTGTGTCTGCCGCTTCTCGGCCTCATCGCCTGCGTCGTGCTGGCTCTACTCTACCATTACAATCATGCTACTTACACACACTGCGAGGTGAGAACCAGTACACACTGCTAGACTCACATACTCTCTCCACATGTGACGTTACATCATCATTCCTTCCCAAAAAATCACGTCCTCAGACCACGAATATTAACATGATTTGGTGCTGAAGAAAAACGATTGAACGGTAGCTTGTCTATGTGTATATGGTTCATTGACAAATAAAGCTTCAAAGTGTGTTTAAACAAGTTTCAGTTGTTAAATAACATTTCAGAGATCATTATTTTTTTAGTACAAGTTACCAAATAATTGTATGTATGTATATACTGTAGTTGTACCACTCGACATGGAAAGTGTACCAACCTACTTATTTGAAATTATAATTTTTTTTTACCAGTATTTGAGAGAGATCTGCGAACCTTTTCGCTCTGCCTCAAGGATCAGTTGAAGTCCTCTGGATGATGCATTATCATATTTACTGTTATTACCTTGTCAATTCATAATAAAAGAGCCATGTTTGTAGTTGTGCCACCCTGACAAATTGCCAGACAAAAGTTTTTCAGTCATCTCAACAGATTTAAAACGACTGATATTTATCAAATTAGTTTCTATGAAAGATTTCAAACCTAAAATGATGCCATAGTATTTAGTTTTTAACATTTTATTGTTAAGACACCATTTTAAACAGTTTATTAGTCTGTTCATTTGTTCGGACAGTTGCACCGCCTGACATTTTGGGGATTTAAGATAACATAAAATAATATGTATTATTTACTAAAAATGAATTTAAACTAAATCAGTTTTTATAGTTATATATGTCATAAATTGTCTAATTATTTTAAAACGAAATAATGCACTTGGACAAAAAATATGCACGTCATGTCATTGACGCATATATTTTTAAGTCCCCTTGAAATTAGAATTTAAGTCTTTTGCAATATTTATAAAAAATTATTTATTTAGCCTATCATTATTTAAAAAAAGAAATAATAAAAATTGTGCCCTCGTAATCTTTAATCAAAATAACTTTTAATAACCGCCCTCTTTCAATGACTGATGACGTGTTTACTGGCGTGAGGGCGGGACATCCTGTCACTCATATGACATCACAGCAATAGCGAACCACAACCATCCAATCAATTCACTCAGCCGCTTCACTCAGATAAAAGTCACAATCGGAAAAACTGGCAACTTCCACTTCATTTAATTAATTCAAGTATGTGTTTATAATTATAATAATTAGAATTAGTTATAAAAAAATTTGTCTGATGATGTTTGACCCATAATGAGCGATGGAAAAACATGTTGTGAGAAAAAGCAGGTTTTATAATTTCAGAAGAAAAGCTTCAGAGATCATAAAAAGAAAATGCAGAGACGTTGCATTAATGCTCTTTTGAAACCCCTTCACAGGTTCCTAACTACCTCCCGTCCATCAGCGCAGCCATCAGTCTGACTCCAGAGCGCTACATCTGGCGTTTCAGCATCGGCCTGCATTCTGCCCCGCGCTTCCTGGTAGCGGCGGCTTACTTGAGCTTTTACCGCGGACGCTTTCCCAGGAGGCTGATGGAGCAGCTTTTGAGTGGCCTCACATTCCTCTTAGCTTTAAGTGAAAACGTAGGGCTGCTTCTGCTCACCTACGTCTCCTCCACCGAGACCTACAGTAAGTGCCTTTTTGGACTGAAGCCTTGAGTCCTGTTTCAACACGCACGCAGATGCAGGGATGCTGAGAGCTCCTGCTGGATCGCTAAAATGTGTGTTTTATTACATTGTTATTGATTAGTTAAATGTGGTATATTTGTAAATGGTTGGAGATGCAAAAGTGCATTCAGTTTTTACCTGTTATAATTGTATGATGAGTGTATGACAGAGCGAAAACTGTCAAGAAATGATTCACCCCAAAATCTAAAGGGAAAAAAATAAGAAATTATATTTTGTGTGACCCATAACAAAAATTTCAATTTTTTTCATTTGGACTTTATTTTCATTTAAAGCGCACTCCTCCCCTCCCAATTCTCTGCATTGTGTGTATTCTATTCCCAAAATATCTCTCTGTATTGTAATGCAAAAAAATTATGAGAGATAATTTAGTTTAAAAAGTATTTTTAAGTCATTTGTTTTAAGTGTTCATCATAATATTTTAGGTCTCTCACCCAGGCTGTATTTATTTGATAAAAATACAGTAAAAATATTAATATTTTGAAATATTATGACAATGTAATCCTTCAGAGATCATTCTATGATAATTTTGATGCTGAAGATTTTTTCTAACTATTATCAATATTGCAAACAGTTGTGCTGCTTAATATTTTGTTGAATTTTTGTTGTTGATTTCCCATTTATAATATTTATTAAAATATTATAATTGTAATAAAATATATTTAAAAAAATAGTATTGAAATAGCTTTTTCAATGTGCAGAATTGTCAAGAAAATTAATTTGTTTTTCATCCAAAATATATTTTCTGAAAAAATAAAAGTAATTAAAATGAATAAAAGTATTCATTTCTTTAAAAATAAACTTCCTCCTATATTTTCAGAATTTTTCATTTCTTTTTCCCCTTTGGTCTAGATGATTTTGGTATAAAATATGACTATTATATTAATTTTACCTACAAAAGAAACCCATTTTGCTAATATCTGTTTGGTTTATAATGCTGTGTGTATGTAAATATTGTCCACAGGTGTCCATAGGAGCGGCTTCATCGTGTTTATTGGCAGTTCTCTGTTCCACATGTTGTGCACCTGCAAGCTGTGGTCATTGATTGCGAAGTATTCCCTTAGTGCAGAGGTAATGAGTTTCCTTTATTCTGGACTATATATGTAGTATAAAATACTACACTACATTTGCCAACGTCTGTCATAAACAGACCAGCAGGGGGCGATATAAACATCTCATAAGCTCATACTTCTGTAGTTCTATGCATAAATACTATAAATAAATGTGTAATGTCAGCTACCCTGCCCTGCCCTGGTTTTAAGTTTGAATTTCTTGCTCATCCTTTAAAAAAACAAAATAGTGAATTATATTGTAAGCCTGTTGGAAATATATTGTTAGGATAAATGTCATGTGAATTACAGTCGTGCTAAAAATGATTCATACCCTTGGTAAATATGACCAAAGAAGGCTGTGAAAATAAATATGCGTTATTAATCCTTTTGATCTTTTGTTTTAAATATGTATACAATTCTAACCTTTCATTGGAGAATAAGAATTGTAAATGGGGAAAATCTTATTATGAAATAAATGTTTTTCAATTTTTGAAAAACAAAATGTCAAAACAAAATGTCCAGGATCTCTGGAAGAAAAGCTCTTTTTTCCCCATCTGACCACAGAACCAGGTCCCGTCTGAAGTTCCAGTAGTGTCAGTTACTTTTCACTTTTCATGTGTAAATGAAATACTCTGCTGGATCTTTAATGTTCTGGGCCCATCTTTCTTCCAGAGATCCTGGACATTTTGTTCAGACACATGGTATCATGGTTCTAGCAAATACCAACAGATAAAAATAAAACCTGGCTGTCCCAGCTAGAAATCTTATAATGGGCCAAGGTTGGATCTTCCAACAGGACAGTGATCCAAAACAAACATCAAAATCAACACAAAAACGTGTCACTGAGCACAAAACCAAGTTTCTGCCATGGCCATCCCAGTCCCTGACCTGAACACGATAGAAGATGAGTGGGGTGACCTGAAGAGGAGAAGCACCAACATGGATCTGTGAATCTGAAGGGTCTGGAGAGATTCTGGAGGGAGGAATGGTCTCTGATCTCTCGTCAGGTGTTCTCCAAACTCATCGGGCATTATAGAACAGACTCAGGGTATGATTAATTGTGAGCAATGTGTATTAGAGAAAAACATTTATTTCATAATAAGATTTTCCCCCCATTTACAATTCTTATTCTCCAATGAAAGGTTAGAATTGTATACATATTTAAAACAAAAGATCAAAAGGATTAATAACGCAGATTTATTTTCACAGCCTTCTTTGGTCATATTTACCAGTGGTATGAATCATTTTGAGCACGACTGTAGGTGTTTACATTATTTATTCTACGCCGTCTAAAAGCTCTTACAGAGCACTATCCCTGTGTTTTAATATTCATGCTTCTCTACTACATAGTAGTAGTTTCTTACTGATGCCGTAGGAAAAATGACTAAGTTTCAAATCATTAGTTACTCTTCAGACCGCGTGCAGTTTCGGACGCAGCTTAAGTTTAGCTTTTAAACGATCCAAAAACTGGTTGGATGAAATGCATGTATGGCAGTTTTGCATTCAGTTGATATATTTACTCACTGTAATTATTTAGACTCTTAACATGTCAGTGATCTTGACACCACAAGTACAGCTCTAATAAAAGGTGTTGCTTGTGCTGTTGGGTGAGAATAATGGGAGTTAATGTGTCAGAGACCACAGTGTATCTTTATATTTCTATTGCTGTGAGAGTGCAGCAGTGTTTGTGTGTTTCGGGGGAAGTGGTTGCAGTATTCTGTGCTTTCACAGAACCTCAACCCCACTGCTTGCCCCACATCACGTTGCAGAAGAGAACTGATGCCATTGTGTGTCTTCTGTCTTCTTTTTTCTCTTGTCTTCTTTCTTCACTGCATCTACCCAAACCCTCTTTGACATCAGGAGATGATGTCATACCGACAGAAGCGCCTCCTCTTCCTCTTCAACGGTTGCTTCTGTCTGTTGGCTGGCTATTTCTACAGGCGGCACAACAGCTACTGTGAAGAAGGAAGTGAGTGCAACATCTTGGCCATTCTGTCATTCACCCCACCCATCTTCCTCTCAGCAGTTGTTCCCTTTTGGTGATTTTACATGCTTAGAAATGCATGCTCAGAATGCTTAGAAATACATGCTCACAAATTCTTACCAATGATAATTAAGAACCTGTGTTTGACGTTTTTAAATAGTTCACCCAAAAATTAAAATTGTGATTGTTTAATCACTTTTTGTTCCAAACTACTATGCTGTTATTTTTCTGTAAATATACACCAATCAGGCATAACATTATGACCACCTTCCTAATATTGTGTTGGTCCCCATTTTGCTGCCAAAACAGCCCTGACCCATCGAGGCATGGACCCCACTAGACCCCTGAAGGTGTGCTGTGGTATCTGGCACCAAGATGTTAGCAGCAGATCCTTTAAGTCCTGTAAGTTGTGAGGTGGGGCCTCCATAGATCAGACTTGTTTGTTCAGCACATCCCACAGATGCTCGATTGGATTGAGATCTGGGGAATTTGGAGGCCAAGTCAACAGCTCAAACTCGTTCGGCAGTGGCCAGGGGTCAGCATGGGCAGCCTGGCTGATCTGTGGCTATGCATCCCCATACGCAAAAAACTGTGATACACTGTGTATTCTGACACCTTTCTATCAGAACCACCATTAACTTCTTGAGTAATTTGAGCTACAGTAGCTCATCTGTTTGATCTGACCACACGGGCCAGCCTTCACTTCCCACGTGCATCAATGAGCCGTGGCCGCCCATGATCCTGTCGCTGGTTCACCACTGTTCCTTCCTTCCCCACAAGAACTGCAGTTTTGGAGATGCTCTAACCCAGTTGTCTAGCCAAATTGTTAACACAATTTCTCAAACACTTGTTCAAATCCTTACACTTGCCCATTTTTCCTGCTTCTAACACATCAACTTTGAGGACAAAATGTTCACTTTCTGCCTAATATATCCCACCCACTAACATCACTCCCGTGATGAAGAGATAATCAGTGTTATTCACTTCACCTGTCAGTGGTGTCATAATGTTATGCCTGATTGTTGTTTATATGTGCATATGTATATGTGTGTGTGTGTGTGTGTGTGTGTGTGTGTGTGTGTGTGTGTGTGTGTGTGTGTGTGTGTGTGTGTGTGTGTGTGTGTTTTAAAGTTTGGGGTCGCTTAAAAGAAGTCACCAAGGCTGCATTTCTTTGATCAAAAATACAGTAGATACAGAAACATTGTGAAATATTATTACCACATTTCTATTTTAATATATTTTAAAATGTAATTTATTCCTGTGATGGCAAAGCTGAATTTTCAGCAACCATTCATTACCATTCAAAAGTTTGGGGTCAGTAAAATGTTTAAACATTTTTCTCTATTTGATCAAAAACACAGCAATATTGAGAAATTATTACAATTTAAAATAAGCTAAATAAATCTCAATATATATTAAAATGTCATTTATTCCTGTGGTCAAAGCTGAATTTTCAGCATTCAGTCTTCAGTGTCACATGATCCTCCAGAAATCATTCTAATATGCTGATTTGCTTCTGATTTAATAAACATTTCTTTTTATATATATTTGTTGAAAACAGTGCTCCTTAATATTTTTATGTAAATGTATTTTTCATATTTTTTATTAATATAAAGTTCAAAAGAACAGCATTTATTTGAAATAGATTTTTATAAATTGAATGTGTCCTTGTTGAATGAAACTATTCATTTCAAAAATACTCTTACTGACCCTTTATGTTGATCTTTTCCATATAATGATACAGACTGCAATGTTGCAGAAATAAACTTTAAAAGAGGAATGCATAATATATCTGTACATATTCAGTCATCATTTCATATTAGAGATTATTTTATTTATCTCTATCAGACAGTATTAGATATTTAATTGTGCATGCTTATCTTCCTATTTTTTTACATTTAGATCATCTAACATTCATTTGAAGGTAATCTTTAAAAACACTAATAGTTTAATAACACTGTGATCTTTAGCATATGTGACCCTGGAGCACAAAACCAGTCATAAGTCTCACGGGTATATTTGTAGCAATAGCCAACAATACATTGTATGGGTCAGAATTATCCATTTTTCTTTTATGCCAAAAATCACTAGGATATTAAGTAAAGATCATGTTCCATGAAGATATGTATTATTAGTAGTAATATGCATTGCTAAGGACTTCATTTGGACAACTTTAAAGGCGATTTTCTCAATATTTAGATCATTTTCAGATTTTCAAATAGTTCTATCTCGGCCAAATATTGTCCTATCCTAACAAACCATACTTCAATGGAAAGCGTATTTATTCAGCTTTCATGTGATGTATTGACCCTCAAATCACCCTTATGACTGGTTTTGTGCTCCAGGGTCACATATCTCCAAATGAATGTCTGTTTATATGTTCAGATGTCTCAATACACTTGTAGCATTTTCAAATTGTTTATTTGAATTTGAAACAAAATATTGCATATAATATTATTTAAATAATTATTTATTTTGCTTTTTCAATGACATTTTCTTGCTATCTCTCTGTGGCAGTTTACACACTCTTTGCCATCTGTGAGTATCTGGTGGTGCTGTCCAACATGGCCTTCCACATGACTGCCTACTGGGACTTTGGAGGTAAGGAGGTGATGGTTGCAACACCTCCAGAGGGAAAGCGCTTCTGACACAGGAAGTGAATACTTGCATCATCTCCTTGAAACTTGAAACATTAGGGCGAGACTGACTGATCGAAGCATGTACGGCTGTTTACATCTTCACATACAGTGTTTTATTTCATACAGGTGTTTGATCAGATCATTGTCAGTGGTTTACTTTATTTTGAATTATTAAATTAGTTTTATTCAGGTGTAACTGGAACGGCTGATTATGTTAAAAACTTTTAGTCATCTGTCCAATATTTATACTGTCATTATTTTCAAATCTCCTCATAAACCAAAATGTGAAGTGGCTTGTCTATCTTTTACTAATTGGTTGTCAGGATCAAACATTGTAAAGTTTAAAATTTATTTATGAAATATGTGCAGATGTAGAAGTGAATGAGACTTTGATGTCGTGTGAGTTGGATTTTGCAGCTGCTGTTTCACAAGTGCCGCATCAAGCGTATACACATTCAGTAAAAATGGCATTCAGTTCAGTCACACCCTGCGTTTTTCTCTTCCTTTGTAAACGCCAGTGTAATTCATGTGAAAAGTCATTGTATACTGCCTTTTGCACAGCATTTGATGTCTTTAGTGGCTAAAGAGCATTGTTCTTAACTAGTTTGTACATATTTCTATAGTGCAGTTATTGATCATGAACGACATGTGCCCTTAGTAAACGTGTTGACCATGAAAACTGGTAAAGCGCAATATGACGTGACCCATATTTCGTAGATCGAGTTCAGCGTGATGTTGTGAACATGATTTCATATAAAAGTGATTTTTACGATGTACCAAAATACTGTTTTTAAATCGGTGTCAAATAAATATTTTGATGAAAAGTTAAGTGGATTATTTCTGAAATTCATACATTCATATTTACTAGATACATTCTGATATTGGTTATTGACTGATATTATTAGAGATTTTTATTTATCAGTATTGGAATATTAATTTTCGTGTGATCCCTAAATACCTTTGTAGCATTCATAATGAATAGTATTATGATATTTTCAATATAATTATAAATATTTCATTTAATTATAAATATTTTTTCATTCAGACAAAAATGTATACATTTTAATATGTTTTATAGCAAATTAGTGCTGTCAAAAAGATTAATCGTGATTAATCGCTTCTAACATAAAAGATTGTAAATATATATAATATGTGTGAGTGTGTGTGTGTATATATATATATATATATATATATATATATATATATATATATATATATATATATATATATATATATATATATATATATATATATATAAAAGGATTATTAGGAACACCTGTTCAATTTCTCATTAATGCAATTATCTAATCAACCAATCACATGGCGGTTGCTTCAATGCATTTAGGGGTGTGGTCCTGGTCAAGACAATCTCCTGAACTCCAAACTGAATGTCAGAATGGGAAAGAAAGGTGATTTAAGCAATTTGAGCGTGGCATGGTTGTTGGTGCCAGACTGTCCGGTCTGAGTATTTCACAATCTGCTCAGTTACTGGGATTTTCACACACAACCATTTCTAGGGTTTACAAAGAATGGTGTGAAAAGGGAAAAACATCCAGTATCACGGCAGTCCTGTGGGCAAAAATGCCTTGTTGATGCTAGAGGTCAGAGGAGAATGGGCCGACTGATTCAAGCTGATAGAAGAGCAACTTTGACTGAAATAACCACTCGTTACAACCGAGGTATGCAGCAAAGCATTTGTGAAGCCACAACACGCACAACCTTGAGGCGGATGGGCTACAACAGCAGAAGACCCCACCGGGTACCACTCATCTCCACTACAAATAGGAAAAAGAGGCTACAATTTGCACAAGCTCACCAAAATTGGACAGTTGAAGACAAATGCTGCCTAGTGTCGATTTCTGTTGAGACATTCAGATGGTAGAGTCAGAATTTGGCGTAAACAGAATGAGAACATGGATCCATCATGCCTTGTTACCACTGTGCAGGTTGGTGGTGGTGGTGTAATGGTGTGGGGGATGTTTTCTTGGCACACTTTAGGCCCCTTAGTGCCAATTGGGCATCGTTTAAATGCCACAGCCTACCTGAGCATTGTTTCTGACCATGTACATCCCTTTATGACCACCATGTACCCATTCTTGGATGGCTACTTCAAATTGGTTTCTTGAACATGACAATGAGTTCACTGTACTAAAATGGCCCCCACAGTCACCAGATCTCAACCCAATAGAGCATCTTTGGGATGTGGTGGAACGGGAGCTTCGTGCCCTGGATGTGCATCCCACAAATCTCCATCAACTGCAAGATGCTATCCTATCAATATGGGACAACATTTCTAAAGAATGTTTTCAGCACCTTGTTGAATCAATGCCACGTAGAATTAAGGCAGTTCTGAAGGCGAAAGGGGTTCAAACACAGTATTAGTATGGTGTTCCTAATAATCCTTTAGGTGAAGGTATATAATATTTAAAATTTTTATGCTGCAATTTAATAAAATAATTATGGTAACACTAAGGTTTATCTGTTACATTAGTTAACATATTAACGAACATGAACTAACAATGAGCAATACATTTATTACAGTATTTATTAATCTTTATTTTTAACTAATATTAACACAGTTGTTCATTGTTTATGTTAGTTCACAGTGCATTAACTAATGTTAACAAATACAACTTTCTATTTTAATAATGTATTTTAAATGATGAAAGTAACATGAACTAAGATTAAAAAATGCTGCAGAAGTATTCTTCATTCTTAGTTCATGTTAACTAATCTCGAAACCTTATTGTACAGTGTTGCCATATTAGTCAATATAAATTAAAATTTTTAAAATAGAAATTGTATTTGTTAACATGAGTTAATACACTGTGAATTCTAATGAACTATTGTATTATAATTTACTAACATTAATCAAACTTAATAAATGTTGTAAAAAATGAAATAAAGATTGCTCACTGTTATTGACCTAATGTTAACAAATGAGACCTTATTGGATAGTGTTACCATAATTATTTTATAATAATTTTAATACATATCCTTTCAGCTTGGAGCTTGTACACTGCAGTTGTGTTGGTCAAATTTGTGTAGAAAGGAGTGCAGTGTAGTCACTTCTTCATTTCAAAATAACTTGAGATATATGAGAAGAAGATGCTTGGTTATTCTCATATAACCAAAGTCTCTACAGATTTTTTTCTATATAGCAGAGTAGCTGTCAGTGAGGCTCGAGTTAAAACTTTACACAGGTACGAGCAAACAAATGAATGGAGGTAATCCGACAAAAGAGTCACTGTTAGCACCTGGAAAACAAACAGAGGTACCAGGAGCTCATTTCACAGTCAAATAAGAGCGGTTAGGTCAGCAGAGAGCTGGGAGATCATGCAGGGAAAGGCACAGAACAAAAATAGCAAATACTGTAGTTGCTTTGAAATAGATTTTGAATAGAGAATACGTGATATGCCCCAGTATGCGTGTAGAAATAGACAGGATGACTAAGTTAAACCTGAACATCATTCTGATGCCAAATTGGGAGTGTTTTTTATTTACTCACAGATCAAGGAAGCTTGCAAGCTGAAGAGCACTGAAGGAAATCCCTTCTGCTGCATTCTTCATGCTCCAAATTCACTGGCCAGCTCTGACCTTTTCAAGAAGTTTGATTAAACTTAATCTAGAAAATAGATCGTTAAACCCAAAATGAGAACTCTCTCATCGTTTACTCAAGCTCATATCCTCATATCGACTTTTTTCTTCAGTGGAACAAAGATATTTTTAAGAACAATACAATGACAGTCAATGGGGTCTGATGTTTACTGTAAAGAATTACAAGAGAATTACAAGAAAATACCATTTCAGTCTCTACTTTCTACTAAAATGTCATGTTTAATTCAATGTATCACTTGTCTTTCTTTGTAATGATTTGTGAAATGTAATAGCAAATCATATGGCAGTTTTATTCAGTGTAGTTTTTGGACCCCATTGACATTCGTTGTATGGACAAAATAAAAAATATATTTTGTGTTCCACATAAGACATGAGTCATACAGGTTTGGAACAACATGATTTTTGGTCAAATGTACTTTTTACGGAATCTGTTGTTTGCCAAAATGGGTTTTACTTTCTTTCTTACAGGTTTGGCACAATTACATATGATAAAGAAAAGAGTATGGACGTTTCACTATATTTTAAATACCTTTCCAGTGAACTTTGACTTGTCTGAACAGCTCAGCTGTAATCACTACCTACTGCAAACGCTTCAGGCAGGTGTGTGTGTGTGTGTGTGTGTGTGTGTGTGTGTGTGTGTGTGTGTGTGTGTGTGTGTGTGTGTGTGTCAGATAGGGAAATGATCTGACACACTGAATTTAAATACACTATATTTGCTTCCTCTTTTAATCTGTATAAGTCAATGAATTAATATTTTTTTCAAATTTTATAATTTAATACAATTGTATCTAGTAGTATTATGAGCTAATTATTTGATATTTAAAGACCATTCAAAAGTTTGGGATCAGATTTGAAATTAGATTGAAATTAAATGTTTATCAAGCAAGAACACATTAAATCGATGAAAAGTGACAGTAAAGACATTTTTAATGTTACAATAGATTTCTATTTATCAAAGAATCATGATTTCCATAAAAATATATAAGCAGCACTGTTTTCAGCACTGATAATAATAACAATTGAGCAGCAAATCAGCATCTTAGAATGATTTCTGAAGGAGCATGTGACTCTGAAGACTGGAGTAATGATAAATAAATTACAATTTAAAATACATTGAAATAGAAAACGGTTATTTTACGGTTATTTTAAATTGTAATCATTTCACAATAATGCTGTGTTTTTGATCAAATGTAAGCATTTTACTGACCCCAAACTTTTGAATGGAAGTGTAGGAGGACATCAAGCCTGCATATGACACAAGTGGCTTTGAAAATGTAGAGGAATTTCTTAAAAATCACGTGACAAAATTACTGTAGAACCATATTTACAATTACGTAACATTGCTTGAAATGACTACAATTCAGAACAGATCAGTAGGATGTTAAAATAAAGCCGTTTGAATTTTATTAGGATACAAATCTGAATCAAAACGCACTGTGAACAAAAATGTAATTCATTTATATAAATTACAAATTGATAAATATTTGATGGAAAAATTGGCTTGGGGGAACGACAGGCAAAACCGAACTTTGAATATTTAAAGGATGTTTGGTTTAGTGAAACAAAAATGCAAATAAGACATACAATAAAATGTTATTTTAAAAACTGGAGAAAAAAAAATAAATAAAAATGAGTGATTTGAGAAGTTGAGGCAAGACATGGAGATTTCACAATCAGAAAGTCCATAGAAGTGCAAATGATTTCCTCTGTTTTCAGGAGGAGTGAGGAATGCCAACGTCAGGTCAGAGATGCGGATACATTTGTATTTCTTTAACGGGACATGATGCTGTTTGTCTGTGAGGGTGTCCTCCGGGTCCTGTTCCATCAGGCTGACTGACCTGTGGCATCCACACAACTCTCAGCTGAATTATTCAATGCTTGGAAAGTATTGCTTTCACATGACTGGGATTTCTCATACATGAATGGCCAAAAGCACACATACAGATTGAGCAACACATGTTATGACTTAAACATCATCATATGATTCATGCACAATGAAGTGTTTGTCCATGTGAATGCTTCAAGGAGACTCGAGCACTTGCATGTGTCCTTAATGAGCCACAATAATATCTACTCTTTTAGCTGACATTTGATCTAATGCTAATGGGCTAAACATAACAGAAAAAAATGGAAACATCATTAAAAACAAAATAATTTTGGCACACAACAGTCTATCTGCTTACATTTAAGCTCAAAATAACCATTATAGGAAGGCACTGTAAAGTTCTACATTCATCTGAACCAAACAAATGAAGGTAAAATGATTCTCAGTTAGAGCTTGTTGATGAATCCCTGAGCCTTGAAATCTATGAGCTAAACTGAATCTTTGGCCAACTGAAAGCTTCCTTCCTTTACATTAGTGGCTCATTTAGGATTGTGCTATTTAAATCGACACAAGCTGTTCTCAAATCAGTCACCAAGTGAAGAAAGTGCCATGTTTTCTAATAAGGTTCTGAAGCCCCACCCTGGAGCGCCGAGGAAGAAAAGAATGAAGAGTTGAATGTGATGCAGAGCATGCTGGGACCTCTGTTTCCTGAAGGGTCTGCCAGGCAGTCTCCCCACCACAAGGAAGTAAAGCCATCAAGCTGCCAGGCAACAACACCCTCCTCACACATACAAGATCAGGTATGTCTAAGGAGCCGCTTTACACAGAACGCGTTTGAATAGAGTGCAACAGTCGGGCTCCTGAAGTAGACATCCCATTCATTTTCTCCATAGGGGAATCGATTTTAAACGTTTACTTATAAACCATTAAAGGCAGACCTACTGTGATCTAGGAGTTAGTTAATTTTATATATCAGCCTGCATTATTTCAACTTATTATTTTAAGTAACAGTGGAATTACATTACTACATTACTAAATCTCCACCAATCAGTCTTGACAAGTAAATTGCACCAAAAAACACTTTTGCAACTGCCAATCTTGAAGTCAATCTTCATTATAGGCTCTCAAACTTCTTAAATATTTGTACATATATGCATATTTTTCAATAAAAGCAAAATATGTTGTTTCTATAGACACAATCGTCGTATTTATATCAGTAGTTTTATATTTAACTGGCGTTTTTAATTCGATTGCATAATTCGCAATGCTTCGTGGGATTGTAGTTCTTTCCCTCAGTCGTTAATTGCCCTTTGTTTTGTCCTCATTTCTTTGCTTCAAATCAAAGTTTGTAATGTCACCATGTTGCTAGTTGCTTTGGTTCATGGCTTATTACTTTTTAATAAATACTTTTTAAAATCCATATGTGATCCTGGATCACAAAACCAGTCATAAAAGGGTCTTTTATTGAGATTTATACATCATCTGAAAGAAATAAAATAAGCTTTCTGTTGATGTATGGTTTGTTAGGACCGAGCTACAACTATTTTAAAAATCTGGAATCTGAGGGTACAAAAAATCTAAATATTGAGAAAATCGCCTTTAAAGTTGTCCAAATTAAGTCCTTAGCAATGCATATTACTACTAATAATACATATCTTCATGGAACACGATCTTTACCTAATATCCTAATGATTTTTGGCATAAAAGAAAAATGGATAATTCTGACCCATACAATGTATTGTTGGCTATTGCTACAAATATACCCGTGAGACTTATGACTGGTTTTGTGCTCCAGGGTCACATATGGGAAAAATACTAGGTGAGCACTGGTGCTGTGTTTTAAAGATGTCATGTCAAAGGAAGTTCAGCTTTTAAAAGCGTGACCCTGCTTTCTTTTACATTCAGCTGTGCCTCACGTTTTTAAAGCAAGACTGCATTCTGTGTGAACAGCTCGTATGATATTATAGATAACATCACTAATTATACTAAAGGCCTGTCCTCGAGGACACCCCACTCACAGAACAAATGCCTTTTGGGCTTAAAAAAATTATTACTACTATATATGTATGTATGTGTGTGTATGTATATATATATATATATATATATATATTCTCAGATTGTTTTTGTAAATAATAAAAAAAAAAAAAAAAAAAACCCTTCATTAACCATTATAAAGAAGTCTCCAAACACTAAAAATTACCCCTTTTCAGTGAAATATATTTAAGTGTTTACTTCCTCTATATTGTTTTATGCATTCCTGAGATACCATGAGATGTTATCAAACTGTTTAGTGGTCTTATGAATTATGAACCCTTAAAAACAAACTCCGCTTAAAACCAAGTATTTGCTTAAATGCACACACAAAAAAAACCTTCAGTAGGGATCTCAGTACAGTGTAAAACTTGATATTTTACTTGATCTTGTATTTCTCTAATATCACAGATTAAGGCTGTGTTTCTTGGTCACCTTTCACTGAAAACCTATTACTCCAAACATTCAATAACATTCCCACCATTTCTATGCATTCCTGGGTGTAATTCAATTAAAATACCTCTATCCTCTCTGTATTTTCAGAGGAGTATACAGGGCTTCTTGTGAGCCACAGGCTGAGGACTGAGGAAGGCACGCACTGCGTCTGCAAACACGTCCTTGATGCCGTCCTGGCTGAGTGCCGAGCACTCCAGGTACTTGACGGCGTGGATTTGGCGAGCCAGAGCATGACCCTGCTGGTTCGAGATGGGTGCCTGGTTCTGCTCCTTTAGCTTCTTAATCACATCCGCGTCATTCCGAAGATCGCTTTTGGTCCCCACCAGCAGGATGGGCACGCTGGGACAGTGGTGCGTCACCTCTGGATGCCACTTGTGCTTGACGTTCTCATAGGACGGAGGGCTGGAGATGGAGAAGCAGATGATGAAGACGTTGGTCTGAGGGTAGGACAACGTGCGAAGGCGGTCGTACTCCTCCTGGCCCGCTGTGTCCCACAGATTGAGGCTGACAGTGCGGCCGTCCACACTGACTTGGGAGCTATAGTTGTCGAACACGGTTGGAATGTACTCTTTGGGGAAGGCGCCAGTCGTGTACGAGATGAGCAGGCAGGTTTTTCCCACTGCTCCATCTCCCACCACCACACACTTGATGCTCTGCATGATAAAAAGGTGACCACTCGACTTCAGCAGTCTGCAGAAAAAGAGACATCGCTCTATGTTAGAGGACAACATTTGACAACACTCTTTAGATGGCAAGAGTTGGTAGGACAGGTGATTAGATTAATAAATTAATGGATAAATAAACGGTTAGATGGATAGATGGCTTGGATGTTTTAGGGATGAATATTATGTAGGGTGACCAGACATCCCGTTTTTCCTGGGACAGTCCCGTTTTTCAGCTCTATTTTTAGTGTCCCATCTTTTTATGAAAAAATTATTTCTTCTTTCCTAAATTGTCTTTGCTAGGTGATCATATAAAAGCGAGTAGCAGTCTTCTGTCATGCGAGAATAGCCTCATCAAATGTAGCCAATCTTGTCAACAAAATTACCATCAATCACAATTCATTATCGATATTAGATTCGGGATATAAGTCAGAGGTGAAGATGTCAAAGAAGTGTGTGTGTACATTTAATGAGGATCTTCAAAAAGAGTTTATCAAGTTATTATGTGTAGTAAGTAAAAAAAACTCAATGTAGTATCACGCTGAATGTATCGCATGATATATGTCAGTATATTACAATTCAGTCTTAAAGTGACAGCAGCCTAAAATACCTATGTCATTAATGTTAATCAAACAACAAAAGATGTTAAATAAATGTATTTGTGTTTTAATAAACCTACCGTACCTGAAAAACGTATTTAATTTGTAACTATTGTATTTGTCCTATTTTTTTAAATTTGCTTTGTTCTTTTTATATAACAAAAATAAAATAACTATATCGGAAATAAAATTTGAAAGCAGCACATTAATATAGAATGGTGATTAAACTGACTTGGAACTACCTGTGCATTAAACTGTTTTAATGCACACTTTCCAGCCAATCAGCATAGAGTATTCATACAGACCATAGTTATAACATTGTTTAATGCAATTCTCAAATCTCAAAATTAATATTATCATTTTTATACATTTTTATACAGCTATTCAGCCTTTTGTATTCGCTGTGGTGTTTATCAAACAGCACCAAATAAAAGAGTACAGAGACAAAAGAGCTGTTTATTATCCTATAGTTCCCTTTCAATATCAATCTCTCAAAGACGCCATGGGGAAACACTTTTCTCCTATAGAATACTGAAGCCTGATTGCCATGACAATGTCCAATGCGCGTGAATGCGCGTTCAAGCGCGTGAATTAGGGAACTTATCGTATATAATGCGGCGCTGTGACATCGTAATTTTCGCCGTCAAGTCATCGCCGAAAATTGAATTTTAGGACTGCAAAGCTCCCCTTGTATTTTCTGTTTTCATTTGAATTTTAGTTTTAGTAATTCTGTGGTGTTTTTGTAACCAGACAGTTGGCGGTAGCCATTTTTTATCAACTATGGAATTCAATGGCTACCGCCAACTGTCTGGTTACCAACATTCAAAATATCTTCTTCTGTGTTCAACAGAAGAAATAAACTCATACAGGTTTGGAACAACTTGAGGGTGAGTAAATGATGACAATATTTTCATTTTTGGGTGAACTATCCTTTAAGGTTTTTATTTTTATTTTATTTCAGTTAACTTTTATTTTATTTCAAGATAATAAAATGTTTTTTACAGTTATAGTTTTAGTTAACTAAAATAACTGCTATTCTGCTATTAACTGTCGCTTATTTGTGTCAGTGTGAACAACCATTCATTCAAATTCAAATGTTTATCGCACCACACATTCATCTTGGTATGAATAGGCCTTACTCACCTAAACTGAAAATGATTTTAGTTTTAAGTGTTTTATTTGTAATTTATTTAGGCAAAATGCTATAATATACATCTTAATATCAGCCATAATATGAAAATAATTATCACCATATAGGTTTCAGCCATAATTAAATAAAAAAAAATGTAATATCAGTGCACCCCTAGATCTTTGATGGGCGAATGTACACATTTCAAAAAGGTGAGGATGTATGAATGGATCGGTGGAAAAAGATTTACACACATGCAAAAAGAGGGACAAAGGTTACAAGAACATTAATTGTTTTTTCATGCAAATGCACAGCGTGTTGAGGTCACTTGGGCTTTTATGAAACAATGTTTTGAATATACAGTCCGCCTCCTCCAGTTCTACTACTTCCCCTTGCAGTTCTATTGATAAGCTGTGTATATTTGAACACAAATGAATTGCCACTTGTAAATGATGGGATTATACGCATTCATATTCTCAGATATTCACAAAAACTTTCTTTATCTTTCTTTTTGCCCTCCATTTCTGTCATGGAAATATGACAAATTTGGATCATGACTCAAATGGCTTTCTGTAGGAAATATGACACGTAAAGTGAAATTTTATACAACATGTACATGCTGGAAAACTTCAAAAACAGGTGTGGTTCAGTTCATGCTGAAGATATTTGATATGAGAAGGGGACTGACTGAATACACATATTTATTCAACATTATGGAAATTCTGAGCATGGGCAATATGAGTAATTGATGTTTTTGTGGAAAAAGGAGCTGGAAAGTAGATTTACTGACAAATTTTGCCTGTTACACCGGAGGCCAGAGTGAAGTGCTGTCAGCAAAGCGCTTTCTAAAACCATTCAACAGCTGTTTTCATATTATTTTCTGTTATTAATTAACATTTTTGTTTCATGATATGCTGTTTCCTCAGTAGTTTGATCATGACATGCAGGCCATCTTGCTTGTAGCAAATGTGAGAACGATTTGTGTTCTCGCACATCAACAAGAAACTGAGAGCTGTGGAATCACAACCAGAAAACTTTCAGTTCTCTCTTTCTCACTTATTCCAATAGTCTGGCAGATGTTTGACCTCAGGAGAAAGGAGTGAGACGGACTCTGCCCAATCTCCAGAGACGCTCAGAGAGAGAAATATTCTGAGCACAGCCCACCTCTGCAAGTCATTAGCCAATGTGGTTAGCGAACCAAGAGCTCAAAGAAACAGCACTGACATCTCAGTCTGGGTGGAGTCTGTCCTGTCACTTACAACACGCCATTGTCATATCACAATACCCATGTTTACCAGAAGAAGTGCTCGGTGATCTACAAAATGGAGAAAATCAAGTACAATAGAATCCCACTGACTTGTTTTTTATTTGTGTCCTTGTATGTTGAACTCATATTTGGGATACTGCTCAAGTCATCAATGTTGACATTCAGGACTGCAGTTGACTAAATGCAATATTTTAAGATTCAACCATTGGAAAATCCCATAATGGTTGACCATTAATCTGAATATTGTCTATGGTGATTAAGGCCCTTGTTCAAGTATCGTGTGAGTTTATCGTGCTTTATCAACGAACCAAATGACGCAAATCATGCGTAAGCCAGCAGGGGAACAGACAATCCTAATGGCTACTAGCTTTGCCAGCAAAAGGAGAACTTACACTAGACTGCAAAGTTTGCACAAAGAAATCAAAACTAGAAGTGGTCAGTTACATTTATCCCTCCTTTACACTCTATACTGAATCTAGAATTCAGAGTCTTTCATCGTAAACCCCAGTCAGTTCAGATAAAACTGAAAGTGTCACTGTCAGATTAGGTTAGTATTGTTAGTATTCTATCTTTGCACACTTAAAGATGTGAAAATGAGAAGACCATGGGAAATGTCACCACAGCTTATGACAGAGCAAGTCACCATCATTCCAGTGACTCACCGCAGGAAAGTGAGCCCTTCAAGATATTCAGCTGTTTTGTAATGGTATTTTCACATTAGGAAGTCGACAATGACGGCCTACAACTGCTTGTGGGTTGACGGATGAGTAAGGAAGATCCTCTCACAGATGGGCTATTATCTTTACTAACTTGAGTGACTGTGGTTGGTTAGTAAAATATGCAAGAGCAAAAATGACTTCTCTAATTGACGCTGGTATGTGGTTCTGAAATAAATAAATATCCCAACTTCTGCATGGCTCTGTTGGATTGCTTAAAATGAGGATGTTTCTCAGTTCCTCATTCCCTCTGGAAAACCCAACTGCCTTTTTTTTTTTTTTTTTTTTTTTCTCCAGATTTGCATATTACCCATTCATTCTCTATAATGTTGCAAAATGCACCACATTTTCACAGAAAAGTCTTTCAGAAAAGTTTTTATAAGTGCAACATTGTTGTAACAACTTAGTTTCCATCCATTTATTTTGTCACGGTAATAAGTAATGTGTTTCCAGAGTTTCAACTCATCAGCAGGCCTAATTTAATTCAAAGTGGTCAAAAGTGCCATGAAACTGCATGCACTGCAGGTTATCTTTGGCGTCATTGAATTTACTTTAAAAGTCGAAGACAGAACCTCGAGATTTAATATTAAAGAGCGTAACGTTATATTGAATTGATATTTATTCGTATACAACGGTACTCTATGGGAGTGGCCCCTATTCCTGCTCTCTGATTTAAAACACTGAAGACACTGTAAATCATCGAGCCGCGGTCGAAAGCGAGAACAGGATATTTAACTGCGTAATTTAACTGTATGTAGCTGCGTAATTTATCTTTAATAAACGAAGTCAGAAATGAAACACATAAAGATGTTGTCTACCAAGCCACGCTATATATCAACTAGTAGGCTATATATGACTATTAAATAAACATGTCTTACCAAACATAGCCTATCAGATGCTCTTGAGGACCGTAATCCCGCTGCTGTGGAAGTTAGCTGTTGAGGTCTGTAGGACGTGAGTGTGTTCACCCCTTAGAGAGGAAGTAATGGCTTAACGGCATATTTGAGGAAGTTTACTGAAGTAAATGTAGCTATGACAATGTTTAAGAGGGCGTAACACAGTCTGTCTACACTGCAAGCGCGCGCGCTCTCTCCCACTTTAAATCAACCAGCTCGCTCGCGTGCACTGTCAAGTCCGACGGAAATCCCGTATCATCACAGCCTCAAACTCATGTTGAAACTACCTGACCTTAGGAGGAGCCGTGAGAATACCGACTTGAATCATACACAGAGCCGTGGGTGTCAAAAATGGGTGCAAAAACTCTACACCAGACATTTCCACCAGAATGTCTGTCATTGTTACTAATGAAAAGGAATTGTTTACCCAAAATGAACATTTCCGTTTTTCACCCAAGACACATGTATGATTATTCACGGCCAAGTCGTTACAGGCACATATGATTTTCTTCTTTTGCGGAGAACAAAAGTAGAAGTTTTGAATAATGTTCAGGCTGCTCTCTTCCACTATCAGAGTGGTTCTTTATTGTTATCGATGGTTCCATGAAGAACCTTTAGCATCAATGGAACCTTACATTCCACAAAAGGTTCTTTATAGTGGGAAAAGGTTCTTTAGATTTTAAAAACAGTTCGCTGTAAGGTTCTCTTGGGGGGAAATTGGTTCTTCTACATGCAGCGCTGTGAAAACGACCTTTTGGAACCTTTATTTTTTTATGAGTGAAGTTCCAAAAAAAAAGCACTGTTCATTTTATTTATTTAAAAAAATACCATTTTTTAAATACCATAGGCTAGTTGTTGTTTTTTTTGTTGTTGTTGTTGTTGTTTTGTTTTGTTTTTTTATTCACCAAAATGTCTGTTATTGTTACTAATGTAAAGGAATTGTTTACCTAACATTTCCGTTTTAATATTATTCACGGCCAAGTCGTTACAAACACATACGATTTTCTTCTTTTGCGGAGAACAAAAATGTAGAAGTTTTGAATAATGTTCAGGCTGCTCTCTCCCACTATCAGAGTGGATGGAGACTGTAATGCAACACTCTTAAAAATAAAGGTTCTTTATTGTTATCGATGGTTCCATGAAGAACCTTTAGCATCAATGGAACCTTACATTCCACAAAAGGTTCTTTAGATTTCTTTACACTTAATCTTCTTTACACAAAGGAAAAAAAAAGGTTCTTTTAAGAACATTTCACTGTAAGGTTCACTGGGGAAAACAAAATGGTTCTTCTAGCTGTAAAGACTACCTTTTGGAACATGTATTTTTAAGCAGTTTGACGTTCCAAAAATAATAAAAACCACAAAAAATAAAAATAAAATAATAATGATTATATATATATATATATATATATATATATATATATATATATATATATATATATATATATATATATATATATATATATATATATTATTATTATTATTATTATTAAGCCTATTGTTTAGAACAATGACTTTATCATTGTATGAAAAGGGTTTGTATAGGCCTTGAAAAAGATGTCAACAGGTTGGAAGACATGAGAAGATAGATAGATAGATAGATAGATAGATAGATAGATAGATAGATAGATAGATAGATAGATAGATAGATAGATAGATAGATAGATAGATAGATAGATAGATAGATAGATAGATAGATAGATAGATAGATAGATAGATAGATAGATAGATAGATAGATAGACATCAAACTGAGGTTAAAGTGTAGTGGTAAACAGACAAGAAAACTGGGAGTGGTTGCTTCATTTTTAGCTGTATGCTTGAGTGCATCACACCACTAGATGGCTGTGTCTTTCTGCTTTTCGAGACCAAACCTCAAAACCTGACAATATATCCCAAGAAACTATTTGCTTCACCATTAGACATCCTCAAAAAGCAACACCGAACGGATTCTTAACACCGATGGGTTTTGGATAACTCAGAAAATAGAACTTTGAAACAATGTAAAGAACCTCGAAATGTGATTTATATATCCGGGACATACTTTTGTGTCTTACATTTGGAGGACAACTCTTCATTTTGGACGTTTTGTTCGAAGCGCGTATTGGAGTGATGGACACATATTTTTGACACTATTTGATATTATTGACAGGGTGGGCGTGTTGCGCAGGCTACGAGGAGGAGATGTGGAAAATGAATGTCTAACATCTTTGGAGTGTTCTTTAAACTTGTCGGACCATTGAAACGACAACATTTTCTCGCCTGAGTTAACAACATCCTACAAATATCGGTTAGGCTACCTAATGGATCTCAGTCAGATCAAACGCAACTTTTACATCTGATTTGTCAAAAGCGACTTCTGCGGTTTCCAACCTTTGGATTTTGACAGGTAATCTGACATTTAACACGATGAAAGTGCATTTGCATCACGAGGACAACTTTGAAATAGCGCTCGTGTTACTTTTGCTTATTTCATATGCTATCTGATATGAGCCAAGCATAGCCTACAATATACACAAAGGCGGAACTTGATCGTATCACCAGAGAAGCTATTTTTTTATAATGAATTTGAGGATTCTTTGTCAAAAGCTATATATATATAAAAGCTAATGTGACATGCCACGCTTACTAAAACGTGCAGCTACAATTGGAGGGTTTTCCATGATACAGGACACTCCAACTACAGCCATATGGCAACATACGTTAACACTTAAACGAACAAGTTTCTATGTTTATGTTACTCTAGTTTGGTACTAGTATTAGTGACTTGTAAATATTCAAAAAGGTAGGCTTGTAGCCTATCCAATCCAAATTTACTGCTTTACTAGGATTAATTGAATAGGCAATATAGTAGGCCTATGTGTTACTATTGTTATTACATTACATTAACTATAAGAATTGTAACTATTGCAATAAGAAATTTCGGTAACACTTAATTTTTCAGCGTCCTTGTTACGCTAGTTATGTAGTTAGCGACTATAGTAGCCTAATTACTATAAATTACATGCAATTTACACCATGCCCTAATCCTAACCCCAAAGTATACATGGTTAATTATTATTGCTCAGTACTTAAATGTATAATTACAAGGGTTACACTTTTTTTAATGTGTCATTGTTACAGTGTAATTATATATTTAATTACTGAGTAATATTAATTAACTACATGTTAATTAATTACATACTATAAGGGTTAAGGTAGGCTTAGGGTTTGGTTGAGGGTTAGTTGCATGTAATTATGCACAATTTATTGTTATTACTATGGTAAGTACATGTAACATGTAACAAGGAGGTCACTGTAAAATAAAGTGTTACCGAAATTTTACTAGTAATAACTGGGACACACAAAAATATATAGCTTACTATAAGTACTAGTAAACCTGGAATAGGCACCAGCAATATTTGAAATACATACTAATTGGAAGTGACTAGTTGATATCTGAAACACCATAGATTCAATAGAATAGTTAGGCCTGCTTGTCACTAAAAGGGATAGTAATTAGTAGCAAAAGAGTAATGTTTGTGACTACCTGAGTCACTATTTGAATAAGACCTAGCACTTAATAGTTACTAGTGAAATAAAAAAAAGCTGCTAGTTGCTTATTAAATTAAATAATAACCTCAAAATAGGTGTGAAAAACTAATGTTAAAAACGTCTAGCTGTAATACCCAACATTTATTTTTCATAATGTGTTCCTGAACAGCAGATTAGTACTGTTCTTTTAAATGCTCTCTCTCTCTCTCTGTTTTAAGTTTAGCATGGATCTATTGAGATTTGCCAGACGCTGGATGTACATTGCATGGCTTGGTTTCTTATGGAGGAGTGAAGCAGATCAGCACAGCCTGACAGGCCACCTACAGTCTGCCAATAGATTATCCGGTAGGAAATCATCATTCACTTGAATCACTCAGCGTTATTTCCCATGTTTTATATGTCTGTATAGTGTGCATTTTATGTGTTACGTAATACCAGTGGAACATAGTGGTTGTTGTAGAGAGAGATGTCCCACTCTGACAAATGGTGCATGATACACAGTTCGTACGTGTGATGTTAGATAAGATAAAGTGCTTCCCTTGTGTAATCAGAGCCTCATGGGAGATGATGTCAAACCAATCATTCACAACCCATATACTGAATTTACATGTGCTGGTCAAGAACTGAAAGAATTGACATGATTGAAATATGTGTATCAGGATGGAGGTTTAGTTTAGCAAATGCACAGAGAGACATAAATGCCTCCCTTGAGGCAAGACTGCTGGTGTATGTCACCCTCGCAAGTTTTGGTGTCCATCAAAGTCTCCTCTTGTGCTTTGACATTAATGTTCAGTTTCCACTTAACAGACTGATGCTCATCCTGTGAAGCACTTTCACCATGGTTATAATCCACGCATAGACCTGATGAAAAGATTAGAAAAAGGAGCTCTTATGTATTCAACAGTGGTATTCTTTGGCAATTATTTTATCAACATGAGACTGGACATGAGAATAAATACTTCCAAACTCCAACTCCATTTAGCCCGATCACTCAGAAAAGATTAATAAACCCTAAACATCCTTTAGCTTTCTGAAAACTGTAAATCCAGCTGCCGTTCTGGTGTGCAGTAACCTCTGGGGTGAGTAGTGAATAGTCAGTTAGCTGAGTAAAGTGAGTTTTTGAAGTTCGGTATTGACTTTGGGAATAACCCAAATCTTTTAGAAGGACACCTTCAGTACTGTTCTGATTTATAACAGATAGCTCACAGGGGTTACCAATACATTGCTGAGGCTTTCTGTTACTATTTCTGTTATTCTAGTTATTAGATTACCATGAGTCACTTGGATAAATGTCGTAATCAAGCTGCCTTTACAGTGGGTGCAGAGGTCATCCATCCATTTTCCCAGGCCCTTTGCCTGACTGGGGTTAATTCTAATTGGGCATCTCCACATCTTTGAGGTGGATCTCTTTGTATGCATCTGGAAAAGGCTCTGAATTGTACTTATTGGGTCCAGGGTTTTGTTGACTTTATCCAACTGTTTTAGAGAAGGACTTAGCATCTCAGTGCCTGGTGGAATGCATTCCCCAGAACATTTCTCCTTTTATAGGAAATGGTGGGAATAATTAGATATTCAGTGTTATGTCCATTTGAGGTTGAAAACTATAAAGTGGACCACTATGGAGATTGTTTTATTGGAATGCAAAATAAAAAAATTATTTGATTTTCCAAGTTCAATACAAGTTATGCTCATGTTTAGGCATAATGTTGATTACCACAAAATTATTTTGACCCAACTCTTCTATTCTTTAAAAAAAAGCCAAAAATTGAGGTTGTAATGAGGCACACACAATGGAAGGAAATGGGGCCATTTTTTTGAGGATTTAAAAATATAAATGTAAAGCACCTACATTAAATATTGAGCTGTAAAGCCGTTTAAATAATTTTTACAGTCATTTTAGGGTTTAGGTATTATGTCGACGTGGTCAAAATTGGATAAATTTGAAAGTATAAGCAACTTTTCACACAAAAATGTTAATTAGGGTTGCACTGAAATTTCGGCTGCCGAAAATGATCGGCTATGCTCTGCTCACATTCTCTGATAATAATAGCTTTGTACTAGGACTATACATTGTTTGTATAATTGGTCAAAAAATAATACATCTGATTCTGTTGCATAGAACCGAATAAAGAATAATTATGATGATATTGAAAATCAAGTTTTTAATGTTGTTTATATGTCTATGTGGTGTTTTTAATATGCTTTCAGACAAACCATCTGCAAATTTCAACACCATTGCTGAGTATTTACTCTTTAAAACTGCAGTGAACCAAAGACTTGGTTTGAAATCACTGTGTTTCTGACGTCACAAACTACCTTGTAACCAATCACGTCAACGTGCAGGCGGGCTTTAGCATATCATTAACTATTCTCTGAAGCAGGGGTATATCAAGAGAAGCCAGGTTATCCTGGTATATTTTTCTATTGATATGAAAAATTGGGTACTTTTAGCAATATAGCAGGTGAATTATGTATATGATGTATATTATGATGTTATAATGAACTATATGCCTTTCTCCTAAAGATCCTATAATGAACTATATGCCTTTCCTCCTTAAGGATGCTGATTTTTAGGAGGGAGACTGAGATGGCAAACGGGAATATGGTTTGTGTAAAAATAGCAACACATTATTGGCTGTTTGATAATGTAGTCAAGCAAAAGGTTAATCATATTAATTACAGTTATGTGTCCGATGTTGTAAAGAGCAATACCTTTGTGCAGTGTTTACTACAGTAATTTGAGTTGACAAAGTGGATCTCTGAGCTCGTGTGAGTGAGTGGAGGCGGGGCTAATTTGCATATTCATTAATCCGCATATACTAAACGAAGACATTTTTTCACAGGAATAAACTTTTAAATATGTTGGTGTTAAATGTTAAATATTTTGGTGATCAAAGATGAGTTTTTAGGATAAAATAATTGACTACATGGGGATATTTTCTGCCCAATTTTAGCGTGTTACTTTCAATAAAAGTGTCTAATATTATAAAAAGTCTAATATTAATACAATTATAAAAAATTTTTTTTTATTTCAAATAAGAAAGTCAAGCCAAGTGCATCCAGAATTTTCATTTCTGTGCATGCATAATTTTAAAACACCTATTGTCTATGTTTTGTTGCTTTACTATTGAAACAATCACATTTACAATCGGCCTCATTCTCTTCCATTGTAAGAGCCATACTGTGAGCCAAATTTTTGCATTTTTCTTAATCAAGTTAAAATTAATTTTGTTGTAATCAACACTATGCCACAAGTGCTGTCAATTTATCTTAAATGGTATTGAATCCAAAGTATTCCTTTAAATAGAAAAATCTATTTTAACTACAATATTTTCAGCATTACCATTGTAAAGTTAGTATCATTTCTTCCAATGCTATGCATAAGCGTTCAAACCTCTTGTTTACATTGTGTTAATTACCCATTTGATCCTGCCCCTTGTATGACTTCATGCAGCTGGATGGCACTAAAGGGTCTTTTTACAACAGCTCTATAAATCCTCAAGGCTCTGCAAACACCGACGGTCCTTTCAGATCTTTTTAAGGTCCAGTGAAGTACATCACCCCGTTTCATTTTTTTCCCTCTCCTCTCCTGATCCTAGGCCTCTCTGTTTCCTTGTTCTCCTACCAAGACGTGCTCTAGCGAGATAAAAGAAATTGCGGAAATTGATTGTCTTAAAATGCTTTCATTGTCTCTGTGGGATTTTATCAAATACTAACAGCAGCTTGCTTAGATATGTCCTGGCTGATTAAGGGAAAGTTCACAAAAATGAACTTCTGTCATCATTTACTCACCATATCCCGTTCCAAACCCATTCGACTTTCATTATAAATTGGTAAAATGCAATAAAACTAAATTAGGAACAAAATAATGCACGTATTTAAATATTATTGTATTCTGTATAATCACAATATTTTATGATAACTTGGAACTTTGGCATGGTTTTAAAACTTACCCTATTGGCTTTCCATAGTTGAATGCACATTGTACACTGATGTTTAATGTCATTGACTGAGCGGTTGTGTTTTTTTTAGAAGTTAGTAGGTTGTTATAGTGTTTGCCTCTTAGACAAAAATAGTTTCTGGATTTACCTCAGATTTGTGAGGTTCATGACAACATGGTTTTGCAACATCTACAAATAGCCACTAGCCAGGCTTGTGTCTTAAAGTTGGCCCAGATTAAGCTACAGGAAATACTTCAGAAATTCACCTTTTGTGTTCCAAAGAAGAGTTTGGTGATAACAGAAATTATGACAGAACCTTATGTGTATATGGCTATGTCAGACAAACATAGAAATACCCACTTCTTATGATCTGAAATTCGCTTCAAAACATTGCCATTTTAAATCTTCACAAAGGCAGTAGTGATTATGCTAAATGATAGTAACACACAAAGATGTTATCTTATGCATCCAGGGAAATCAAGGATAATATATGAGGAAATTCCTGAGACCCTCTACTTCATTGTTTATCTCATGTCAGATGCCATTTTTCAGTTAAATAAATGGCAAAATCTGCCTGTTTTGCATGTAAATCTTTTTATGTGTCCTTATCTATACTTGTACCGGGTTGAGTTATAATTATTAGATCCGGGTCTGGTGAACTCAGTTTAGTTAGCGAGCAATGCCAATGTCATGGGTTCGATTCCCAGGGAAAGCAAGAACTGACAAATTGTAAAAATGTGTACCTTGAATGCAATGTAAGTCGCTTTGGATAAAAGCATCTGCCAAATGCGTAAATGTAAATAATGCAGAAACCCACTGAGTGCAAATATGTGGGTTGTGTGATGACAAGGGTTTTTTTTTTTTTTTTTTGAAGAGTCGCAGTTGTTGCATGTTTGTTTAGTGTCTTGTTTTTGTACTGACATTGTTTCACCTTTTTGCAGGCTGTGAAATGAAGACAAAAATAACAGTGTAGATCTTACAACATTAAACATTTCCTTGTATTAAACAGACCTGCCTATAAGAAGCAGCACTCTCATGGACTACAGCCCACAGCCCACTCATGGACTAGTAACATAAGCGTTTTAATTACATCCATCCTTATAGTAGTGCAATATCAGATGACCCTGAATTAAAAAACAACTTGGAATCTAATCACAGTGATGACTGATTTCTTATGTTAATACCTGCTTCATAATGAAGTCTTTTAATTCTGTGAGACAAAGGTTAAGTCCTGGACTCCCACCCACTGCCATATTACAGCAGTATCCACAATACCTCAACAGCTGTCCTGTGTATCTAAAAATAGTATAAAAGTCACTCTATTGCTCTATTGCTGGCTGTGTTAGCATCACCCTCAGATTGAACTCTCCTGTGACAATGGGCTCAAACATTGGGCCCTTACAAAGACGCTGCTGTAGGCCCTTGTTTTTGGCTATACATCATTGCTAAGTGCTCGATTCCTCAGCCTTGCTTAATTTCCATACTCTAAAGACTATTACATTTAGCGTTTTTGCTATGAAATAACAGTGGGCGTTTACCATGTAAGAGTGGATGATGCATAAATTTTACTGAAGGGACTGAATCTCAAAGTCATTTTCATCACAAGGTCATTTGTGTTTGAATAGGCCTTTTGTTGTCTTAGGCATTTATGTGCTCTTGAGGAAGGCTTTTAACTTGCCTTTTTGTTCAATTAATAGATACAAGGCTCCAACTTATTTTTTGTCGGCAATTGTATGCACTTATAATTAGCAAGTTTACCCAGAATGCATTGCAGTGGGATGGTGTATATTAGCTGTGTTCCAAAATTAAGTGAATTTGACCACTTGTCTACTTATATGACTTATTTCCTGTATTTGTCCATGTGTTCATACCGATGAGACACACTTATAGCATAGTGTTGTAAAAATGTTAGCCTATTTATATTTACACATATTTATTTTCAGTAGTTTGCACTTTTAAATAAACTTGTTCAGTAGTTCCTAAGATGCATTTATTAATTGTGGCACTTATAATTATGATAAAAATCACAAAATGCAGTAATACAATGTGCAACACTTTACATTTTACTACCAAATTATATGTCATACCTAATTAATTTAACTTACACTGGCAAGTTTTCCTCAGCATTGCGCAATTTCAGGGCATGTGAGTTCCTGAACATGATGAATGATGGGATATGGGAAGCAGTATTAGAGATGGTGTGGATTTAGAATGCGTTACGGGAGGTTTGGCATTTTCCAGACCTGGGACAGTCTTGCACACTTGAGTTATGTTTAGTTTCATTGTGTTTTTCCCTGTGTTTTGGTTTCCTGTATATCCTTTCAGTTTAGTGTTCTCCTCACCCTGGTTAGTTTCTTTGGTTTCTCATGAGTTAATGATTACATTTACCTGTCGTCTAATTAGTTATCTTGTTTTCTGTATAAGTAAGTACTCCCTGTTTTGTTCTTTGTCTGTGATCATGGAAAGAGTATATGTTTCTCCTGAGATTCTCCAACGTATTTCTGTTGTTGGATTAAAGCAGATTTAGACTGAATTCTGGTGTTCTTCGTTTTGGCTTTCTACCACACGTTACAGCATCACAAACCCTCAAAAAAAAAAGAAAAAAAAAAACAAATATGGACATTGGCACAGTGGGACGATGAGACCCTAAAAGAGCTCTTCTGGAGCAGGATGGATGATTTCCTCAGCCAGATGCTGCTGTTGGGGGGGATCACCATCCTTTTCGCTGAGTTTGTGGATTACACCTTGTGGAAATGCGTATCCTCCCTCACTGTGGGAGTTGCAGAGAAAGACATTATCATCTTTTCGAACTCCCATGCACACATTCCATAACCAGCAGTCATCTCTCTGCCCGCTCAAGAAAGGAGAAATCGCCCCAGCCCGGAGTGTCCCGGTAATGATGCCCATGCCCGCCACAAAATCAGAGCCTGAACCAGCTCCCACTGCAGAGCACACCCTTGAGCCAGAGCAGGTCGTCACACCCATCCCATCGCCAGATCTTCGCCACGGAACACCCTCTCCAGCTAACTACACACTACATCATAGATGACCCAATCCCACCCAATATCCTGCCCACCCCATTGTCACCATCCTCACCGGTCCTTGGCTCCTCCCTTGCCACCAGCTTTTTGGCACCGCCTCGGACCACTTCACCACCATCCCCTGGCTGCACCTCGGGCTTCCAAGTCTCCATCCCAGCCTGTCAGTCATTTGGCTCTGCACTCCTCCAGCTCCTTCTTTGGTCACTCATTACTCTGGTTTTGCTGCGGCCTTCCAGGCCTCCGGCTGCGCCTCAGCCCTCCACCCTTCCAGCTTCGCCGGGATCCTCCTTCCCTCCGTTTACGCCTTGGTCCTCACTCCCTCCAATGTCACCCCTATTCTGCCAGGCCCCCGTCCTCGCCTCAATCCCTCGAGCTGGTGGCATCGCCTTGGACTTCCGGGCCTGGAATATCGTCCCTGTGATTTTGCTGCGATCTCCACCTCACCCAGCTCCACCTCTATCGACATGTTCATGTGTTTTGGTTTCCAGTACATCCTTTCAGCTTAACTTTCTCCTCACCCTTGTTAGTTTCCTTGGTTTCTCATGAGTTAATGATTACATTCACCTGTCGTCTAACTAGTGTGTACGTATAACTGCATATAAGTAAGTACTCCCTGTTTTCTTCTGTTCTTTGTCGATGATCATTAGTATTACGTGTGGAAAGAAAGAGGGTTTTTTTTCTGAGATTCTCCAATATATTTCTATTGTTGGATTAAAGACTGAATTTAGACTCAATTCTGCTGTTCTTCGTGTTGGCTTACTACCAAATGTTACACTTAAACATTTGTATACATCATTCACAATTCTTCATGAGATTATAATTCTTTCCTTCTTTAAAGCCATTCAGTACACAATATTGTGCCTTTGTTCTTTTTAGCTTTAAATCAAAGTTTGCAATGTTGTGATTCACCTTCTAGCTGGTTGGTGTGGTTATAGTTCTTTATCGAAGACTTTTTAAAAATTCCTATAGGAAAAATTCTTCCACTGAAAAAAAGGGGGCGTCCACTGTTGCACTCTGTAAGCATGAAAGTACACATATATTAAGTAAAATGATACATGACATCCTTTTTAACTATGCCTCTCTAGGCAGCCTGTTTTGTAACAGAGCAATTGTGCAGTTTAAGTGGACTTGCTGTCTCATATCTCATTGTTTTCTCTCCTCAGAACTGTGTGGTATTGATGAGCTACTTTGCCAGGATGAAAATGCACTGCTAAGTTTTGAGGCCATTCGCAGCATTCATAAAGACATGGACGATGATGCAGATGGCAGCGTGGACGTGACAGAAACGGATGGGGTGAGGGCTGCAGCATTCATGTGTGGTTTCGTGGTCTGCTGTGTTGAGAGATTGATGTTGCAGCACTGTGAATAGTGCCCAATGTACAAACAAGTGCTAAGTTTGCTTACTTGAAAGGACACAGTAGCTTTTGGCTTGCTCACTGGAGACAGATTACAAATGAAGTACAACAAATGGCTTGCGGTATACAGCTTTACTGGTACAAGTCTGTTTGTTGCACAAGTTACGCATGTTGTTATAGACATTTTTCATCTGTAATAGCATTCAACTGTAACTTTTTTTTATGATAAAATACACTGAGGTGGAGATATATACAGTAGATGTGAATTTTTTTTGCCAGATTATCAAAGATAAAAACCAAAAACGCTGAAATCTGCTTTGAATGGACATGACATATATGCATGATTCAGAGGTGATTAACCATGACTAGGTGATTCCTTTTTCATGTGAATGCCACATCTGAGCACTGAGTAAACAGCATTACTGCTGACCGACCGCAGCCTGACCAAGGCCATAGACAGTCCTGTGAGTTACTCTGAGGCGATTGAATCTGTGAAACATACTTAAACAGGTTGTCTGATGCTCTACAGTGAGACTACTGGATCACAAAGTATTACAATTTGGATATGCCAGATAAACTGTTTACTGTGGCTTTACGTCTAAACTCTTGCCAATTGTTGAATTATGCAAATAGACAGTGCTGTAAAATGAAACTCCTCCTAGAAACTCAAATAATCAAGCCTAGACCAGCTTGTGATTGGAAAACTGCTGTTTAATTTTAGATTCATTTTTCATAGTGCTGGATTTTTGTTTCATTTTCTCCTCTAAATATAGTTACGTCTGTTTATTTTTACAATCCTAACTATGCATGTTTATATGATTATACACCTGCAGCATGTGACCCTGTCAGAAAATTATTTAAGTTAAGAACCACTGAACCAGATGCTAAAATCCAGTCTTTGTTTCCTTAAACAGTTTCTAAGGGAAGACTTAAAGTACCATGACCCTAAGGGAAAACACAACAGCTTCCATAGAGCAGATCTGCTGATCACAGTGGAGGACATGTGGAACTCCTGGAAGGCCTCTGAAGGTTTTCACAGTTTATTTTAATTTGATATAAATTATACAGCACTGAGAAGCAGTCAACCATTTTAGAGCAATTTCAAAGTCATTCCTGTTAGCCACATCATAAACTGGAATGCATGTAGACTTGTAAGTATTATGGAACTGGAACTGAAAACACAAGCCTTTCAAAGTATACTTCGTTGGCCGCGAGTGCAGAAAGATTCAGCGTGTATTCAGCGTGTGCTTCAGAGTGGACTTTGTTTTCAAGCGCTTAAGTCACTCGTACATGCGCTCTTGTACACTCACAATCCGCACAGACACAAATATTAAGGGTACACGTGGACATTGTGCATGGATGTCCTCTTAATGACAAAAGTTATGTCACACAGACAGTGCGCAGACAATCGGCCGAAGTATACTTTGGGCTTAAGCTTCCATCATTCAGAATGTCGGATCTTCCATGTTTATGTTCTCAGTGTCCTCTGGCACCATAAACCACTAGCATCACTTATGTGTTTTTTTGTCTATAGTGTATAACTGGACAGTAGAGGAAGCAGAGCAGTGGCTCATCCGCTGTGTGGAGTTACCTCAGTATGTTGATTCCTTCAGGAAGAACGACATCAGTGGCAAAGCTTTGCCCAGGTAAGAAAGCTTATATTTAGCATCTCTATTGCCTTAAAGGGTTAGTTCACCCCCAAATTCTCTCATTAATTCCTCACCCTCATGTCGTTCCAAACCCGTAAGACCTTCATTCATCTTCAGAACACAAATTAAGATATTTTTGATGAAATCCGAGAGCTCTCTAACCACTCCATAGACAGCTATTTAATTACCACTTTCAAGGTCCATAAAGACATCGTTAAAATAGTCCATGTGACTCCAGTGGTTCAACCTTAATTTTATGAAGCGATGAGAATACTTTTTGTGCGCAAAAAACAAACAAAGATAACAACTTTATTCAACAGTTTCTTCTAGCCTGTGTAAACAGCGAAGCACTTCCAGAACCACTGGCTTACCACTGGCCGTTCACGTGAGCACCACGACGCATGCGCACGTGTTGTTCTGCCGTAGAACTAGGAAGCACCGCACTGTTTACACTACGTCAACAGTGCAAGAGTCTGACACAGGCTCTCGGATTTCATCAAAAAGATCTTCATTGGTGTTCCTAAGATGAACGAAAGTCTTACGGGTTTGGAACGACATGAGGGCGAGTTATTAATGACAGAATTAAGAACAGTTTAATGTGTATAAAACATTTTTCAGCTGTTGGACTGAAATTAATTCACTGATCAAGGTTATTGATTCACTCCATTCACAGACTTGCAGTGAAAAATGCCACCCTTCTTCTGTCTGTGCTGAAAATACCAGACCGCAGTCATGCACAGAAACTGCAGCTGAAGGCTCTGGACACAGTGCTTTTTGGACCTCCACGTGAGTAGCACTCTGTACTAAGACTGGGATTATTGAATATCCACAATACATTTGTGGTTATATATTATACGTAAATTGACTCATGACTTTTGAGTTTGAGATTTTTTGATAGTCTCTGTTGGCAAGAGTTGATAAGATCAACGCAAAATGACAATATTTGCACGATCATTCGAATATACTACCGGGTTTCTACTGATACAAAGCTTAATGCTAAATCGCTGAAGTAACCCTTTAAGCAGTGCATGAAAAGTGTTTCTGTTGCTTCATGAAAACGTCTGAAACATTGGTGTATTTGACAAATATTGAATCTAATCCACTCTGTCTGTGATGAAGTACGCAAAGATCACGTGAGCGTCACTATGTGAAGCAGAAAGTGTCCAAATTGATGGCTCTGTTTTCAATTTCCCCCCGACTGCAAGCGGCAAATCTGCGCCGATAGATCTGTGCAGCACCTATGAGGTCAAACACACCTTTAGTAAGTTTCTGTGAATCAGTTCAAACTGTCCATTTGAATGAATGAGTTGTTTGCAACAACACTCAGAAATAGTCATAGTAGAATCACTACTGTCTCTGGACAATATTGTTCATAGCTGTTACAGACTTTATTTTGTATTTTAGCGTGACTGAATTTCTGTATTCAGTAGACCAATTCTACTGAATTTTTGGAACTGTTTTCTTGATTCTTCTTCCTGTTTTAGAAGTTTTAGAAAACTACTTGTGTTGAAATGTTCTGCAAGCCATAACACGTTTTTCTGGATTGATGTTTGCAGAGGGTTTTCTGGATGAAGTCCATATTGCAGTATTCTTTGTGCAATATTTATGTGCTGATTATGTGCTGAAATCAAGGAAAGGTTTATTATGTTTTCTTTTCTCATGAGCAAATATCTTCTCTGTCTGAAAATAGCCAGGCTTATTGGAGAACAAGAGCCAGACAGAAGAGTCATGTCCCATTAATGTCAGCCATTACAGCGTGATACCCAAGTACAGCTGGTAAAACAGAAAAGAGAGGGATTTTGTCAATAAATAGGTGAGATAGAGAGATGGATGGGGATGTATTGGTCGAGGGCATTCCATCATATGATTCATAGTTCATGTGAATGTCTCTACCTAGAACATCAGCCAGAGTCAAAGGTATCAAAGATCACATTCGATAGACACAGTGCCATCATAATCCCAAAGGCTGTCAAAGACTGCATGATGTTTGTTGCAGGAATTTAAGCTCACACAATGTCACATGTCTGTCGGTTTAGTTGATCTTTCAGTTGTTTTCATCCTGTCACATGTTCCTTTGTCTTAGTTTCCCGCCACTTGTTTGTTACCATGGTTACCCTCGTTAGTTAAGTTCTGTTCAGCTGTGTTTAGTTAATTATCTAATTTCTGTCTCCTATTTCCCGTCCACACGGAGATGCGTTTAGTTGTATACATAAAAATGTTGTACTGTATCAGTGTTTCGTCCACACGGGTCCAGTGTTTTGGGAGCATGAAACTGATATTTTTTTAAACCGGGTCCCAGAGTGGATAAATCTGAAAACGACACCCTTGTGTTTTCGTGTGTACAGCCAATCCGTATATTTTGTGAAACAGTGATATCATCACACCACGTCCCGCGCGGGAAAGACTAGAAAGGGATACAACTAAGGGCACTGGGTATGCGCACATCAATATTGCATCATTTAATTACTGTATTTGCATTATTGTAAGGGTAGGATTAGGGTACACCTACGTAGGCATTAATAAAACACATATGGTTAGTAGCACATTTATTTATTGTTATTTTATTGTGAGATTTTACCTCACTTCCTACCATTTCTGTACCCCTTCTAGCCACAACTCTTCTTCTCTGTTTTTAGTGTATTTCTGTGGCACAATTACAGCACGACATACTGGCCTGGCATGTGTACTACATCATTTTGAGTCGGTTTCAGTGCTTTCGTGTGTACGCAGATATTTCTTGAAACGAGGGGGAAAAAAGATTGAATAGGGAAAGCTCTGGCTTCGTATGGACGGGGCCTTAGTTCCATCTTGTTCACTCTGTCTTTGTCTAGTCACTGTTATGTTACCTGATATGTTAGGCTGAGTTTCGGTCGCCTTCTAAAGCTTATGTTAGATTATTTCATAGTCAGCTTGTTCCTGGTACCTGCAACCGTTACACACAATGTCTGCATCCATATTCCTTCTCAGTGCTTTAGCAAAGAAGGATATCATTGATTTCTTTTGTGTGGCCTGAAGTTTAAAATGCCTGTTTTTTTTCCCCCTTATGTGGGCATGCATTTAACTGAGTTGATACTTGCTGATTTAAAAAAAAAAAAATTTTAGGGTGTTGTGGTTGGTTGCCAATATGTTTCTATGCAGTTACTTTAGTAGTTTTTAGCATGTTGCTATTAGGGCTGCACGATATATCATTTTAGCATCAATATCGTCAAGTATAGGGATCGTAATTTTTGATCTGTACAGACCAGGCACCACGTTTCGAAACGCACATGATTCTCTGATTAATTGCAAAGTTTAACCATCATAGTGTGCCATTTTATCATTTGCACATTTTAGGTCCATTCAAGCGATTTCAAGATTCAAGATTCAAGAGTTGTATTTGTCACATACACAGTTATATACAGAATATACAAATGTATATTAGAGTATAATGTGCAAACAGGTTTATAACAGGTTGTTACACAGTACACAGTAACAACGAGAACAGAAAGTGCAGTGCGATGTCAGTGTATCAATGTTTATCCTGAAGTGAAGTCACGTGATGTTAAGTGACTGAGTTCAGGAGTCTGATGGCCTGGGGGAAGAAGCTCCTCCTGAGTCTCTCAGTTTTGGCCATCAGGCTTGGGCGCTACCAGATGGCAGCAGCGTGAAATGAGGGTTTGCAGGGTGATTAGAGTCCTTGATGATTTTAGTAACTCTGGCTTTGCAACGTTTGGTGTAGACGTCCTGCAGAGACGGGAGAGTGAACCCTGAGATACGCTCGGATAAGCGCACGACTCTTTGCAGGGCTTTGCGGTCATGACTGGTGCTGTTCCCATACCACGCTGTGATGCACTGAGTTAGTACACTTTCTATCGCCCCTAAATAGAAAGTTTTCAGGATAGCTGGTGAAACCCTGAATTTCCTCAGCTGGCACAGGTGGTACAGTCTTTGCCTGGCTTTTTTCACCTGTGTCTGAATGTGTGCAGTCCAGGTCAGGTCCTCGGAGATGTTTACACCCAGGTATTTGAAGCTGCTCACTCTCTCTACTGGTGACCCGCTGATCATGAGGGGGGAGTATGTCCGTTGCTGTCTCTTCCTGAAGTCCACAATCATTTCTTTGGTCTTGCCAACATTCAGAGAGAGACAGTTGTCCTGGCACCATGATGTTAGATGCTCCACCTCGTCCAAGTATGCCGTCTCGTTGTTGGAAATGAGGCCCCGATTTTAAAACATTTGAACGCAAGAAGATGCGAAAGAGAACTCAACTTTAGTTCTCTTTTTCATCTTTTTGTGCTTGAATGGACATATACACGCAAAATTATGCCAAAATGCCGGTCTTGGCGAGTATCCTCGTAAACAGTAGCTTTTGGATTATGTGAATGTAAACAATTGAGAAAGAAAACGGATGTGGATCATTATATTGGATCTGTGCATTTGGTCTTAAAGTGACAGCAGCCTAATATTCCTGCTGCTGTCTGTCATTAATTTTAATCAGACAACAAACTATAAAGAGAAAATCACTTTTGTAGCTGTAACAAAGATTAATTATATTTAATTTCTACAGTGAATACTATGCAGTGTTATTTTACATTTGATTATTTAATTTCTGTACCTGAATACTGTTACTTACCTGAAAAACATAATGCACTGTTCATTTCATTTGTATCTTTGTTCTATTGTATTTATCTATGCTTGTAATTTGTTTATTTTCTATGCAGATTTACTCCCATACAAAATCACCCCAATTATTCTAGAATGATTCATTCTTTCCAAATAGATCTATTCAAGTCATCTAATGAAATGTGATGGATTCTTTTTTCCTTATCGCAGTGTATAACAGAAAAACAAAATATCGTAATGACAGTTTTTTCCAATATCGTGCAGCCCTAGTTGCTATGTAGTTGCTAGGGTGCTCTGAGCCATGGTTTTAAAAGTGGGAAGTCCGGGGCTACAAAGAAGTGTTAGGTGGATCGTGGAAAAAGTGTAAAAAAATAAAAAAATAATAAACATTAAAAATAAGTTAGATTTAAATAAATAATTATTAAAATAAGTAAATAAACAAATAAATAAAAATATATTAAAATTATTAAATCAACATATTAGTAAAATTTTGATTAAAATAAATACATGAAGTGATTAAAATAAGTAAAGAAATTAGTAAATAAATAAATATAGTACTATAACAATACAGCACTATGAGTATAAAAATCACCATTACCATTATAATATTTATACATATTTATAATTTTAAATGTTCACAGTATAAAATGGGTCTTATACAAGAAACTATATAAATGCCTTTTATTTTAGAATTTTAGGATGGTGGTCCCTCACATAAAAAGGATCATATTTGGAGTTAAATAGCATTCAAAAGATTCAAAACCCTTGCTCTGAGAGATTGCTGGGTGGTAGACTCTGTTTGAAATAAAAATTGTTTAAAAATATTTTGAGCCTTTATGTTATTGTAAAGTCATACTAATTGAAAGAACTTTGTGTAATCACTCTATATACTGTATATATAGACCAATGCGTCTGTGAATTGTCTGGTCTGTCGTCTGATTGGTTGATCCCTCCTGGTTCCAGATTTCGTCTGGAGTTTCTTAATCTCAGCTATGGCAGTTATTTGCCTCTCCGGTCACTGTTTATACTGTCCGCAGTAGAAGGTTCTTCACTGTTGTTGACAATCTGACTATAGGGTCTTAGGGGGTTGCATCACTAATGGAAAATCTATGTCTATGTACAGTTTTCAGCCACAGCATTTGAAGAAATGAGAAAACTGTGCTGTCAAAGATTACATGTGCAAACAAAACACTCCTTTATATACATTCAAAGAGCTCTTTTATCCAAACACTATTGCTATAATTAAAAAGGAAATACAAGACGGAAGTTTATTATGTGCCAGCCTCAGTAAACCCACAGGAGATTTAACCTGATCCCAAATCAAGCTGGTTAAGATGTGGGAGCGTCAAGGTTGAGGGATTCAACACCGTCCGCTCACAAATATTTTGGCACCTCTAGATGCGCCGTCACCTGCCATGTTCCTGAGCAGGATGTGAGCAGCGAAATCGCAGATGGAAATAGCACTCACTAATCCAGATCCTCCCGTTATGCAGCTGATTGCGCCACCTTTGTGGGAAACACCGCTGGACTCCCTTACTGAAACACTACGAAAATTAATAGCAGGCACAACAATGCCAGTATAACCATAGATACACTAAATTGCCAAATGTTTTGGAACGCTTGCCTTTACATGCACGTGAACTTTAATAACATCCCATTCTTAATCCGTTTCATATGGAGTTGGCCCATCCTTTTCAGCTATAACAGCTTCAGCTCTTCTGGGAAGGTTTTCCACAAGGTTTAGAAGTGTGCTTATGGTAATTTTTGACTATTCTTCCAGAAGTGCATTTGTGAGGTCAGGCACTGATGTTGGACAAGTCACCCAAACACGTGTCTCATGTTTTATCGGGTTGAGGTCAGGCCAGTCAAATTCCTCCACATCAAACTCACTTATCCATGTCTTTATGGACCTTGCTTTGTGCACTGTGCACAGTCATGTTGGAACAGGAAGGCGCCATCCCAAAACTGTTCCCACAAAGTTGGGAGCATGAAATTGTCCAAAATGTCTTGGTAAGATGAAGCATTAAGAGTTCTTTTCACTGGAACTAAGGGGCCAAGCCCAACCCCTGAAAAACAACCCCACACCATAATCCCCCCTCCACCAAACTTTACACTTGGCACAATGCAGTCAGGTAAGTACCGTTCTCCTGCAACCACCAAACCCAGACTCGTCCATTGGATTGCCAGAGAGAGAAGCGTGATTCGTCACTCCAGAGAACACTTCTCCACTGTTCTAGAGTCAAGTGACGGCATTCTTTACACCACTGCATCCGACACTTTGCATTGCAATTGGTGATGTAAGGCTTGGATGCAGCTGCTCGGACATGGAAACCCATTCCATGAAGCTCTCTATGCACTGTTCTTGTGCTAATCTGAAGGCCACACAAAGTTTGGAGGCCTATTGGCTCTGCAGAAAGTTGGCATCTTCTGCGCACTGTGCGCCTCAGCTGACTCATTCTGTGATTTTATGTGGCCTACCACTTCATGGTTGAGTTGCTGTTGTTCCCAATTGCTTTCACTTTGTCATAATACCACTAACAGTTGAACGTGGAATATAGTTGTGAGGAAATGTCACAAATGGACTTATTGCACAGGTGGCAACCTACGATACCACACTTGAATTCACTGAGCTCCTGAGAGCGACCCATTCTTTCACAAATGTTTGTAGAAGCACCTGCATGCCTAGGCGCTTGATTTTATACACCTGTGGCCTGGAAGTGGAACACCTAAATTCAATGATTCAGAGGGGTGCCCCAATACTTTTGGCAATATAGTGTATCCTATGAGTACAATATGAGTCACATGACATGCGTCATCGTTTTCGAATACCTCAGTTTTCTCATTCCACACTAAAATGCAAAAACTGTATTTTTAAATATATCCTCTTGGACAGTGGTTTTCACAGGACAAAACCACTGTCTCAGTGTGAACAGAAGATGTGCTTTCAAATGTATCCGGATAAATGTAGATGTTGCATAAAACAGATGTGACCGAGAACTACTGATGTATATTCATACATCTGCATGGTTAGACCCAAACCGAGAGCTTTTCATCACTTCTGGGACTTTTTCTAAGTAGATTACTCATTGTTTGTATTACTTTACTACTTGTTAAAAGCTGTATGTGTGTGTTTTATGTCACAGTGTTGTGCAACCCTCACATATGTTAGTTGCAGTTGTAGAGAAAGGAAGACCGTCAGAGTGAGCAGACCCTGATTTGATGTATTACTCCTGCCAAAAAATCCTTGGCTCTTTTCCATTTACCTTCTTCCTACTCTTGGGCTTGTGATTTTTGTTAGTTCAAGTCAGTCCACATTGCACATCCTGGTAAAATCAGTCTGTTTTAAAAGAACATTCAAGTTTTATTTGTTGTATTTAACCACAATATATATTTGTATTTTTGATCAACATGATGAAAGCGTCCTCAACCCATCAGTCAAATACTTTAACTTTTATTTCAATCTGAAAAACAACATTGGAAATGGACGTTAAAAGAAGATTGCAGACATGGGCATTAGAAAAGAAAACATTAATTTGCTTTTGCCATGTCAGGGTCATCTGGGGTCACAGATGGAATGCGTGTTGAAAAAGAGTCATAATTCTCACATGACATCACTGTCTTTAGAGTATGTGATACGCTAGTGTATATTACACCATTATGTACATTCATTCTCTACCGTTCACAGGTTTGGGGTCACTAAGATAATTTTTTTTTTTTTTTAAAGAAATTAATCATATACAGTATAATGTTACAAAAGATGTCTCTTTCAAATAAATGCTGTTCTTTTGAACTTTTTGTTCATCATAGAATCTTAAAAAAATGTAGCACAGTATAAAAAAATATATAGATAATTAATAATAAATAAATCAGCATATTAGATGATTTCTGAAGGATTATGTGACTCCGAAGACTGGAGTAATGATGCTGGAAATTCAGCTTTGCAGCACATAAATAAATTAGATTTTAAAATATATTCAAACAAGACATCTGTTCTTTAAAATGTAAATAATATTTCACAATATTGCTGTCTTACGCTACAAGTGCAGCCTTGACACTTCTCTCAGAAACATTAAACAATCTTACCGACCAAACTTTTAAATAGTAGTGTAAAGGCACAGATCATAGAAAAACATATTTTAATCTAAGAATATAATCAATTGATATTGGATGAATTGTAATTTTGGGCTGAACTCTCCCTTTTATTGTTACTCAGGTGTTGTTTTTTGCTCTTTTTGGCAGCGAGACACAGTCACTTGAAGGACTTGATGCTGGTGGTGTCTATCGTGATTGGAGTCGGGGGCTGCTGGTTCGCCTACATCCAGAACCGAAATTCTAGGGACCATGTGGGCAAGATGATGAAGGACCTAGAAGGGCTTCAGAGAGCTGAGCAGAGCCTCCTGGACCTGCAGCAGAAGTAAGCACTGGGTTTTGTCTCGCAGTTTGTTCTGTGCTCAAAGTGGTACACACTGGGCCGGTAAGTATCAGCGCTGCTATATTTTAATCTGTTGCGTACCCTCACTTTATCTTGCATTTCGGCACTTCTCACATGTGGCCGATACTCTGAGCGCCCACCCCGGAAAATAGAATCAATTAGGCTATTAATTAATTTTATACATCACACATTCTGAGATTCTTATAAGCTGCATAAACTGAATGAATCAATTATCTGCACACTATAAGAGGGGCTCGCGAATCACCATAGGCACGTTCACCAGCGCATTTCAAAAGTGTGATAAGATTTGAGCAAACTGTTCCTATTGCGACGCTGATGACAAAATGTGCAACCCATTTGAATTCTATTGAAAATGTAGTAAAACGCTACGGAGAAAGTCGAACATGAGCATCATCCTGCAAACTTTTCAAACTACTAATGACAACCTAGAATTTATCACCTTCTAATGTTTTTATTGCAACCCTTTACAATGTGACTAAATAATGTCTATCATTAAAGGGTTAGTTCACCCAAAAATGAAATTTCTGTCATTAATTACTCGCCCTCATGTCGTTCCAAACCCTTAAGACCTTCGTTCATCTTCAGAACACAAATGGAGATCTTTTTGATGAAACCCGAGAGCTTTCTGACCCCTCCATAGACAGCAACAAAACGACCACTTTTAAGGTCCAGAAAGGTAGTAAAGACATCGTTAAAAATAGTCCATGTGACTCCAGTTGTTCAACCTTAATGTTTGTGCACAAAAAACACAAAAATAACAACTTCACTGAAGAATTTCTTCTCTTCTGTGCCAGTCTCCTATTCAGTTTACATTGTTACCAATGTGCAGTGCTTGTGGGTTGACTGATATAAAGAGTGTTCAGATATTTAAAAAGCTGTGCCATTTTACATATTTAAAAAGCTGTGCCATAAGCTGATTTGGTATTTAAAAAGCTGTGCCATAAGCTGATTTGGTGGAATCATATATTAAATATATAAAATAGTATATCAGTCTGGCGAGTAAACAAAAAAAAAAGTACTGACCAATGGCGATTATTTTGCCAAGGTAGCACAGTAGAGGGTTGTATTGTGGTTAAAAAGAATTTATAATAGATAATTTGTTAAGGGAATAGATTTATCACTAAAGATATATAATAGAACTGTAGCGTGCTGTAGCTACAGTAATGTGTAGGTTGCTATTTTTCAGCATGGTAATGAGGAGCCATTAATGGTCTTACCTGTAATTATATCCTTATTGTATAATTAGTTAAACAATTACAAGAACTATTTTACCTTTTCATAAGGCCAAGTACAAGTTAGAATCAAGAACTTTAAAGTCTGGACCTTCTTGAATTATAAACAATTGGTTTTCCCCATGTGTAAAATGTGTTCTGCTAATAATGAGATATTAGGAAAAACCAGTCTTTCAGATATTCCAAGAGATGACAGGAATAAGTATAAGACAATTTTAAGTAAAGATAGTTTGACTTCCTATGGCACTTTGTAAACAAGTGATTGTTAACTATAAGCTACTTTATTGCAGTTATGTAATCAACCAACTTTATATGTGTGGAACATTTTGCTAAAATAACCAAACCAATAAACAAACAAAGCATCCCCTGGGACCCTGTTAAATGGTTCACTCTCCAACCCCCTGATGTTCAAATCAAAACTACACCCTTGCAACGGAAGGAGACAACCAATCCCCCCAACCCACTTTATTTTTTCCACTTCAAAGCACTGAGTTTGTATAAATGAACAGAAAATACACTTGCAGTACATAGCAGCTAGCAGGCTGGAAGGCATAAAAGTGCATGCTGTGATGCTTATATTACAAGATTCACATTTGAGAAAAATCAAAGTTTTCTAAATAAACTTTGTGAGGCAGGACTACTTTTCTAGGCGGAGGAACGTCTGGTTGTAAGATAGCAATGTTATTCCTGTAAGTGGGGTTTGAAGAACTCAGCTGCATTGTAAACGGTCTGTCGTGGATTACATCACACCCCAAACAAAAGAAAAAAAACCTTTTTAGCTGGTCATGACATCGATTTAAATGGAGTAAGATTGTAGACACAGGATTGCTTAACAATGCTGTCAGGTCTACTCTCATGCTAACATATGCTTAGTTAGCATGGGTATACTTTCAAAACAGGGTGAATAGTTTTAAACCTCTTCTTCAAGATAAAGTCTGTTTGCTGTAGTTACACATTTCTCATCTGTTTATACACACTGATGGATGAAAATGAATTATGGTCTGGGATAATCTGGAAAATACATTTAAGGTTTGTTACTCATTCAAAGTAAAATTTTAGTTTCGTTATTCAATTTGGAGTAGTTATAATTATTAGAATCTTCAAACAATTTTTATTTGAAATGCTAGTCAGTTCCAGGCACTGCAAAGATACAGGATAGAGGATTTGATTATATCAAATATCTTTGTTTAGTGTTTTTGTCCAGTTAGGAGAGGGGTATCACATTTAGCTTATAACACAGGAGGCTACGTCACTTTTCTAATAGCAGCCTTCTGTTACGCTAATGAGCACTAATGCGTATTACTTTATACTTCATTATTATACTTTACTTTATTACACAGCTCTCTGGAATACTTGATTCTGATTTGTCTTTCACAGAATTCTTCTGTTAGTCATTTTTGCATTACCAAAAATTTTATAAATTGGGTGTTGTCCATAGTCTTAATTAGATAAATAATACTTGAAGAAAAGTTAATGCTATATTGAAATATTAACGTTAACGTACAGAAGACAGTAACTACTACGAATACATGCTTATTAGGTCTAAAGTGACTTAGTAATAAATGCAAAATACAACAATGTCAGATCTACCCTGTGTTAGTGTAGTTTTGGTGGAAATGTTTTCATTTCCTATTATCTTTGTCTGTTCAAGTCAAAAGACTCTTGCAGGGTGATCCAAGCATCCCTCAAAATTCCTTAAATGGCAAAAGGACGGGCAGTGCTGCACTGAATCCGGCCCAGAGTGTTTCAGACAAGCGCACTATCATGCTGCATGCTCAGTTCAGCTGGCACCCGCTGCGCTGAGGCAGAACAGAGAACGTGTCTGTCTTTTTTCAGAGGTCAGAGGTCTCGGAGAAGTTCATGATTCAAACATCTTTTCTTTACGGTGCATTAATTTAAAGCAATGACCTTATAAGGAGAGAGATGCAGTTTGGTGATCTATATTAGTTTACTCAAGGAAAAGCTGTAGCGGAGGAATGTTTGTTGAGTGTAATGTGATTAAGTCACTGTGTAAGTATGGCCGGTGTAAAAGAGCAGCACATGGATCTGAGTGTGTGGCACTTCTGTTCTGTCACGTCCCTCACTCTAAATCCCGTTTGGAACAGAGCTCAACCTCGTTTCCACTTTGATCCTCACCACGTCTGTTCCGCCTGTTCTCTGTCTGTCTGTCTGTCTGTCTGTCTATCTGTCTGCCTGTCTTTATCTGTCTAGATCTGTCTGTCTGCTTGTCTATATCTATTTGTCTCTGTCTTTATCTGTCCGTCTAGATCTGTCTGCCTGTCTTTATCTGTCTGCTTGTCTAGATCTATCTGTCTGTCTGTCTGCCTGCCTGTCAAGATCTGTCTGCCTGTCAAGATCTATCTGTCTGCCTGTCTGTCTGCCTGTAAAGATCTATCTGTCTGCCTGTCAAGATCTATCTGTCTGCCTGTCTGTCTAGATCTATCTGTCTGCCTGTCAAGATCTATCTGTCTGCCTGTCTGTCTAGATATATCTGTCTGTCTGTCTGTTTGTCTGTCTGCTTGTCTGTATCTATTTGTCTCTGTCTTTATCTGTCTGTCTAGATCTGTCTGCCTGTCTTTATCTGTCTGCTTGTCTAGATCTATCTGTCTGTCTGTCTGTCTGTCTATCTGTCTGTCTGTCTGCCTGCCTGTCAAGATCTATGTCTGCCTGTCAAGATCTATGTCTGCCTGTCAAGATCTATCTGTCTGCCTGTCTATCTGTCTGTCTGCCTGCCTGTCAAGATCTATGTCTGCCTGTCTGTCTAGATCTATCTGTCTGTCTGCCTGTCTGTCTATCTATTTAGAGCTATCTGTCTGTCTAGATATGTCTGTCTGCCTGTCAAGATCTATCTGTCTGTCTAGATCTATCTGTCTGCCTGTCTATCTGTCTGTCTGCCTGTCAAGATCTATCTGTCTGCCTGTCTGTCTAGATATATCTGTCTGTCTGTCTAGATATATCTGTCTGCCTGTCAAGATCTATCTGTCTGCCTGTCTGTCTAGATCTATCTGTCTGCCTGTCTATCTGTCTGTCTGCCTGTCAAGATCTATCTGTCTGCCTGTCTGTCTAGATATATCTGTCTGTCTGTCTAGATATATCTGTCTGTCTAGATATATCTGTCTGCCTGTCTGCCTGTCAAGATCTATCTGTCTGCCTGTCTGTCTAGATCTGTCTGCCTGTCAAGATCTATCTGTCTGTCTATCTAGATCTATCTGTCTACCTGTCTGTCTATCTAGATCCATCTGTCTGTCTGCCTGTCAAGATCTGTCTATCTGTCTGCCTGTCTAGCTCTGTCTATCTGTCTGCCTGTCAAGATCTGTCTGTCTGCCTGTCAAGATCTGTCTGTCTGCCTGTCTAGATATGTCTGCCTGTTTGTCTATATCGGTCTGTCTGTCTATATCTATCTGTCTGTCTGTCTGTCTATATCTATCTGTCTGTTTATCTGTCTGTCTGTATGTTTGTCTGTCTATCTGTCTGTCTGTGTCTGTATCTTTGTCGATATCTGTCTGTCTGTTTATCTGTCTGTGTCTGTATGTTTGTCTATATCTGTCTGTCTGTTTGTCTATATCTGTCTGTCTGTCTGTGTCTATATCTATCTGTCTGTCTGTGTCTGTATGTTGGTCTATATCTATCTGACTGTCTGTCTGTTAAGCATTTTCTTTGTGAACTTTTCTAGTTGTTCTCTGCTTTTCATTTATCTTCTGCTCCCCCTCCCAGTAATGAGTGAGTGTAACATTCTGCCTTGGCCACTGTCATGTCATTGACAGTTTGATTTATACCTTACTTCCTGTTTGAACTTGGACTACGTCAGTACCATGTGCATCAGCTGAAAGCCTAGGAAAGATCACACTGTGTGATATCATGGTTGCACTTTATTTTACTGTATGCACTTACGTGTACTTAAGGTTAGGTTTAGGGGTAGTATAGGGCTCAGGGTTAGTACCTAGTTATTGTAATTACTATAATAAGTACATAGTATGTGCTATCAATATCACAGATATGTCAAACAAAACTATTTTTTTATTTTAAGTGGAATCGAAGACCTCCACATGGAACCACATTAGCCACATTAACACAACTAAATGTAGCCATCCATGACCTAGAATCTCTAAACGGTCTTCCAGTGTATAGAAGGGATAATGCATTTTCCTGTAAAGTTGTAAGGAGGTTTTTACCACAGAATTACCACATCGAACAGGCCACATCTTGTTCAACTGTCTTTTCATGAGGAGGAAGAGGTGTGGTAGAGTATTGCAGATCCAGTTCCCTTTTCATGTCTACTCCATTTCTCCAGAGCTCCACCTGCTGGTGACTGAGGGGAAATGTATATTAACTGTTTGTTAAGTTACAAGTCAACAGTGGTGCAGCTTGAGATTGATAATGTGTTTGTGTTCAGGCTGCAGATCGCACAAGAGGAGCACCACACGGTGGAAGAGGAGAAGGTTAACCTGGAGCGGCAGATGAAAAGGGAGATTGACGCAGCCAAGCAGGAGGCACAGAGACTGCGAGAACTGCGTGAGGGAACTGAGAATGAGCTGAGCAGACAGACATATGCAGAGCAGGAGCTGGAACAGGTACAGTATTACAAAGCCATCTTGCCTTCTTCCCATAGTGCATCCTGGTGCCATGTGTTCCCCAGGTATTCTGACACCTTTCTATCAGAACCAGCATTAACTTGAGCAATTTGAGCTACAGTAGCTCTGATCGGACCACACGGGCCAGACTTCGCTCCCCACGTGCATCAATGAGCCTTGGCCGCCCGTGACCCTGTCGCCGGTTCACCACTGTTCCTTCCTTGGACCACTTTTGATAGATACTGACCACTGCAGACCGGGAACACCCCACAAGAGCTTGGTCGATAATGTGAGCTCATAATGTTACGCCTGATCGGTGTGTGTGTGTGTATATGTATGTCATTTATAATATATATTATAAATGACAATTCGTTTAAATACATTTGATAAAAATTAAAAAATAATTTATCAAAGTAAAATAAATAAAATAGATATAAAATAAAATTGTAAAATTAGCTATTATTAGAATGCAGAAAGTCTGAAAAGAAAATTGTAAAGTTATCTTTTATATGTCTAATACCTCCCCTTAAATTTATTTAATTTAGTCTATTACAAAAGGGTTATGAAAAGGCCTCTTTTCATCATTCGCTCATCAGCAACATTTGGAGACCCTTGCAGTCTCCCACAGATTCACCTTACAGGTGTCCCATCACCATGGGAACTTCTGAAGAGGTTTTCCTCCTCAAAACACTGAAACGCAGCCAATATTTATGAGCGTACGTGTTTGTTTTAGGTGCGAATGGCTCTGAAGAAGGCAGAGAGGGAGCTGGAGTTGAGGAGCAGCTGGTCCCCTCCTGAAGCTCTGCAAAAGTGGCTGCAGCTCACACACGAGGTGGAGGTGCAGTACTACAACATTAAGAAGCAGAATGCGGAAAGACAGCTCATAGTGGCTAAAGAAGGGGTAAGATGGTCACATACTCACAAAATGACAAGCTTTAACTGAATATTAAATCTGTTTTGCCTGTTCAGCTAGCTTAGCATCCAGGTATTGCTGTTAACTATGAAGTTCTGACCACCATAACAGGCAGAAAAGATCAAGAAGAAGAGAGGAACTCTTTTTGGGACGTTCCACTTGGCCCACAGCCCTTCACTGGACGATGTCGATCACAAAATCCTGTCAGCCAGGTGAGTCGCAATTTTGAGGAAGCCATTTTTGTATGCAATGTAGGGGCCATATAGGCCTCAGGATAACAGATCTAGGAGATAGGACAACCCCCTTGGCCCACCTCAAATTTTCTATTTGATAATCCGGCTCTCAAATGAAGCTAACTGAATAGCCCTGGTCTAGATACATGTCTTTTTTATTTGAGTGGCATGCTTTTAGAATACCATATCATGCACAAGATGCGAAATGCAAGTGAAATGGTTAAACACGCCCATCCGGTGCTTGTTTACATAGAAAAACAATGGAAAAGTAGCGCAGTGGAATGAAAAAAACATGTTCTGTGTGAACGGCCCCTTAGTGTGAAGAACTTTTTAATAGTCTGAAGAACCTTTTCCACTATAAAGACTATTCCTTTTGTGCATTGGAAAGGTTATATGGATATTTTAAGGTTCTTCATGGAACCATAAATGCCAGTAAAGAACCTTTATTTGAAAGAGTATACAGCAACCAAACTAAGCCTCACCTCTTTTTTATCACTTCTGCAGACAGGCTCTGGGAGAAGTGACCACTGCTCTGAGAGAAAAGCTCCATCGGTGGCAGCAAATTGAGATTCTGACCGGCTATAATATTGTCAATAACCCTGGCATGTCGTCTCTGGCCTCTGCCCTCAACCTGGACCCTGCTTTTCTAGGCATCCGCTCTGCTGCACCCCAACACCTACTGCTATCCGATGACCTAGACGACATGGACGAGGACATACTTTCCCCAGGAACCCTGCAATGTGAGTTATCATGCACACAAGTGTGGTACAAGAAGTCAAATCTGATCATATTCATCCGTGTCACAATTTAAAGCTTCTCAGTTGCCTATAACCTTTTAAAAATGAGTTTTCTAACCCTAATACATGGCAATTAAGCTTTCCGTTGAGCTTTGCCTTTTTGTGGTGTGATATCATTGGCTAATGTCCGCAGATGCCGCCTGGCAGATGGATCGGCGTGTGAGCGACCTTTGGCCCATGGCCGCCGAGAGCCAATCCCCGTGGAAACATTCTGGTTGGCAGCAAACCCTTTATTCTCTCAGCCAATGCTGACACAGCAAACACTTCTATGTCCCTCCCACTGGCCAATTAAGACCTTCTAGATGGAAATCGTATATCCAACTCTTAAAAAAACACTTTACCTTTATTAGAGTGCAGATGTGGAATCAGTGCTGCTGTTTATATCCGTCTCAGTGTGGATAAACACGAGAGCAGGTGGAATCTTGGTCTACCATGATCATTATAATACCATTGAAGACATTATGAATTAGAAGCCACTGATTCCATGTTTACACTGATTTACACTAAACGTAACATGGCAAAATACAGAGTTTTAAGGTGGGGTCACATTTACTGTTGTTTAGCTCATTTTCAAGGGCAAAATCCTCGCGATCAGTAATTTTGTGCGCAAAAGATTTTCCCACACAGATTTCACAACGATTTCAGGTTGTTCACAAGAATTCTCAGTTTTGACCACCAGAAAGCTACTTGTTTTGAAAATGACTTATGTGTGAGCTGTGCCTCATATATATTTATATATATTTTTTGCCCGCAAAATTATGCCGAAATGTGACCACACTTTTATATTGAAAATGATGCCGCAAAGCAATGCTCTATAGGTAGCGCACAAGCTAGCTAACTCAAAGCTTTCTTTTTATTGTTACTAATATATATGGGCTTTTCACGCTGAAATTAACCTTGGGTTCTGACATTAGTTCTATGATGCTGGGTTTCTAGGTTAGCAATTCACAATATGTGCATTTAACGCAGCAGCTTGGTGTTAGCATTGCAAAAGCTAACTTGAGGTTAAAAACCCATTGCTTACCCCCTTTTCTTTTGTTAAACTAAGGTTAAAAGTAGCCTTAATCTAGGGTTCGAAGAAAGATGTTAACCCAGTGTTAACTGCAGGGTGCAAAGCCTATATGTAAATTTATTAGACGGCTCTTTGGAATATTCTGATTGGATGATGGCAACATTCTGCGCATTAACATTTTGTAAATTGGCTGTTGTTGCAGGCAGACAGTGGGTCTCATTCACTAACCTAGTATGCGTGCAAATCTGCGTACAAACATTTTCAAGAACAGATCATGATTGACCAAAATCTTTCATACTAAAATGTATTTACATTTATGAAAGAATGTGGGAACAACTGAAACCACATGTACACAACAGACCTCGGTGGCCTTATAAATGTGTTGATGAAATGGAAATGACTTGTGCATGTTTTATGCAAATTACTAACCTGCAGTCGTTCATTAGAATACTCTAAATTCAGGTTAAGAACAAAGTCATGCACCTACGCACTTGTGAATTAGGCATACATTTTTAAACTTCTCCTGTGCATATAAATACTAATAATACATTCAATTATTGGTGAATGAGACTCTATCAAATCACTTTTCTGACTAAATAATTTGACTCCAAACAATATTTCATGTCAATGTATTCATTTATTTGTTAAGTAGCCGTGTAATAAGTTGGATAATGTACAGTCAGACGGTCATTATCTATCTTAAATGTTTCCATGATTTATACAACTAACCAAGAGCTGCATCTCTGCAGTATTTTTGTTTAGGCTGGATGCCGTGTATCTGTCATCGCACACACACTGATCTTATTTTGCACTGCAGTCTTGCAATGCTTTCACACTTTTGTGTGTTCACTTCCTGTGCCACATCATCAGCTCTGTTTCCTCCCCAGCTCTGTTTTCCTTCATTAGCCACAGTTAATGTGGTTAAATCATCATCACGCATGCTCCTTCCAGCTGTGACTTTCAAAATGTGTTTGAGCCATGTGTTTGTATTGTTCGATCTTTTGCATCAAGGACAGGCTTGGCATTGCCTACATGTATGTTCTCAAGTTCCCCTTCATCAACATCATAGCAGAATATCTGATTCATATAGCTTACTGTAATCCTCTAGGTAAGATGTGACGTATTGAATACTGTTTCCCAGTCCAAGCCTCCACTCAATTTCAAGTGAAAATACTACCACAGCAGCTGAGCACTATTAATTTATAGCACACATTTAAAGGGTTAGTTCTGTCATTAATTACTCATCCTCATGTGGTTCCAAACCCATAAGTCTTTCGTTCATTTTCGTAACGCTGATGAAATCTGAGAGATACACAACTACCACTTTGACGCTTTAAGAAGTTCATAAAGAGATCATTCATAAAGGGAAATAATCCATATAAACTGAGTGGTGTAGTCCAGATTTTCTGAAGAGACATGATCGCTTTATATGATGAACAGATTTTATTTAGGCTTTTTTCACATATGAACATTCATCAACGCACACATCAGTTGTGGTAAACGGAAGATAACCAGTGAGGTTCGTTCTTGTGTTACGCAGCACGTTTGAGCTTCCGCAAGAACCAGTGAGGTTCGTTCTAGTGTTACGCAGCACGTTTGAGCTTCAGCAAGAACCAATGAGGTTCGTTCTCGTGTTACACAGCACGTTTGAGCTTCAGCAAGAACCAATGAGGTTCATTCTCGTGTTACGCAGCACGTTTGAGCTTCAACAAGAACCAATGAGGTTCATTCTCGTGTTACGCAGCACGTTTGAGCTTCAACAAGAACCAATGAGGTTCGTTCGCGTTTTTGAGCTTCAGCAAGAACCAATGAGGTTCATTCGTGTTACGCCAGCACGTGAGCTTCAGCAAGAACCAATGAGGTTCATTCTGCGTGCAGCTTCAACAAGCCAATGAGGTTTTCTCGAGCTTCAACAAGAGGTGAGGTTCATTCTCGCGTTTGAGCTTCAGCAAGAACCAATGAGGTTCATTCTCGTGTTACGCAGCACGTTTGAGCTTCAACAAGAGGTTTGTTCTTGCGTGTCAAGTGGGTTCGTTGAGCTTGTTTATGTTCGTGGATCAATGTTTATACGTGCATAAAAGACTAAATTATAAATAAATAAAAAACGCTCAGTTTATATGGATTAATTTTACAATCTCTTTATGAACTTTTTTAAGTGTCAAAGTGGTAGTTGCGTAGTAGTCAACGGAGGGGCAGAAAACTCTCAGATTTCATCTTATGGGTTTGGAACGACATGAGGGTGAGTAAATGACAGAATTTTTATTTTTATGTGAACTAACCCTTTAAGCCAAGTTTTTAAAAACTCAATGTGTACACAACAGGCTCTGGGTTTACAGTGTCCCAGACACCAGTATGGGTTAGGGTTATTTTAAGATTTAATTGTTTGATCATCTCTCCCACATACAGTATCTCACAGAGACTGGATGATTTGAATGACAAATATCTGTGTGTGTGCCTCTCCTCAGCTACCAGCCTGGTGTCCCTGCGGCCGCGTCACGGAGACCCCATGCTGAACCTGAGCTCACAGAGGTTGGTAGAGGGCATTGAGAGTGAAGCTGGGCCCCTGCGGCCCCCCGTCCGCCCTTATGTGCGTCAGACTCGCAGCCACTCCATCGGTCACGTGGAGTTTCTCCCTGTGCCTTCACTCTCTTCCTCTCGGTCCCATCCCTCCATCGTCTCTTCCTCACTCCTCACTTCCACTCGTTTTGCTGCGCTTCAGTACCGTTCCTCATACTTCACGTCACTGGAGGCGGTCTCAGGTCTGCCGCCAACAGGGTTCACTGGTTCACATAGCGATCAGAGAACTGAAAGCATCGGGTACCACAAACACACTGTTTGCTGTGCACACACGGCATGTGTGTAGGGTGTCCACAACCTCTGTTATGAATTAATAAATACCAATTAAGAACTGAAATATTTCCTATTCTAAAACACTGTTTGCTAACAAAGTTATTTTATTTTGAAGCTTATGCATTAGTTTTCATGCTAAATAGTCTTGAATATCAATTCTATAACCATTATAATTATATTTAATTATAATTCCACTTTTCTAATTTGTTTTAACTAAATAAGTGTAAATGCAGTGAGAAACCAAATTAATCCAGCATGCAGATCTTTGATTGTCTCATCATTTAAAGTCAACATGAAATCAGAATTGAATCACTTAACTTTCTTTATAAAATGTTCCTGATCTTATTGTGCTTGATTCATCAATGGACATTATTCCAGTCGGAAAAAATGTCTTCATAATTCTGAACTTAAATTTAAACTTGTTCTGTCTCTGAAACAACTTTTTAGGGAGTGCCATGACATTACCTAGACCAGTGGTTCCCAACCACGTCTAGGCCATACAGAAAGGAAAATATTTTTTATATTATACATTTCATTTAAAAAAAAAATTGTTTGTTTAGATTTGTTTTATGTTGAAGATATTGTAATTATGCCAGTTATTAAAGGGTTAGTTCACCTAAAATTACTCACTCACTCTCATGTCGTTCCGAACACAAATGAAGATATTTTTGATGAAATCCGAGAGCGCTCCGATCCCTCCATAGATAGCAATTTAATTACCACTTTCAAGGCCCTGAAAGGAAGTAAAAACATTGTTAAAATAGTCCATGTGATGAGTATACCGTTTGTGTCCAAAAAAACAGAAATAACTTTATTCAACAATTTCTTCTAGCCTGTGTCAGACTCTTGTGCTGTTGACGTACATGTACAGTGCAGTGCTTCGACTTGATTGGTGCTCACATGAGCAGTGTCAGCCAATGGTAAGCCGGCGTTCTGGAAGTGCTGCACTGTTTACACTAGGCTAGAAGAAATTGTTGAATAAAGTCGTTATTTTTGTTTGTTCAAAAATCTTAATTTCTAAATATCTTAATTTGCATTCTTAAGATGAACGAAGGTCTTACGGGTTGGGAACGACAGGAGTGTGAGTAATATTTTTTTCATTTCTGGGTGAACTAACCCTTTAATGCAGTAATTTAATGATGGCTAATGTTACTCTATTTGCACAACATTATTCTCTTAATATACTTTCAAGGGTTTTCATCTGCTTAAAAAAAGTTCAAAAGTTCTGTAGGTGCTTGAAGCATTTTATTAGGGTGGCATCCCATAATCCACAGCAAACTGAATTGAGTTTTGGCTACATTCTGTATGGATTCCTAATTGGGGATCCAATCGTTTCATTTGGAAGTACGTCATTATATGGAAGTAAAATGGATTGCGACTGCCTTTTCATGTTGACCAAGTTCAAAAATTTAAACTAGCAGACTGAAGGAAAGTAAATGGGTAATTTCTGAAATCCTCTTCTTTCATTGTACCATCATCTAGGGATCTGAACCGGTCGGAATCGGATTCCTCTCTCTCTATGTCTCAGTACGGAGACGCCCAGCGCTGCTCCTCAACTCCACTCTACAGTAAACAGTCCAGATCCAATGGTGGTTCCTCCACCGACAGCCTTCTGCTGCAGAAAAAGACCTTTGGCATGGAGAAATGTGCCAGTCTCGGAGAGATACACTCTCAGAAGTCTAGCCTCAACTCAGCCGACTCAATGCGCTCTCTCAATTACAACTCCGAGCAGGACGGCCTGTCATCACCATCAGGAAAGGGACCCAGTCGAATCACTCAGATCACAGGCAAGAAGAACCTGGTGGACGAGGACAGTGGCTCCACTGGAGAAGACACTGAAGGTTCCAGCACGAACCGCAAGAAACACACCTTTACCAAAATCTTCAGAAGGCCGAAGAAATAACAACAGTACTGGGAAAATGTCAAATATAAAAGGACTAAGACCAGCACAATGGTACATTTTTACCTTAAAGAATTTTAGTAAGAACATGTAATTTATGTGGAATTTTCAATTTATACCACAGTTGCGTTGACCAACGGGAACAGGAAGAGTTATTTGTTGGGAACAGGTATGATATCACTGTACATTTATTTATTTCCTTCAACAAATAAGGGCACTAGATGGTAGTCCATGTTTGGTGTGAGTTTCTTCCGTTTTTAATTGTAGTTAGCATGAGGTTGAGCTTTCACTCTCAAAACAAACGCTGGAGCGCATGCAAAGGCTTTCAGCCAACTCCTACTCTATGCTGTTGTTTTACATAAGATTTGCTTGGACTTCTTCCCTTTTCACATGCAGCTCAACATTGTGTTGCCAGAGGAAAACATTTGGCCATAAATATTACCATCCACATCACCTTGTCACCATATGACACAGTATGTGTATTGACTGACGGATGTGGGGCTAAATATACTGTTATTTGCTTCTGATTTCACCTGCAGTTTTAAACTGTGTTTCGTCCTCATAGAGGAGATCGGTGCCTTTCGTTTTAAGCATTGCAGTGCACTGCCTGTGTGCGAGTCAGATATGTTCTGTAGTTCTGGTCTCTGTATCTGATGGTCAGCGTGTCAACTTCATTCATGCTTCTCATTCTGGAGAAGAAATAAAACAAGAGATTAAAAGGGAGGTTGTTTTGTGAATTAAAAGTTGAGTGCTAATATTTTCTTTTTCAGTTTCTTTTCTTGAGACTAGAACAAAACTTTACATTTTAAAATAAATTTGTCACTATTATTAGCCCTTTCTTTTTCACATTTGACTTTATATTAATTTTGGCAGCGGTAAAGGTGCAAGGTGAAAGGTCAAATTATGAATTGCATTTTTTTGTATTTGACACGGACAGTGTATTAATCTAAATGAAAATAAAAATTTTTGGCACAAGCACTACCATTCAAACGTTTGGTGTCTGTCAGATTTAAGAAATACTTTTCTTCAGCAAGGACACATTAAACTGATCAAGTGACTAAAGACAATTACAAAAAACAACAACAATATAGTTACAAAAAAAAAGTCCAATTTTAATGTTCTTTTGAGCTTTATTCATCAAGGAATTCTGAACGCATCACGGCTTCCACAAAAAATATTCAGCATTGGTAATAATAAATGTTTCTTAAGCACCAAATCAGCCTATTAGAATGATTTCTGAAGGATCATGTGATCATATGAAGATCCAGCTTTTTCATCACTGGAATAAATTTAATTAAAAAAATATTAAAATAGAAAATTTAATTGCAATAATGAGTTACTGTATTCTTTATCAAATAAACAGCCTTGGTGTATATGAGATTTCTTTTAAATCAATTAGCATTAACAAATATTACCAACCCCATATTTGAGCGGTAGTGTAGTCAAAACTTAAAAAATAAAGAAATACTTCATCAGGATTTCACTTTTTCTTAAATTAGCAGGAAAATACCTTCCATAAACCACAAGAAGATTTGTTTTTTTTTGTTTTTTTTTGACCACAAAAGGAAAAAAGTTTGTTTGACTTCTCAGAGCTGAAGAGGTTTCTAGAGTAACTTCCTCAGCATTGCATTTTTTTTTTTTTAAACACTCTTTGCGTCATGGAGCTGATGATGAATCTGTAAATGTCTTTTTGAAACCATCACAGGAAGTAGCTATTGTTACGCCAACGCAGTATGCAGACCCAACACTACACGTTCAGTGTATAGATCCACCAAATTCTTGAACTGTTCATCCAGGCTAAACTGAACATAAACCTCTCAGATTAGCTTTATAAGTTAGACATATACATTTTTGGTAGCACTTTAGTTTAGGCTCCAATTCTCACTATCAACTAGTAGCTTATTAAAGAGCTTATTATACAGAATTAGATAAGGCTATACGGAAAATGAAAAGTTGCAATTTTCCTAGACTGATATGGCTATGCTGCCGTACCATGGGTGCAGCGGCGCAATGATATTACAACCTGTAATACCTGCTTGCACAGAGAGCATGCTGGGGACTATTTTCAGGCACTGCGTAATATCATTGCCCCGCTGCACCCATGGTACAGCAGCAAAGTTCCGTGATCATTACGCAGGAATGAGAGTGTAGTTCCTAGCCATATCAGTCTAGGAAAATTGCAACTTTTCATTTTCCGGTCTTAGTACACAATGTAACTATACACGTCACAACATATAAATAGGAAAATGTTGGCGTTATTTTGTCACTTATTGAGCAGTAGGCTAGATGGAGCCGTTTACCTCCAGTCTTTGTGCTAAGCTAGGACTTATCCCCCAGAGTCAGATACGGTGAATAAGCTAAAGTCCCAAAAAGTCGGCGTGTTCCTTTAACATGCATATTACTAGGACATTAACTGTTTATTAGTACTTATAAAGCACATATTAATGCCTGCATGATCATACTCTATATCCCTTGGACCCTAATCTGAAGTGACCATTTTTTCTTTAAGAAAGTTTAAAACGTTTTTCATAGCTTGGTCTAATTTGATACCGAAAAGTAAGAACGACTGACTGCTATCATACTCGATCTAAAGACACTGTCCTAACATAATGCCTACGTAGCCTATGCAACTGGCCCCAGAGCTTTTTCCCCTTTGCACTCTGTACACATTTCTTCTGTGTATTTAATACATCCTGAAAGTTTGTTTGAATCTACTGCAGTAGAGCAGAACATTAAATGACAAGCACTCATGCACTCTGAGAAACCATCTAAATCCAGATAGCTCAATGAATTAGTGTCCACAACAAACCCCCAACAAGAGCAGGTTTACCATCGTTACCATGGTGCTCTAATAAACAAACCTGTTTCAGAGCCTACTCTGTCATAAGGAAGTATGCTTCATTCAAGTATGCACGGCCTTGGTAGAACAGTAAAAATAAGCTGAATCTGCCCTTAGTCAACAGACCAAACAGCTTTTGCGGAGAACAAATTACAAAAAACATTTTAGATTTTATTTGCTGGATGTGTGGCATTTCAAACAAAATATGAAAATGGTAATGCTTTTATACATTTAAACATTTTTAAGAGGGTTTACAATGCCTCCTGTACTACATTTTATTTTCTTGTGAACAGTTACTATTTAAAATATGTTCAGTTTTGTTGCACGTCTCTTAACGGCATTGTCCTGAATTGATTTGACCTGGCTCTTGTATACAATGTACATTTTACTGTAAAGGAAAAACAGATCATGTTACTCAAGACTGTTACCTTATACAATAAGTATTTACTCTCTTTGATGAAAGGCATTAAATGGAATCCTTAGGACATCAAGTATTCAATCAGAGAATTTGCATCTTTTGCATTTCTCAGTCTCTGGTTTTGGCCTTAGGCCCAGTACTATTTTAAATGAGCAACATCATCATAAATAAAAAAAGTGACTAATAAATGTCCTACAAGTCAGTAACATAATTACAGTCCAGCTGGACTGGTGAGGAAAGAGTGTACCGTTCTCCGGACACAAGTCTTCACCAGTACTTGTCCTTTTCAAAGGGTGCCGTTCTGCCTCCCAACACTTGGGTCCGTGTTACGCCTCGCTTATGCCCTCCCAGTTCATGGCGGTGAAGTCTGCATCAGTTAGGTTAACCGTGAAAGGTCCCTCTATTCTCTGGGGCTCCACGTGCTGCTCCTGCGAGATTGTGTTTATGTTGTTGACACGCCAGGAGTTGAGAGGACGGATGGATTTCTTAAAGCGCTGAATGTAAGAAACAAAATGAATGTCATACATGTTTATTACAAAAATTAAAGTGCCCCATTATGCTACTTTAAAAGGTTACTAATTTTGTTTTGGAGGTCTCCTACAATAAGTTTACATGCATCCAAGGTCTAAAAACACTTTACATTTGCTCATTATCTACACTGCAGCATCACCTCTTTTCTCAGTATCCAAAACTGTTCGGTCGCTCTAAACCCCTCCTTTCCGAGAGCTGCTCTGCTCTTATTGGTCAGATGGCCCAGGCTGTTGTGATTGTTTACCACTTACAGCACATGTCAGAAACAAAACAGCCATTACCATATCTGAATTTAAGCTTTGGAGGCTTGTACAGACTGCGATATGAACAGTAATAATGTTGTCAGTTTTACCACATCAATTCGAGTCCTCATCCTTTGGAAGTGCATACAAAGTGAATTTGCTTTCACTGTGCAGAAAACAGCGTAAAAAACAGAAGATATAGTAAAAATAGTAAAAACTGTAATATTGTGAAATATTACAATTTAAAATAACTTTTCTATTGAAATATTTTAAAATGTAATTTATTCCTGTGACGTCAAAGCTGAGTTTTCAGCATCATTACTGTCTTCAGTGTCACATGATCCTTCAGAAATCACTCTTAATATTCGGATTTTCCGCTTTAAATCGGCATGAAACGGAAGTTGCGACTGTTAAGCAGGAAAAATGGGCAAGCATAAGGATTTGAACAAGTTTGACGAGGGCCAAATTGTGATGGCTAGACGACTGGGTCAGAGCATCTCCAAAACTGCAGCTCTTGTGGGGTGTTCCCGGTCTGCAGTGGTCAGCATCTATCAAAAGTGCTCCAAGGAAGGAACAGTGGTGAACCGGCGACAGGGTCATAGACGAGCTACTGTAGCTCAAATTGCTGAAGAAGTTAATGCTGGTTCTGATAGAAAGGTGTCAGAATACATAGTGCATCGCAGTTTGTTGCGTATGGGGCTGCATAGCCACAGACCAGTCAGGGTGCCCATGCTGACCTGTCCACCACCAGAAGCGCCAACAGTGGGCACATGAGCATCATAACTGGACCACCAAGCAATGGAAGAAGGTGGCCTGGTCTGATAAATTACATTTTCTTTTACACCACGTGGATGGCCATGTGCGTGTGCATCACTTATCTGGGGAACACATGGCACCAGGATGCACTATGGGAAGGCGGCAAGCCGGCGGAGGCAGTGTGATGCTTTGGGTAATGTTCTGCTGGGAAACCTTGGTTCCTGCCATCCATGTGGATGTTACTTGGTCTGTAACAATGCTTAGGTAGGTGTTACGTGTCAATGTACACCTTTTCATGGAAACGGTATTCCCTGGTGGCTGTGGCCTCTTTCAGCAGGATAATGTGCCCTGCCGCAAAGCAAAAATAGTTCAGGAATGGTTTGAGGAGCACAACAACGAGTTTGAGGTGTTGACTTGGCCTCCAAATTCCCCAGATCTCAATCCAATCTGTGGGATGTGCTGAACAAACAAGTTCAATCCATGGAGGCCCCACCTCGCAACTTACAGGACTTAAAGGATCTGCTGCTAACATCTTTAACAGCACACCTTCAGGGGTCTAGTGGAGTCCATGCCTCGACGGGTCAGGGCTGTTTTGCCAGCAAAAGGGGGACCAACACAATATTAGGACAATTAGGTTAGGTCATAATGTTATGCCTGATCGGTGTATATCCGAGTGAAACGGCTTCTGAAATTAGGAAAAAAATAATAATATAATAAATATAAATATATATAGTAGGGCAGGGCTTGATTTCATCCTTCGGAATTGATTGGATCGTTGGCAGTTGGGCGTTGCAAACAAAACTGAGGCAAAACCGAGACAGATCGCGATAGCCCCACCCTTGCGCCATAGCACATGACAGGAAGAGAAGTGAAGTCATTTCGAGGGGGGAGGGAAGGTTAACATTTTTGATTAAAGATAATAAGGGCACATGAATTTAAAAAAATTATGAAGTGCACAGATAAATCATTTATAATAAACACTACAATATTACATAAAAAATAGTATTGTCCATTTTGACTTCATGCTGATAAGAAACATTTCTTATTATTATCATCATCATCTGTTCAAAACAGTTGAGCTGGTTAATATTTTTGTGGAAACTATTTATTTGAAATGTATTATAACTTTTGCTCAGTTAAATGCATGCTTGCTGATGTTACAGTATTAAAAGTATACTGTATATATGGAGGTTTGGAGGGACTTACATCTTTAAGAGTGCCAGACTCTTTACTGACAGCCACAATTGCCCAGATGAGAATCTGCAGACTGCAGAAGGCACCCATACACACGCCCAGTGCTTTGCCCCAGGTCGGAAACACGTACGAGCCGTAGGTCAGAGATGTACGGTACATCTCGATGAAGATGTAGGTCAGGATGAACTGTACAGAGAAAACAATCTCTTAGCATTCTGAATATAAAAGACAGACGCCTCTGTGAATGGGACCACCACTGCCAGTGAGATACAGTGTCCCAGCAACTCTGAATTATTCATTACACTGGATGCAGGACAGACATGGTGTTTGATTCCACTTTGCTGCAGAGGCAAGTTTCTCATCATAGTACAATTCTGCCCTGACCCTTAAAAGTATGATAAATAAATATTTCCATATTACATTTACAATTACATTACTGTTCATCATAAACAGAAACCTCACAGCATGCATCATTACATGTTAAAGCATGAAGTTGATTCCAAATAACAACCGAAGCAAAAACCGGACACTCACTGTCAGCAGGAAGGGAGTGAAAACCACCCAGCAGGCTTTAAAGTACCACAGCACTTTTGTGCACCAGGGCGGGCAACGACAGATCATGTCCACAATGTCCTGGCAGAACTGGTTCACCCCTGCAATTAGATCAGCATATGCAAATATAATATAGATATCAGAATGCAATCACATGACATAAGGAAAATGTGACACTGAGGTTGATAATTATTTAGCAGACACTTAACCAAACCAATGAATGTAACATTACTACAAGAAAATGTAGTCATTTTATGTAAAGCTGCATTGAAACAATGTGCATTGTGAA